>CM053027.1:49414085-49831585 GCA_028564925.1 Lithobates sylvaticus | reverse complement strand
CATTTTTATGTTTAGTAACACTTTAATGCTGTCCTATGTTACATCACTTCCACTTAACGTGAAACGTGTCGTCATTTTCTCACCTGCAAATCATATGGTGTTTACATATTTTTGTCCAACCCCTGTACATTATCTATATCAGTGATCGTTAACTGATCTGCCCGAATATTTCATCGGCTATCCTTATTTTTGGTGTATTTTATGTGTGGCCCAAGACCATTCCTGCTCTTCCAATGTGGCCCAGGAAGGTCAAAAGTTAGGACACCCCTGCTGGTATACATGTTTTTTTTTTATTTATTTATTTTTCTCGTTCAACCAGTGGGTTGAATGGGGGAAAAAAAACGGACAGATCCCCGCATCTGTGTAAATGTGCAGGATGAATAAATTACAATTCTGTGCGGTATTTGTATTTTAATTAATTGCTTTTGGGTTTGCCATGCATCCCACATATTAAACATTTCAGAATGTCCTGAAAGCATGGCAAACAAATCAATGACATTTTGTTTTTTTCCATTAAACTTTCTTATGGTTGTATTTGACTTGCTTTTGCCACTCACATCAATGTTCAGTAGTCCTTATTCTCACCTCCCTCGTCACTCTGTTTACTGCCTGAATTTGCCGGGAGTAAGGTGGGGAAGACGGGGCAGGGGGGTCATTTGAGTATTGCACATTCTTGTCCTTCATTTTCTGAAACTTTTTGATAAGTAAACTTTTTATACTTGTTTACTGCTATTTTCAGAATACATAGCAATGTACACATATGAGAGCAATGAACAAGGAGATCTGACCTTCCAGCAAGGCGATATGATAGTAGTCATTAAGAAAGATGGAGACTGGTGGACGGGAACAGTGGCAGATAAAACCGGCGTCTTTCCTTCCAACTACGTCAGGCTAAAAGATTCCGAGGTAAAAATATATGCTTAATAGCAAGTCTAATTTGTGGCTTGACCAGCATGTACTTTTATAGGAAATGGTCATTGGGATCGGTCTGTGTTACACTAATGTGTTATAGTCATAATGTAGTGCTGAAAATAAACACGTAATCTATATGCACATAAATAATACGTGAATAAATCGTATGCAAATGAAAGGAAAATGGAATGTGACAAAGTCCAATAGGTATAAAGGTCCTAAAAAGGACCCGTGTGAGTCCACCGCCAAATAGTGACTAATTAGGGATGGAGTACACTGGCACTGTCCGGCATAGAGAGCATCAGAAATGGTACGTCTTCAACTGAAAAAGGGAAGTATATCTACTCTTACCGGAACAGGTGGACTCGAATGTCAGCGACACACTCCCCGTCCTCCGCTCGATCTATCACTGAGCCGAGCTCCATTCGCTGCGAGTGTTGCGACGCACGGGGACAGAACGGTGCCAAATTCAAAAAGTAAAACGCACAATACATATACAGTACACTGTAATCTTACAGATTACATTACTGTATCAATTTAATTCACTTCCCTTTTGTCCCTAGTGGTCTGTCCAGTGCCCTGCATGCAGTTTTATATTATAAATACTGTTCTTTCTGCCTGGAAACTGGAGATTGTCCATAGCAACCAAAACCGTCGCTTTACCTCAAAAGTGGTTTTAGACAGAATTGAGCGATAGCGATTTGTGGGGAAATCCGTCATCAAACACTGAAAGTAATGACAGAGACAATTCTGCAACTGAGCAAATTTCAGTGTTTTTGATTGGATTACATTATTGAATAATTTTCATTATTTGTTATTATTTATAGTTATTTATTATATTATAATTTTAGATTTTGTGTTTCAAACTTTATCATACCCGGGATATCTACTAGACTCTTGTTTGGACAGATTTAAGTGAGTTATTCCTAAGAATTACAGGCCTACAATATAAAACGCCAAATTTCCATGCAAAATGACTAATTTGAGCGTCAAAAATCTGAAATAATCATACCGCCAGGGAGGTTAATGAACTACAGCTACTGTCTGCCATTGCGGTAGATGGCTTGAAGTTCTCGGTGAACTGTGAGGGCACTGATGAGCACTCATTGAGTAGTTGAGCTGATGAGCATACATGAGTAGTTAATTGATTCTTCCTACTCTTCAGTAAGGCCCCTTTCACACCGGGGCGTTTTTCATGCGGTGCAGCGCTAAAAATAGCGCCTGTTCACCGCATGAAAAAATCCGGCCCCTTTAACTCCAGTGTGAAAGCCGGCGGGCTTTCACACTGGAGAGGTGTGCGCTAGCAGGATGACAAAAAAAGTCCTGCTAGCAGCATCTTTGGAGCGGGATAGGAGCGGTGTGTTCACCGCTCCTATACCGCTCCTTCCCATTGATTAGAATGGGACACCGCGGCAATACCGCCGCAAAGCGCTGCTACGGCGGCGCTACGGCGGCGCTCTGCGGGGGGTGTTTAACCCTTTTTTCGGCCGCTCGCGGGGGGGTAAAACCGCACCGCAAGCGTCCGAAAACCGCGGTTAAATGACGGTAAAGCAGCGCTAAATATAGCGCTGCTTTACCGTCACCGCGGCTCCCCACCCCAGTGTGAAAGGGGCCTAACGGTCCTCTACGGCAATGTTTCTCAACTCCAGTCCTCAAGGCGCCCCAACAGGTCATGTTTTCAGGATTTCCCTCAGATGAAACGGCTGTGGTAATTTCTAAGGGAGTGAAACTGATCAAATCACCAGTGCAAAATAATGGAAATCCTGAAAACATGACCTGTTGGGGCGCCTTGAGGACTGGAGTTGAGAAACACTGCTCTACGGGACAGTCTGCAGAAGCCTGGCATTGCACCTGTGATCTACTGATTATGGGTGCAATGCTTTCCAGCCTCCTGTGGGGAAAAATGCACAATTTTTTTTATTTTTTTTATGCAGAAATCCTGTGCAGTTATATTTTTTCTCAAAATGTGAACTTGGCCTTTAACATATCATGGATGTTACAACTCTTTTGGTTGTTATTTTGAGTTTCCTGGTTTTCTTGCTTGAGAGAGGAAAAACGCTTTCATGCTACAATGCCCACAATATTTTACTCTTGGTGACCGGACGTCCCCCAAGTCCCTGTCTACTTTTATCCTACACCTGTGTATCTCTAGTCCTAATCACATCACTGACCCCATCCTGTTACCAAACTGGACATAATTGGAGAACTTGGGTTTCTTTCAGGCATACTCAGCCTACATTGTGTCATATCATATGTAGCTGTTAGGACGTGGACCACCCTTTTCAGCCTCACATCGAATCATTGTCCAAATCTTGTTGCCTTTTACCTCCATAACCTTTTTAGAATATGCCCCTTCTTAACCAACAACACCACCAAGATATTAGTTCACTCTTGTTATCTCTTGCCTTGACTACTTCATCTCCCTCCACATTGGCCTACCTCTACACAAACTAGTCCACTTCATCTCCTTCCTCGTTGGCTTACCTCTACACAAACTAGTCCACTTCATCTCCCTCCACATTGGCTTACCTCTTCACAAACTAGTCCACTTCATCTCCCTCCACATTGGCTTACCTCTTCACAAACTAGTCCACTTCATCTCCCTCCACATTGGCCTACCTCTACACAAACTATTCCACTTCATCTCCCTCCACATTGGCTTACCTCTACACAAACTAGTCCACTTCATCTCTCTCCACATTGGCCTACCTCTTACACAAACTAGTCCACTTCATCTCCTTCCTCGTTGGCTTACCTCTACATAAAATACCCCTGCAGTCTATCATGAATGCTGCAGCCAGACTCATTCATCTTACCAACTGCTCAGTGACTGACACTCCTTTCTGTCAATTCCTCCAATGACTTTCGATCGCCCAGTGAATAAAATTAAAAAATGTAAACAACTTTAAGCATTTGTTACCCCAACACTTCATATTCCTGATATGTGCCTGCTGTACCATGTACTTTTATGAGGAAGTCTCCTGTTCTCTGTGTTGCTTCCTTTATGTGAAATCCCTGGTGTTCCTCCCAGTCCCCTTGCTTTCCTATTAAGGCCTCATGCACACTGGACGTTTTAACAGCTGCTGTTTTTGGCTTCAGACGTTTTTTTTTCTACAGCCAATAAACTCCTCGGCATGTTATCCTTTGTATCCATGCACACATAGGCTGTTATCAGCAGTTTTTGGCAGGGCGTTTTCTGGCTGGGGAAAAAAAACCCTAACTAGTGGGTTTTGAGAGGAGTTTTTCAGCTGTAACTCTGAAAAAAGCTGAAAAACGCAGCTATTTGGCTTTTATCTGTGTTTTTGAGCCTTAAACTTTTATGCGAGGTTAGTTTTGCTAAAAAAAGCTGAAAAACACTAGTGCAAAGACACTGAAAAACTCACTCTACAGCTTTCTATAGCTAACGTTACTGCCTTTTTATAACGTCCAGTGTGCATGAGGCCTAAAAACTGACCACACTAAGCAGAAGAAAACACCTTGGTCAGTTCTCTAGCTATGCTGGGAACAGTGTGGTCTCCTCCAATGATCAGGCTTGTCCTGACGTGCCCTGCTGCACAGCCATTCACAGGGAAGCTCAGTGTGCTGCCGCTTCTCCCCCTACCTGCTTTTATTCAGCTGAGAACAGAGGGAATGTGATTACTTATAATTTTTTTTTATAAATACTTTTTCCATGTCTAAACTTTTTGATTTCCATTTCCAGATTATTTTACAAGGTGATCATTTACAATCACTGCGTAGTCTTCTTCTTTTTTTTTTCTACCCTTCTGCTTCTCTGTGCTGCTTCTAGTCCCTGGGCCCTCTCTTTCAAGAATCTTTGCTATGCGCATCGGGACCCTTCGGGGTAACACTTCCACTCAACTCAACTTTTAGGCCTCATACACACAGACGTTTTTACAGCAGCTGTTTTTGGCTCTTTTTTTTTTTTTTACAGTCAATAAACTCCCCATCATGTTATCCTATGTGTCCATAGGCTGTAATCAGCAATTTTTGTCTGGGGCGTTTTGTGGCTTTAAAAAAAAAAAAAAAAAACTAGTGGGTTCTGAGAGGAGTTTTTTTAGCTGTAAAAACGTTCTAACGTTAAACGCTCAAAAACTTAGCTCACCAGCGTTTTTTGATCCATTGAAAAAAATGTAAATAATGTGGAAAAACGCTAATAAAAAACGCTATTGCAAAAACATTATACTCATTGCAAAGCCACTTTGCATATTATTTTATATATACTGTGATTCTGTACTTGCCAAATATGCTGCAGAAATCTCCCTCCACTAAGTCTGACTGCAACCATTTTAACTGTGGGCAGCTGAAGATGCTGCCTGTTTACTTCCTGGATTTACACAGAGGCACACCTCCAGCTCTCATTGGCCCTTTTTTTTGACTTGTCCCCCTCCCTTCCTGGCAAACTCACCAGAGTTAGAGAAAGAGAGCTGTGCATGATGTCATAAGCCTAGGCTTTTTACCAGACAAGAAACAGGAAGTGGGCTGTATAAGGTATTTACTGGCAGAAAAAAAGTTTTACTATCCACAGTTAAAACAACAAGGGCAAACAATTTAATAGATGGAAAGTTGAAAAAATTACAAGTTCTGCTTTTAAGGTAAAAAAAAAAATATTGAATAACCACTCCCCCAGCCCCCTCTGCCCTAAACGCTTAAACTGGTTATACATGGATCCAAATTCAGCCAGTTGAGAAGGGATGATGCTGCCTTACCCGAGTCTTTTCTTGATTCAGGGCTGTCCTGTCTGCAGCAGCTCTTCTCCCCTTTTCTTGTATTCATAGGGGGCTCTGATGGCAGTGGGAGCCATTGGCTCCTGCTGCTATCAATCAAATCCTGTGAGGAGGGTGGGGCTGAGCTGTATTGTGTGTCTATGGATGCACACAGCCTGGCTCGCGAGCACGCCTGCACGTGTGCCCACACAGCAGCCAGCTTGCTTGCTGAGGGGGCATTTGGAGAAAAGGTGGTGTGGACAGGGGACCCCACAAAAGGAGATAAGGGGCCACTCCATGCAAAACCATTGTACAAAGCAGGTAAGTATAACCTCTTATTTTAGGGAAAACAAATTGGGTTTGCAACCACTTTCAATTGTATTGGAACTGTACGGTCTGCCTTTATTTTGTAGAGTGTTGCACAAACTGTTGGTGCTTTATAAATCCTGTATAATAATAATAATAATGACCCTGATGCAGAGCAACTCTTTTCAAAATGTATTTCTCTGTTTTGGTTTTACTGGGGCAGAATCATCTACTACTGGACCTTTTTCTTGTTTTAAGTACCCTACGCTTGCTATTTTAGCTACGTTACTAGTGTGTACAAAAGCACATACTATAGAAATATTGCCAATTGAATAGTTTTACAGAGCCTGCCAGCTGATAAAGGAAATTTATTTTTCTGTTATTACTAGTGGTGGTCAACAGCAAAAAAAAGTGTTGTTCAATCCTGATGTACCACTTTAATCTGATTATTTTTACAGATATTTAAATAAAATCTATATTACCTTGTTGCCAACTCTTTCTCTAATGTACTTTTTCTTTTTTTATTATTTTCTTCTTTTTTTTTTAGGGTATTGGAATAGCGGGTAAAACAGGAAGCCTTGGAAAGAAACCAGGTATGTGTTCAACACTTTTCCTAGGAATTAAAAAAAAAATGCGATTTTCAGTTAGTTGTTGGGGCAGTTTGGGAATGGAAGAGCCACATAAGCCCCATTCATGTGTCTTCAGCTTTAATGTCCATGGCTGGACTGGGACAAAAATGTGGCCCTGGACTTCATCCAGACCGGCCCAGGGCACAACACATCAGGGTACGGTACATCAGGGCACAGCACATCAGGGTACAGAGCCCAGCACATCAGGGCACAAGGCACATCAGGGTACAACACACCAGGCCACATCAGGGTACAGAACCCAGCACATCAGCATACAGGGCACATCAGGGTACAGAGCCCAGCACATTAGGGTACAGGACACTCTGATGGGCACTGGTGGGCGACACTGGGCACTGGTGGGCGACACTGGGCACTGGTGGGCGACACTGGGCACTGGTGGGCGACACTGATGGGCACTGGTGGGCGACACTGATGGGCACTGGTGGGCGACACTGATGGGCACAGGTGGGCGACACTGATGGGCACAGGTGGGCGACACTGATGGGCACAGGTGGGCGACACTGATGGGCACAGGTGGGCGACACTGATGGGCACAGGTGGGCGACACTGGTGGGCAGCACTGCTGGGCACTGAAAGCTGCGCTGCTGGGCACTGAAAGCTGCGCTGCTGGGCATTGAAAGCTGCGCTGCTGGGCACTAATATGTGGCACTGATGGTCACTGAAGGCTGCGCTGCTGGGCACTGAAGGCTGCGCTGCTGGGCACTGAAGGCTGCGCTGCTGGGCACTGAAGGCTGCGCTGCTGGGCACTGAAGGCTGCGCTGCTGGGCACTAATATGTGGCACTGATGGTCACTGAAAGCTGGGCACTAATATGTGGCACTGATGGTCACTGAAAGCTGGGCACTAATATGTGGCACTGATGGTCACTGAAAGCTGGGCACTAATATGTGGCACTGATGGTCACTGAAAGCTGGGCACTAATATGTGGCACTGATGGTCACTGAAAGCTGGGCACTAATATGTGGCACTGATGGTCACCGATATGTGGCACTGATAAATGCCACTGATAGATGCATTGATTGGCATCACTGATGGCACTGGCAGGCATTGGGGATGGGCACTGATTGGCAGCTGCCTGGTCACTGATTGGCATTACCCTGGTGGTCTAGGGTGGCATAACTGGTGGTCCAGTGTGGCCACGGCTCTGTGTCTGAATGGACACAGGGAGCTGTGGCTTGGCTCGGGTGCACCTATAGCAGCTGCTTGCTGTGGGAGCACTCAACAGAAGGCAAGTGCCAGGAGCACTGACGAGGAACCCGAGAAGAGGAGGATCTGGGCTGCTCTGTGCAAAACCACTGCACAGAGCAGTTAAGTAATAACATGTTTGTTATTTTTAACTTTAGGTGATAACAGGTCTATTCTCCTCATTGCGTAAAAAAAACCAATACGTGATCTCAATAAATCAATTATCTGAAAGCCACCATAAAAGATGATGTGAATATAAATGTGTTTAATTCTTTTAGTAAAAATGAACATATCAAAGTAAGTGCATGTGCAAATCATAAATGTAAACATGCAATATTGAATCATATATATCAATATGTGATCAGAATATACCGTCCGTCAAACCATCTCATTGGTATATAAAAAAGTCCAATATAAATGTGCCAAATAATAAAGTGCATTGTGCTTATGGACAAGTTTCCACTCCAAAAGTGCTCCAATATGCAACAGTAACTCATACTCGTATATAAACTCTGCCCGACGTGTTTCTTAGTTTTAATTACCTTTGCTTTTTTCACACCAAGGGTTTTTGTTATACATTAATTGATTATATTGTTCTCAGTAGTGTTGTTTTTTTATTTATTTTTATTTTTTCCATCCTCTTGGACACGGTGGTAAACAAATGTATTGAATGTCAATATACAATATATGTGCTGGAGAAACACTAAATGGTAACTTTTGTCATTAGTGAATACTTGACATATTGTAGTGTTGCATGGTAAAATATTTTTATTTCTGTTTGCTCTTCAGAAATTGCTCAGGTTATTGCCCCTTATGCGGCTACCGGTCCTGAGCAGCTGACCCTGGCTCCTGGCCAACTGATCCTGATTAGGAAGAAGAACCCTGGAGGCTGGTGGGAAGGAGAATTACAGGTATGCTTTTGTTGTAATTTCATTCAAGATCACCTGCCACAGAAAGGCAAAAAGCCCCAGCAAACCATGATCTAGTTTGCTCCAGCAGGGGAAAAAATTCCTTCCTGATCCCCCGACAGGCAATTGGATATTCCATGGATGAACTTTACCTATAATTGTTAGTACCCAGTTATATTATGTACATTTAGGAAAGAATCCAGGCCTTTTTGAAAAAGCAACCAGAACCAGCTCTGGAGGGAGTCTATTTCACATTTTCACAACTGTTAATGTGAGGAAACCTTTCCGTATTTGAAGGTTAAAACTCTTTTCGTCCATACATAAAGAGCGCCCTCTTGTCCTCTGTGATGACCTTTAAAGTGAATAACTCAGCATCAAGTGCACTATATGGACCCCTTATATATTTGTACATGTTGATCATATCCCCCCTTATTCTCCTTTTCTCAAGAGAGAATAAATTCAGTTCCTCTAATCTTTCCTCATAGCTGAGCTCCTCCATGCCTCTTATCAGTTTGGTTGCCCTTCTCAGCATTTTCTTCAATTCCCCGATATCCTTTTTGTGAACTGGCGCTCAAAACTGAACTGCATATTCCAGATGAGGTCTTACTAATGATTTTTACAGGGGAAAAAATATATCTCTCTGGAGTCCATACATCTCTTGCGGGACTGTACCTGGAAAAAATAAATGTAAAAGCCAGCAGCTACAAATACTGCAGCTGCTGACTTTTAATAAATGGACACTTACCTGTCCCAGGTTCCAGCAATGTCTGTAGCAGGGGCCGATCAATCGATCGGCTCTCTGCTGCTGCCGGCGCCATTCTCAGTGAGGGAATCAGGATGTGTCGCCTTTGCGGCTTCACTTCCCGGTTCCCTACTGCACATGCGCGAGTCGCGCAGCGCAATGAGAATTGTCAGCGCTGCCTGCCGGGACACGTGTGTGTCCCGGCAGACAGCGCGCCAGGACAGGAAGTGGCGTAAACTCCCGTGGGAGTTTATGCCCGGGAGTGGGTGCAGATACCTGTCTTAGACAGGTATCTGCACCCCCCTGAAAGGTGCCAATTGTAACACCGGAGGGGGGGAGGGTTCCGAAAAGCGGAAGTTCCACTTTAGATTGGAATCCCGCTTTAATACAAGAAAAGATTTTGCTTGCTTTGCAAACCGCAGCTTGGCATCTGTATGCAATTTTTTAAGATTATGAGCTACCAAAACCCCCAGATCTTCTCCACCATTGATTTCCCCCAGTTACACTCCCCCCTAGTAAGTATGACGCATGCATATTCTTAGCCCCCAAGTGCATAACATTTCATTCATCAACATTAAACCTCACTTGGCACATATTTCCCAATTAGACAGTGTATTGAGGTGTATTGAGGTCGGCTTGTAAGTTGGAGACATCCTGTAAGGACGTTATTCCACTGCATAGCTTGGTGTCCTCTGCAAAGACTGAAATGGTACTTTTAATCTCAGACCCAATATCATTTATAAATATATTAAAAAGTAAGGGTCCCAACACTGAACCTTGGGGTACACCACTGATAACCTTAGACCATTCAGAGTAAAAATCATTAACCACTACTCTCTGAATTAGGTCTTTTAGGCATTTTTTTTTTTATCCCTTTACAAATAGATTTTTCCAAGCCTGTAGACTTCACCTTACACATTAGCCATATGTGGGGAACTGTGTCAAACGCTTTTTGCAAAATCCAAGTATGCTCTACATCCACAGCCACCCCTCTGTCCAAGGTTTTACTTACCTCCTCATAAAAAGATTATCAGATTTGTTTGACAATTCCTGTCTTTCATGAACTCATGCTTTTGTTAACTTCAAGTGGATTTTGCAAATATAAATCTATGACAAACCAACTTAAAGCAGGTCAGAAGGAGGTCAAATAAGTTCTGAATGATCTCATAAGTATCTCAAGCTTATGTCAAAATTATGCCATTGACACTATCACAAAGCCCATTGACAGCGGCCATTTTTCTGTTTCTAAGTAAAACCTACTCTGCCACCCCTCTGTCCAAGTTTTACTTACCTCCTCATAAAAAGATTATCAGATTTGTTTGACAATTCCTGTCTTTCAAATATTGAAGAACTCCTCTCATAAGCTCATAAGCATTAATAAAAATAAATTACATTTTTCTGTTTCTAAGTAAAAATAAATACAGGTCTGTATTTTTGTCTAAATGCCTGTGTTGGCTTCTCCAATGAAACGGTATTGAAATGTGGAGAAAATTATTCTTTCCTTTCTTTCCTTTCTTGCCTTCTTTCCTTTCTTGCCTTCTTTCCTTTCTTGCCTTCTTTCCTTTCTTGCCTTCTTTCCTTTCTTGCCTTTCTTGCCTTTCTTTCTTTTTTTCTTTTTTTTTTCTTTTCTTTTTTCTTTCCTTTCTTTTCCTTTTCTTTCCTTTTCCTTTCTTCCCTTGTAGAAGACCGAATTGTGGCCTTTAGGAAGGTTGATCTCAGTTACCACCACTCCCTGTGACTTTTTATTTTATTGCTAGGATGCAAGCAGCCAGGGTTTACAGCTTCTTTTGTTGGTATGGTGCAGGTAGCCAGGGATACTGTGCTGACATGGCCCCTTCCCCCACATAACTAGTGACAGAGATTGCCCTAAGGAAAGAGCCTGGTTTGAGCCAAGTGTATTCAATCATAGTTAAATGTTTATCTCCTTGCTAGGTGTGTTTGGAAAGGACTCCTCAAGTGTTTTGCCCAGCAATATCCTATTGGGTATGGGTTTGTTAAAAAAGTGAAATGTTCCCTTGTGGATTCCACCATTTTTCTATCTTAACAAGACTGACTGTCGCTGTTAATGACCGCCCAGTGTTTAAAGGCCTTATTCTGACTTGCAGACCCTGCTCTGCAACCTGCCTGTGCTTCCATGTCCATCTGCCAGACCATGGCTGTCTGGTACAAGGATATGTCTCGGAATCCGGGATCTATCCTGAGGGTTGCTTCTGAGGACTCTTTGGCTTAAATGTTTTGTGGAGTGCCAGTGCAAGAAATACCTCTTGGGTACCTCCTTTGTTGGGGGAACACCTATTAGGGAAATCTCTGGATAACTTTATCAAGGAGGTCACCAGGGGAAAGTGTACTTTTTTTTTTTTTTTTTTTCCCCAGGAAAAAAGGCAAAATCTCATCCTTAGAAAAGTTCCTTTCACTCCCTTTCAGGCCTCCAAGGCAAAGCCTGGAGCTCAGTTTTGGACAAAAAAAAACTACAATTTTGCAGACAAATCCTCCTCACAAGGTGTGCCCCCACTTGTCATGGTGATCTGGTCCCAGGATAATTTAGACGTTTGGGTCCAGAACACTATATTCAGAGACTACAAGCTGGAATTTTAGTCTCTGCCTCTACTCTACTTCATGTTGCAAGCATCCCTGCAAAGATTGGTAGACTTCCACACTGCTCTGGCCAGCTGCTCTCTCAAGGAGGCATTGTCATTGTCCCTGAAAGGGAATGGTTCCACGTTTTCTAGTTTAACTTGTTCACAAGGCCAAAGGCTGCATCCCACCTCCCACACTGGATCTGAAAGTTATCACTACTTCTCTTGGTGGTGCATGGAATATGCCAGGGCAGTCATTGACTCCCCCTATCCAGGATTCTTTGTCCCTGGACATCAAGGATGCCTACTTGCATGTTCCCATCTTGCAGGCACATCAATGCTACCTGCAGTTTGCAGTGGGCACACAGCATTACCAATTTGTTTCCCTACACTTTAACCTGTCTACGAAATACGTAAGAGTGCAGCGCTAATAATTACACCCTATAAATATTCAAAGTCCTTTACAGTGTAGAAGACATAGAGAGCTGGATGAAAAATAAAGACAGTTGATAGTGACGTTCTCCTCTGTGGTGGTAAGAGTGCATGCATCAAATGCACATTTCTCCACTAACAGTGGTCATAACCAAAGATCTGGGTAGGCAGATGGATAGGATGAGACGTCTTGTCACTTTACACAGCCTCCAGTTGTTGCTCTCACTTTTCAACCATGGTGCCATAAAATACAGTAAAGAATATATAGTGCACACAGTATGGCTAAAATTCTAATTTATGAAAACGACAGGTACTCACATACATAGCACTATGACCCCAGTGCTGGAATAAAAGGCATATAGTCTTTCCAGACAATATATTACAATAAGGTGGCTGCAGTGACGTTCCAGGGTCCTCCCGCACACGTATCGTCCTAAACGGGACTTCCTCAGCGGAAAGTGAGAAGACGTCTCATCCTATCCATCTGCCTACCCAGACCTTTGGTTATGACCACTGTTAGTGTAGAAATGTGCATTTGATCCATCTGTTAGCTCAGGGGTCTACGATCTGAGGTGAGCGGTTTGGCTAGCTGGTGGTGGAATCACGGATTTAGCCTGCACTATAGGGATATCTGTATGCACTCTTACCACCACAGAGGAGAACGTCACTATCAACTGTCTCTATTTTTCATCCAGCTCTCTGTCTTCTACACTGTAAAGCACTTTGAATATTTATAGAGTGTAATTATTAGCGCTGCACTGTTATGTATTTAGTATTTCTTTGAGGTTTTGTTATATTAGCCTTTAGTGTTCAGCTGCTTTTGTTATTATTGTTTAAGGTTATATACTTTGCGCTGACTGAACTTCCACTTTTTAACCTGTCTACTGCATCTTGGGTCTTCACCAAGGTGATAGCCCCTGTTCTTGCTCTGCTTTGGTTTTAGGGCATCCTTTTAGTGGGATATCTGGCCAACGTTCTTCTGGGGGATCTGTCAGCGCAGGCTCTGTGGAATCAATCAGCACAGGCTCTATCGATCAATGTCAAGCGAACTGTTCAGACCCTACAGAGGTCAGGTGGGTGCTAAATCTCCTCCAGAAATTAGCACTAATACCATCTTATCGCTTGGTGTATCTATGCCTGGTCCTGGACACAGACCTGTCCTTAAGTGTTCCTTTCACAAGACAAATTCGAGACTCTCTGCTTCCACTTTTTGACTCTACAGTCTAGGAGCTTACTAGCCCTCGGCTTTTGCATGAGGGCTATGAACTTAATGGCTGCCTCTTTTTAAAACGGTTCCATGTGTTTTTCACTCCAGACCATTGCAATTCAACATCAGCGTTGAACAGGCAGGCTAAGTCTCTGGGCCATCAAATATCCCCCCCAACAAAAAAAACAGGCTTGCAATGACCTTGTGGATCACGAAGCCAGGTTCTGACTTGGGCAGAATATCCAGTTTGTTCCAGTCCTGTCCACTGTACACATCCCAATATGGGGGAATAGTCTCTTCACCCAGAGGTGACCATTCTCACCTGTTGCAGGTGGTAAGTGCCAGACATGGACCTCTTGGCATCCTTGTGACATCGGGATTTCAACCTGGTTCTGCCAGTTCTTCAGAAACTGCCCTTTTAACTATCTGTCTTCTTATAAGGTATTCGCTGTAGTTTGGCTTTAATTTGTTAGTGTATTTAAATCTGCTAGCATATTTAACACTAACCTCCCCCCCAGACTAACATTGCTGCTGTCTGCTGTGCCCCCTGTTCTCCTTCATCCAAAGTGAGGGCACCCTAATACAGGAGGTGTGTTACTTACCAGATCACCAGGTGACAACAGAAGGAAAAAGCCTGAAAAAAGAAAACTAATGCAGCCACCACATCTAATGATTGGTAAGCTGTGATATATTATATTTTTGGTTTTCGGTTAACACCGCATTAAGGGAAAGGTTCCGCCCTTCCATGTCAAGATGCACTTCACTAAATCGGTGAGATCAGTGAGGGGATGGGCAGGGAGGAGATTAACTCTCACACTTCGGAACAGACAGATAGGGGAGGAGAAGGAAAGCCCCGAGCAGAGAGCAGGATGAAAGAGGCACGTAAACTGACCCATGGTATCATGGATCAGCAGCCATGATTGCCGTGGTTCCGCACACGCAGCAGGACACAGGAACAGGCAGGATCAACCAGGTATTTTGCAGCATAGAATAGGACAAATTACATGGCACAAGCACTATGCTATATATCATGCCTTAAAGAAACAGGCTTTTTTTTTTTTTCATTTTTAGGGTTAAAACCGTTTTCAATTTTACCAGGATGACATGCCTCTTCAGATGCCTACTTCAGCCGTAGGCTCTTCAGGTGGTTCTGTAGGCTCTGTTGGCCCCTCTGTAACAATCAGTTGGACTGCTTTTTGATTTTCCGGTGTACCTGAATTAATTCGTCCTGTGTCCCTTAGATTTAGTGAACACTAGTGCAATTTCAGATGCAACTTGGGAGACACAGAATAGCTAGGCAATGGAAATCGCATTGTTTTCAATGGTGCCGCTCACATCAATGCAGCTCAGCACTGCATGGTTTTGGAAAAGGTTCCTGTACTACTTTGGTGGGATTCTGCACGATTTTGGGCACCATAGAATATGCATACATCCAAGTTTCACTGTGTAATTACACTGAAGATCAGGTCTGAGTAGTGTGACTTTTTTTTAATGTACTACTGTATATACTCGAGTATAAGCCGACCCGAATATAAGCCGAGGCACCTAATTTTACCACAAAAAAATGGGAAAACGTATTGACTCGAGTATAAGCCTAGGGTGAGAAATGCGCAGCTACTGTAAGTGGAAAAGAGGGTAAACAGTGCCCATTTGCAGCCTCCCTGTGCCCATTTGCAGCCTCACTGTGCCCATTTGCAGCCATAGGTCCCTGAACTTCAAACTTGGTAGTTAAGGGTTCCTAAATTCCCCCTAGCTGCAGCCAAAATTTGGGGTCTCTGGACCCAAAGGGTCCCGAAATGACATTGCTGCAGATGGACATAGTTGACCGACTTTGGGGCCCTTTATCTCGGGGGTTACTTGGTTCTAGGAACCCCATCAGATATGTTGTAGTGCTAGTTCCACTGAGTTTGCATACCAAATTTGGGGTTCCTAGCACCAAGTGGCCCCGAGATACGGGGCCCCAAAGTCGGGTCCGAAAATATCATTCTCTGCTGCAGAAAAGTGCTCGACTCGAGTATAAGCCGAGGGGGGCATTTTCAGCTGAAAAACTCGGCTTGTACTCAAGTATATACGGTATTTAAGAAAATAGGATTTTTTATGTATCATAACCACTTGCTGACCGGGCCTTTTTCTGACATTTGTTGTTGCAAAGTGGTGCAAATTTGATGCCGGTTTTAGTCCAGGGTGAGGTGCAAATTTGATGCCGGTTTTAGTCCAGGGTGAGGTGCAAATTTACGCCATGATTTTCGGTGTGGAGGTGCGAACAAGTTTGCGTTGCAGCATAGAAGTTTGCATCGCACCCGCACCAAAGCAGCACAAGAGTCCCCCCGCATTAACTTTGCAATGCTGATATGTAAACTAAACGCATAGATATCCATTATATTCAAGTGACATGCGAATCTTGGGCTCCCTTACTGCATATAAACCGCTCAAGATTCGCAGCAGTGTGAACCCAGGCTCAAACACAATTTTTTGGTGAAAAAAGACACTTTAATGAATTTAAAAAAAATGAAACTAAAGTTAGCCCAGTTATTTATTTTTTTTGTATAATAATGTACACTGTAAAAGGTGCTTAAAATTCTCCATAGGCGTTACTTTAAAATGTTTACAGGTTACCTGTTTAGAGTTAGTGGTGGTCATGCGTTAGAATTATTGCACTTGCTCTAACGATCATGGCGATACCTCACATATGTTGTTTGAACACCCTTTACATATGCGGGTCACGACTTATGTATGCGTTCACTTCTGCGTGCGAGCTCAGAGGGATGGGGTGCTTTAAAAAATATTTTATGTTTTTCCTTATTTATTTTCCTTTTTATTTTTACACGTTTCGTTGAATTTTTTTAGCCACTTCAGCCCCAGAAAATTTTGCTGCTCAATGACCAAGCCCTTTTTTGCAATACGGCACTGCGTCGCTTTAACTGACAATTGCGCGGTGGTGCGATGTTGTACCCAAACAAAATTGATGTCCTTTTTTTCCCCACAAATAGAGCTTTCTTTTGGTGGGATTTGATCATCTCTGCAGTTTTTATTTTTTGCACTATAAACAAACAAAAAAAGACAATTTTGAAAAAAATACAATATGTTGTACTTTTTCCTATAATAAATATCCCCAATTTTTTTTTTTTAAAAAGCTATATTATTTTCTCAGTTTAAGCTGATCTGTATTCTTCTACGTATTTTTGGTAATTAAAAATAAGCGTATATTGATTGTTTTGCGCAAAAGTTATAGCGTCTACAAAATAGGGGATATATTTATGGCATTTTTATTATTTTTATTTTTTTTTTACTAGTATTGGCGGCGTTCTGCGATTTTTTATCTGAAACATTATTGGCGTGACACATTGGACACTTTTGCCACATTTTTGTGACGATTGACAAATATACAGCGATCAGTGCTATAAAAATGCACTGATTACTGTGTAAATGTCACTGGCAGGGAAGGGGTTAACACTAGGGGGCGATCAAGGGGTTAACTGTACTCCCTACTGTGTGTTCTAACTGTAGGAGGATGGGAGTGACTGGAGGAGATGACAGATCGTTGTTCCTAGCTATTAGGAACTTGCGATCTGCATCTTCTCACAGAACAGGGATTTGTGTGTTTACACACACGTCCCTGTTCTGCCTCTAGTGCGCGTGATTGCGCGCAGCCGGCGGTCATTGCGTCTGCCGGTCATGAGCATTGGCACCCCCGCAGTGCAGCGTGCGTGCGTGCACCTGCTATCCCGCTTAATGGAGCCGATGTACAGCTACGACGGTTTGTGGGATCGTGCCGACCTGCCGCAGTATAATGATGGCGGCTAGTCTGCAAGTAGTTAAAATGTAAAAATCCCTTGTAATTGAAATAAGCATGACAGGACCTCCTTATTGAGAGATCTGGAGTCAAAAAGACCCAATATGTCTCATTTACCTTTTTAAAGCAAAACAAAAATCCTTTTTCTGACCGAGAACAGGAAGTGATGTCAAACTTTGCTCCGGTCCTCCAAGGGCATAAACCCGAGTGGGGGCTATCTTGCCCTCACTCGACTACCTGCCTGGCCATTGGCTGCACTGGATTGGTTCCGGGCTTATTGATGGCTCAAGTAAGCTCGGAAACGACCAGGAAGCAGCGGAAGGGGGCACCTCTCCCGCCACCTATAAAAGTGATCCTGTGGCGATTCCGCCGCTGGGATCACTTTTATTAGAAAGCTGATTGCCTAAGAAAAAAAAAAAGATACCTGGGTTATGGCATCTAGCTGCAGCCATAACCCCGGTATTTAACTGTAGTTAAAGTAATGACGTACATTTATAGTTAAAGCGGAAGTAAACCCATCCATAAAACCGTTTCATTTCCGGCACATGCCGGAAAGGAAATGCTCCCATTGGTTGTGCTCTCAAGCAAACTGTCAAACCATCCAATGGCTGGTGTCATAACTGATCACATGTGCAGCATCATGGCAGTTGTAGATTAAACGGAGGCAAAGTTGGCAGCTTCCTTGGCTGAAAAAGATACGGGGTTTACTTACACTTTAAGTGGTCGGCAAGTGGATAAACAGGGACTCAAGTCTCTCCCCTCTGTTCTTATATTCCACTAGTACTGTTGCTTTGCTACAAAACAGGCATAATGCGAGTGGGAGGAGTTACACTAGGCTGCTCCTACAGCTTTGTTTTTCCGGTGTTCAAACTCCTGAGAGCAGCAGTATAACCCAATGTGCCTGAATTACTTCATTCTGTGTCCCTTAGGCCTCGGTCGCATCAGGGTGCAGAGACGTCGCATCAGGGTGCAGAGACGTCGCATCAGGGTGCAGAGACGTCGCATCAGGGTGCAGAGACGTCGCATCATGGTGCAGAGATGTTCGTTTTTCTGCACGTGTTTTGCCAAGGGCTCTAAGAAAACAATGTGTCCTGTTCACACCACAACATACAGATTTTTTTCTGCGCAGCGTGTATGTAGTTTTCTGCACAGAATAAAAAAACTGACGTGAAATCAACATTGGTTTGAACAGGGCACATGAAAACTAATGTCCCTGCAACTGAAATCTGTGCAGTTTTAATGCATGTATGGTGCGAACGAGCTCTCAATCTTCTTTAAGAAAAAAATGTTCAGTATATCAGAAATACTATTTTATTTCACATCAGACTTCCATAGTTTTATTTCATTTTGAATCTTTGCAGGCCCGTGGCAAGAAGAGACAGATTGGTTGGTTCCCTGCCAACTATGTTAAGCTTTTGAGCCCTGGTACAAATAAGAGCACCCCTACAGAGCCGCCTAAACCAGCAGTGTTACCGACCAGTAAGTACTTTCTCTATCATCCTATATCGGGTTACTTTGTGTTTTTTTTTTTTTTTTACTAAATCCAACTATCAGTCTCCAGTGTCTTTATTTTTGAAACTTGCTTTTCTACTGCTTTTTACAACATTTGTCTCCAGGCACCTGTCTGGAGTCACATTTTAAACACTAATAGTTCTGGCATAAAATCCTTTCTTGATATTCACCTTTTCAAACTTGCTTAATTTTTGGATATAAATTGACCTTTCAAACTGTTTATTACCAAAAGTATTGAGACACCTGCCTTTACATGAATTTTAATGAGCCCAGTCTTAGTCTGTAGGGTTCCGTATTGAGTTGGCCCACCCTTTGCAGCTATAACAGCTTCAACTCTTCTGGGAAGGCTGTCCACAAGGTTTAGGAGTGTGTCTATGGGAATGTTTGACTATTCTTCCAGAAGTGCATTTGTGAGGTCAGGCACTGATGTGGACAAGAAGGCCCGGCTCGCAGTCTCCGCTCTAGTTCATCCCAAAGGTGTTCTTTCGGGTTGAGGTCAGGGCTCTGTGCAGGCCAGTCAAGTTCCTCCACCCCAAACTCGCTCACCCATGTCTTTATGGACCTTGCTTTGTTCACTGGTCCAAATCACTTGGTGAAGGGGGAATTATGGTGTGGGGTTGTTTTTCAGGTAGTTCCAGTGAAGGGAACTCTTAAGGGTGTCAGCATACCAATACATTTTTCATGCTCCCAACTATGTGGGAACAGTTTGGGGACGGCCCCTTCCTGTTCCAACATGACTGCGCACCAGTGCACAAAGCAAGGTCCATAAAGATGGGAGAGAGTTTGGGGTGGAGGAACTTGAATGGTCTGCACAGAGTCCTGACCACAACGTGATAGAACACCTTTGGGATGACTGCAAGCCAGGCCTTCTTGTCCACATCAGTGCCTGACATCACAAATGTGCTTCTGGAAGAATGGTCAAACATTCCTATAGACACACTCCTAAACCTTGTGGACAGCCTTCCCAGAAGAGTTAAAGCTTTTATAGCTGCAAAGGGTGGGCCAACTCAATAATGAACCCTGCATCTGAAAAAGATATAAAGATTCCAAAACAATGTAACAATGATATTTGTTTTGAACAAATTTAATATGTTGGTGGCAAAAAAGGGTAGAAAAATCACAACAACCAGCTGCTTACCCGTAATCCAGCACCATCAGGGCATACGGGTCACCCAGTCAAGCCTCCCACGGCGACTGGGGGAGGATATTTAAACAAGACCAGAAGGCTAGTGTCTAGATCAGGGATCCTCAAACTACGGCCCTCCAGCTGTTGCAGAACTACACATCCCATGAGGCATTGTAAAACTCTGACATTCACAGACATGACTAGGCATGATGGGAATTGTAGTTCCTGAACGACTGGAGGGCCGTAGTTTTAAGACCCATGGTCTAGATGGAGTAATAAAGTAAATTAAATTGCCAAGTAATGGTAATAAATTGTGCCAGAATGAAGAAAGCAAATCCCATGGTGAGATATGGTGATCAAAATTACATGAAATGTGAGAGGATAAAGTAAAAACACCAAAATAAATCACAATTGAAATTGCGATTCGTTAATAAACAAATTTTTTTTCTTCATTCTGGCACAATTTATTACCATTACTTGGTAATTTAATTTACATTATTACTCCATCCGTGACTCTGTGGGAGGCTTGACCGGGTGACCCGTATGCCCTGATGGTGCTGGATTATGGGTAAGCAGCTGGTTGTTGTGATTTTTCTACCCTTTTTTGCCCCAACATATGAAATTTGTATTGTTCAAAACAAATATCATTGTTGCATTGTTATGAAATCTTTATATCTTTTTAAGATTAATTTCCTGTATTTCCTGATGAAGCGATCAAAGCGCGAAACTAGTTGAAATACCACACCATCTGTAATTTTAAGAAATTATTTGTGTTTTTTGTACTAATATATTTGTTCAATTTTTTTATGTCTGTTTACTTATTTTGTAATTTTTAAATTTGTACTGAGATAGTCCACATGCTTCTTTGTCCTTGGTGGGTCCTGGTTGGGGTCCAGACTCCTAAACCTTTATTCTAAACTTTTTTTGTAGATTTAATATAACCATAACATTGTTAAACTTTATTGGAGTTTTGAGAGAATATTGAAACAAATTGTCCTTCCAAAGCCATATAAGTGTTTATGTGCTTTATTTTTATTTTATTTGAATAGTGCGGACTAATTCCTTAGCACTTTACAGAGAATCATTCAAATTAGCCCCTGCCACAGAGAAGCTTAAAATTGTATTTTCCTTCTGTATTTTTACAGATACACACATACAAGATCTGGATCCAATTAGAGTGAAAGCCAACTAAACTTCCAGTTTGTTTTTTGATTGCAGAAATAACCCTTACATAAAGCCTTTTAGCCACCATGTTTAGCTTTTAAATTGTCTTGTTCCAGGGTGGTCTCGCTCTAGTCTCAGTGCACCCAAAAAAGCCTTTTCTGCTTTTGGAGGATGCTGGAGATTCGGAGTGGTTGTAAACCTCAGGCATGAAATATGAACAAAGCCTATCCCTCTATAGCAGGGATATGAAATTAGCGGACCTCCAGCTGTTGCAGAACTACAAGTCCCATGAGGCATAGCAAGACTGTGACAGCCACAAGCATGACACCCAGAGGCAGAAGCATGATGGCACTTGTAGTTTTGCAACAGCTGGAGGTCCGCTAATTGCATATCCCTGCTCTATAGTGTGTACTTTTCTCAATAAAAATCACAAAGTGTCATTTCTGTCTGCTGCTGCTTCATTCTTCTGCTATCAGCATGAATTACTTCTGACACGTTTTCCTGACGCCAAGAGAAAAAAGGTGACAGGGGAGGGACCTCAAGCTGATTGACAGCCTCGGCTCTGTTCCCATGTGAAGGGGGGCATGTCTTTTCCCTCGAATCACCTATCGGAGCTCTCCTCCCCGAGCTCTGCAGAGTGTAACTTCAGCTCTCCGCCCCCTTTTTTTTTTGTCAGTTCAGACAAGCTTATAAATATTGTACTTAAATGTAGAGAAGAGTAGACTGCAGATAAACGGACACAACCTATGTAGAGAGGGATTTGTTTCATCTTTGTGTATCTAAATGTGTGATTTCAAATGAATAAAATAGTAGCGCTAATCTTCACAACTCAGTGAATAAACCTAAACAATCACCCTGTGAAACAAGTGATCAAAAATAATGTCCATAAATTCAAAATTAAGTCCGTGAGTACTTAAATGGATTAAATAATTAAAACATCCAAGTGTTTATGATCCAAAAGTGAACAAATAATCTTGAAGTGACTTGACGCAATCTTCCACCTCTTAACCTCTAAAATCTCTATTTCTGATTTATTAATCACAAAATATGATATGGGTTAAATGAGAGTTCTATTGACCAGGAGGAAAAACTTTAAATATAATAGCATTTATTACAGGTAGTTAAAAGTCTAGCTAATACACAAATCTCTAGCACATCAAGGCATAAAATGCTAGGTTGGAATAAAAATATATACATAAAGGAATTTAGATTATATTCCTTCAGACTGTGGTCTACACGCATGTTTAGTTGCAAATAGCAGGGCATGGCTTCCCCTGTTAGCTACCAGTTACCTTAGCTCCATTCTGCTCGCTGGTTCCCCGAAAAGAGAGCGTTTCCTCCCCTTTCCTCTGAGAGTATCAAAAACCAGGCTGATGTCTCATTGGCTGGCTTAGCGTGAATTCTGATAGGTTACTTAGTCTAAGCCAGCCCCCTTTAATGCAACTCCTAGTGATTATTCTGAGCAAGAGAATGTAGCTGGGAAGTTAAGAATGAAACTTGGGGTGAGACTTACTTCATTACCTATCCCGGCATGGGGTCGTTTATAGTGAATAGGTGACAAACAATGGAATTGACTCTCCATTGTTGGTGTCTACAAGTCTTGGCCCTGTATTGTCTGCAATTAACAAGAGCTTGGGAGGAAGGCGGTTGGCCCCCCTATCATAGCTGCAAGCCAAAAGAGACATATTCATAATTACAGTATTTCACAGCTATTAATGGAAATTTCACATAAACTCATAAGGCAACACACCAAACCATATGTGTTCAGTGTCACCGACCTGCCTTGCACTCTCATGCTCGGCAGTATCGCTTAATATCTCCCAGGAGTATCAGATAGCTTCAGGGGTATTCTTAAAACGTGTTCTTTAAACAATTCGCACTCCACATGTAAAAATAAAATTTTAGATCACTTGTTTCACAGGGTGATTGTTTAGGTTTATTCACTGAGTTGTGAAGATTAGCGCTACTATTTTATTCATTTGAAAACACACATTTACATATAATTATTTTTTAAGTAGATTCTCTCTCTCTCTCTCTCTCTCTCTCTCTCTCTCTCTCTCTCTCTCTCTCTCTCTCTCTCTCTCTCTCTCTCTCTCTCTCTCTCTCTCTCTCTCTCTCTCTCTCTCTCTCTCTCTCTCTCTCTCTCTCTCTCTCTCTATCTCTCTATCTATCTATCTATCTAATAATTTGTGGTGGTGCATTAAGGATAAGGGGTGCATTTTTTCCTTTCACTATATTTCCATCTTTGTGTATCACCTGAGGAGGATACACTTTACGTTTTCTTAGGCCTGATTCACACTTCTGCGGCTCTGCGAGACACCTTTTGTGCGGGCACGGCAGTCCATTCATTTGAATGGGCTGCGATGCCTCCTGAAAATGCAGTTTGACAACCTATCCTGAGCAGAAATCTCACTGGCTGGAAAACCGCTGGTGTGTCCCCGTCAGTACATAGAATGGAAGATGACCATCACATAAGCCCATGAGTTGACCCTGCTTTGTGTTTTGTCTTTGTAGCATGCCAGGTCATTGGAATGTATGATTACATTGCACAGAATGACGATGAGCTGGCCTTCTCCAAGGGTCAGGTGATCAACGTATTGAACAAAGAAGATCCAGACTGGTGGAAAGGTGAACTGAGCGGTCAAGTGGGTCTCTTCCCTTCCAACTACGTCAAGCTTACCACAGACATGGACCCCAGCCAACAGTGTGAGTACATACAGGGTGGACTACTTTCATTTCTATGGCCTTTCTATTATTAATGACATGCAGCATTGCTGTGATTCTGCGGCTCTTTGCAGAAATCCAAGCTTTGTCTTCTACTGCCTTACCCGTCTCTTTGACGACCTTCCACTTAAGTGCTGACATGTTCATAGTCCAGCTGTTCAATCTCTAGATTTAGCGCTCATATCATGTCACCTTTCATTGCTTGATACCAAAGAATATTGTATTTCATTGGTAGGTAAAAAAAAAAAAAATGATCACTTTTAATTAGAATTATTTTGCAAACAATTTAAAGGCCAGGTCCACCCAAAAATGTGTAATACTTTATATACAAGCTCCAGCCGTTTCAAACTTCCATTTGCTTTGTATGTTTCTGGTTCCTTTGATCTCTGATCCCTTGCAGCCATAATGTTTTTATAGTTAATAAAGTCAAGGTCTCCTTGCTGGATTCTTCAACCTTGTCCTTTACAAATTTCAGCAATTTTCAATTTTGCCTGTTCTAAAACCCCAAAAAATAATGGGAAAGCAAAAGCCGGATCTTGGAACCAGGATTCAAGATTTATCTTTATGGCATCTGACCAATACAGAAATACCAGTTTTTATTGGTATGGCGCTAGCCTTTAGTTTTACAAATCACATTAGATGGCATTATTACATAAACAGCTGTTAGAGGGAATGTGTAATCTCTCCAGGGATATTTCAGATGTAGAAGAGGTCAGCTTGATGTAAATCATTTTCACATCATTTGTTAGTTTTTGGCAAAGTTGTTTCTTTATGTAGTTTGTAATAAATGATGTACATTGAGAGCCAGTTCACACCAGGGCGACTCAGGATCCGACTTCAGGTCGCCCCGAGACGCCCCAAGTCGTCCCAAGTCGCGCTGTAATGTTAATCTATGGAGCCGTCTCAATGCACACTACTGAAGTCGCTCCGACTTCAAAAAAGGTTCCTGTACTACTTCAATCCAACTTCTAGGTGACTTGTACCCATTGATTTCAATGGAAGTCGCCTCCAAGTCGGATCTCCATCTATTTTGAAGTGACTTTACAGGAAAAGAAATTTGTTTACTCAGGCAAACCCCACCCTCCCAGAGAGCTGATTATTCTGTGATTGGCCACAGCCAAAGTCGCCTGGCCTGGGGGCGACTTGAAGTTGCTTCCAAGTTGCCTTGCTAAGTCGCGCTGTAAGTCGTGTTGCCCCAGTGTGAACCGGCACTGAGGCAACTATATTTGCTTATTGCACATTTAGGGGGTCATAGATGACTCTATGCGAAACAAGGTGGATAGAGGAATCCTCCCAGCTGAGACACTATTCTGGCAGCGGGACTCCTCCTCTCCGCAGCTGCAGCCACTGATTTGAGAAGTTTTCCAAAATTCCCATTAGACAGGAATTTGATATAATGATCGACTTTTGTTGAAAGGGGACAGACATACGTGGATCAGAATTCAGCCAGTGCCTGCTGAACTGGACACATCTTGAGCCATCTATGACCAGCTTTATGCTCTGGTTTTGCTTTACTACACAGTGCCTGCGCCTTACTGTTTTTTTTTCTGACAATACAAGCCTTCAACTGAGCTGACTCATTGAATACAATATAGTTTTTTTGGCTGATATTTAATCTCAGCAGATGTTAAGCAGGAAGGGTTAGATAAAATACAGAGCCCCCCTCTCTAGTAGTTACAAATCTCTAAATTGAATGCAGTGTTAAAAAAAAAATTGGAAAGGCGCAAGTTTAAAGTGGTTGTAACCCTAAAATAAAAAAAACTAAGATCCTGTTCCTTTAATGCATGCTATATAGCAGTGCTAGTGCTATGTCATTTTTCCCTTCCTATCTTGTAAAAAACCTGGTTGATCCTGGCAGTTTCTGTGTCCCCCTGCCTCTGCTGACCACGGTAATTATGGCTGCTGAGCCCTGATTACCGTGGTCAGTTTACGTGCCTCTGTCATCCGCTGCTCTGACAGTCTCTCCCCTCTCCCCCTACCTCCCTGTCATTATGAGAGTGGCTCTCCTGCCCGCCCTTCCCGCCGCTATTAAGCTGCATAATGCAGCAAATATACAAGTATCCCCTTCAGATTAGGCTGCCATTCACACTACAGTGGATTGTTTTTTTAAAAAATTAAAAGGCTAAATACCTTTTGTCACACCGCAGCTGTGGGGTCACGTGATCCCCCTGTGCTGGCAAGCCCGATCTATGGAAAGAAGCAGGAGGGGCCGAGATTTTCCTGTGACGTCAGCCAGCCCCCCACAGAGGAATCTCAGCCCCTCCCACTTCTCTTCATAGATCGGGGCCAGCCAACATAGGGGGAAGTGGGAGGGGCTGAGATTCCTCTGTGGGGGTCGGCTGACATCACAGGGGAATCTCAGCCCCTCCTGCTTCTTTCCATAGATCGGGCTGGCCAGCACAGGGGATCACGTGACCACACAGCTACAGTGTGACAAAAGGTATTTAGTCTCCTTATTTTAAAAAAGAAAAGCCGCTGTAGTGAATGGCAGCATGCCCCGGAGGGGATACATGTAAAGTCACATAGTGATTTTTACAATGACTTTATCAAAGTGAAATTGTAACTTTTTCTTTTAAGGTTGACGCCTCAATAATATATGTGCCAACTAGTAATACCCTGTGCTTCCCCTGAACTCCAGCTTTGCTCTGCACTCCATAAATCCACTTTACTTTTGTAAAAGTACTAGTGACATCATCACTTTGCTGCACAGAACAGAGCTGTGGGAGGGACCCAGCAGGCCCACCCACTACAGGTTGCCTGCATAAACTTACAGATGAGTGGTGGCTACAAGACCGGACACCATGCACAAAGAGTGTGCAGCAGTGACTGGTCTCTACTGCAGGAAGCTCCTGCACAGAAGCCAAGTTTTACACGTATTACTTAAAAGATCTGAAATAAATACACAAAGCACAGCAAAATTTGTGTAAGAATACACATAACTTTTGTATTTAGATTATTGTTTATCCTGGAGTTCATCTTTTAAAGATCATTTTGTGTTGTGCAGGACATATGTATACCTCCCAACATTTTGAGATGGAAATGAGGGACACCTACTTGCAAACCTATGTAGGCATAGGACACGCCCCCTACCATGCCCCCTTAAAGGACAATCAACCAAAAAAAAGGGTCATTAAATGGACAAGGACTTTTTTTTACCACTTCTATTATTTTTTATATTGGCTTTTAAAATTTAAAAAATGCAGCAATTTAGAAACTGGATGAAAGGTTTAGCACTGGGAAAGACTTTTTGAAAGATAAAAAGTGCATTTTATATACAACTATATAGATCAGACCAAAATGAGGGACAAATGAGGCGCAAAGCAGGGACAGTCCCTCCAAATCAGGGACAGTTGGGAGCTATGCATATGTACAGTAGGTGGGGAGCCGCAAGTTCTCGAAGGCCAGGAATAGATCTTCTACCTAATCTACGCTTCCTGTAATTTTTGAAAATCTGGTTTGAAATAGTTTGCTAGGTCACCTTTTCCTTATTGGTTGTGAAAATTGGACTGAATTAAAAGGAATACTGGCAGTAAACGTTGAATGGTATCAAAAATAAGATCTATAGGACCGGGAGAAATGCCACAAGGACCATATCCCAATATAACCAATTACTTAACCACTTGAGCCCCGGAAGGATTTACTCCCTTTCTGACCAAGCCCTTTTTTTTGCGATACGGCACTGCGTTGCTTTAACTGACAATTGCGTGGTCTCTGCGGTTTTTATTTTTTGCGCTATAAACAAAAAAGAGCAACAATTTTGAAGAAAAGCAATCATTTTTTACTTTTTGCTATAATAAATATCCCTAAAAAAATATATATTAAAAAAAAAATAATTTCTTCCACAGTTTAGGCCAATATGTATTCTTCTACATATTTTTGGTAAAAAAAAATTGCAATAAGCGTATAATATTATTATTATTATACAGGATTTATATAGCGCCAGCAGTTTGCACATCGCTTTACAACATTAGGGAAGACAGTACAATTCAATACAGGACGAATCAGAGGGCCCTGCTCGTTAGAGCTTACAATCTAGAATATCGCAATGGCCGTATATTGATTGGTTTGCGCAAAGGTTATCATGTCTACAAAATAGGGGATAGATTTATGGCGTTTTTATTAATAATTTTTTTTTATTAGTAATGGCGGCGAGCTTCAATTTTTATCGTGATTGCGGCAGACAGATTGGACACTTTTGACACTATTTTGGGACCATTGACATTTATACAGCGATCAGTGCTATAACAATGCACTGATTACTGTGTAAATGTCACTGGCAGGGAAGGGGTTAAACACTAGGGGGCGATCAAGGGGTTAACTTTGTTCCCTCAGCGTGTTCTAACTGTAGGGGGCATGGGCTCACTAGAACATGAGATCACTGGGAGCAGTGATCCCTGTCATGTTGCTAGGCAGAAAGGGGAAATGCCTTGTTTACATAGGCATCTCCCTGTTCTGCCTCTCCGTGCCACGATCGCGGGCCACCGGTGGACATCGAGTCCGTGGGAACGCCGGCGTGCACCCGCTAGCCGCGGATGATGCAGCGACGTCCGGGTACGTTGTTTTGTGCACCCGTGCCACTTTGCCGAAGTATATCGGCGTGAGCCGGTCAGCTAGTGGTTTAAAAAAAAAAAAAAAAAAAAAATTTAACGGTGTCAAATAATTCCAAATACATTTAAAAGAATTAACAAAGTTGACGTAAAATCATTTAAAACAATGGTCATTTTTGTATCATCATATTACACATTTAACCCAATAAAGTCTCTTTATTTCCAGTTACAGCCGTCTTCTCAACATGTTTCGGCAACCTTGGCTTCTTCAGCAGAGATATAACTGTCAAGGTGTACAGCCACACAACATACCCCTCACCCAAAATGGGGGAGAGAAGTAACCATATGGAAATATATATGTATAGCTGTCTCTAGCCTGTGACCACGTGCATGCGTCAGTGGCAACCCCAGTTGGTATTAGTGGACCTTAGGAGGATCACAAGGGACAAAAACAGAAGTTTCTTTAAATGTACACATCACTGTGCAAATGTATTTGCAAGTTACCAAGAAAGTCAGTAAATAATTGTACAAGAAGTGTATTGGTGTCCTTATAGCGGGAGCCATGAGGATGCCAATTATTATTTTATTTTTTTTTTTTTTTTTTTTTTAGTGTGGTGTAACCCTTCTTGAAAACAAATTTTACTGACTTGGTGGGTAACATGCAGCTAAATTGGTGCCCTCATGTGTACATTTAGGTCCTTTGTGCTCCTCCAGTCCACTAAATACCACCTGAGGTTGCCATTGGTGTATGCATGTGGTCCCAGGATAGAGATAAATGTACAGTAGATATACATTCCCATATGGTTACTTCTCTCCCCCATTTTGAGTGAGTGGTATGTTGTGTGGCTGTACACCTTAATGCTAACATCCCTCCTGAAGAAGCCAGGGTTGCCAAAACCTGTTGACCATATGGGTGTAAACTGCCAACGAAGAGACTTTATTGAATTAAATGTGTAATCTGATGGCACAAAAATTACCATTTTTAAATGATATTGTCAACTTTGTTAATAAAAAAAAATGTTTGTTAATGTGTGTGCAATTATTTTGTCACCATTTTAAAGTTGAGCTTTTTTTAGTGTAATTAATTGAAACTTATAATGGTTTGGATTTTCATATCTAGTACACCACAACAAGATGTAGTAGAGAACAGAACAAACATTTATATAAAGCATTCTGTTAGGTTCCGCTAGCTCAGTGGGAGATCGCTCCGTGGATCCCCGCTGACCCGGCGGATGACATACGTCTGTCTTGAGCAGATCCGATGGCAGGTGGGTGTCAGCGGACACATCTCCGCTGACACCTGCCTGCCCATAGGAGTCAATGGGTGGCCTGCTCGGATCCGCCTGAAAAACAGATAGGCAGATCTGAGCGGACTTATCGTGTGAAAGGGGCCTAAGGCTGCATTCACACCTGAGCGTTTTGTCGCCTGAAGCTACAAAACGCTAGAGGTGAAAAAATACATTATTCTCTATGGAGATGGTTCACATCTCCACTCCAAAACGGCTGAAGCTCAAACAAGTTCCGGATCCTTTTTTGTCGCGCGAATCGGGCAGATTTTGGCGTTTTTATTCTTTTTACATTGGTGACCTTTTGCTCTGCACAAAATTTGCGTCAAAACGCTGTAAAAAACGTCGCGATTCGCGCAATTTTCTGCCTGAAAAGCTACGCTCAGGTGTGAATGCAGCCTTAGAATGAATTGTTGATGGGACATATAGCTGAGCGGTATTCATCCCTTTAAATAAAAATAGAAAAATAAAAGTAGAATAACAATTTAAACGTACAGTGCCTTGAAAAAGTATTCACACACCTTGAAATTTTCCACATTTTGTCATATTACAATCAAAAACGTAAATGTATTTCATTGGTATTTTTTGTGATAGACCAACACAAAGTGGCACATAATTGTGAAGTGGAAGGAAACTACTAAATGTTTTTCAATTTTTTTTACAAATAAATATCTGAAAAGTGTGGCGTGCATTTGTATTCAGCCCCCCTGAGTCGATACTTCGTAGAACCACCTTTCACTGCAATTACAGCTCTAAGTCTTTGCACGTCTAGAGAGTGAGCTATTTTGCAAAGAAGAGTCTTGCCACAGATTCTCAATTGGATTTAGGTCTGGTTTTTGACTGGGCCATTCTAACACATGAATATGCTTTGATCTAAACCATTCCATTGTAGCTCTGGCTGTATGTTTAGGGTCGTTGTCCTGCTGGAAGGTGAACCTTTGCTTCGTCAAGTCTTTTGCAGATTCTAACAGGTTGTCTTCTAAGATTGCCCTGTATTTGGCTCCATCCATCTTCCCAATAACTCTGACCAGCTTCCCTGTCCCTGCTGAAGAAAAGCATTTCCACAACATGATGCTGCCACCACCATGTTTCACAGTGGGGATGGTGTGTTCAGGGTGATGTGCAGTGTTAGTTTTCCTCCACACATCGTTTAGCTTTTAGACCAAAAAGTTCAATTTGACCAGAACACCTTCTTTCACATGTTTGCTGTGTCCCCCACATGGCTTCTCGCAAACTGTAAACGGGATTACTTATGGCTTTCTTTCAACAATGGCTTTCTTCTTGTCACTCTTCTATAAAGGTCAGATTTGCGGCATGCGCAACTAATAATTGCCCTGTAGACCGATTTTCCCACCTGAGTTGTGGATCTCTGCAGCTCCTCCAGAGTTACCATGGGCCTCTTGGCTGATTCTCTGATTAATGCTCTCCTTGCCCGGCCTGTCAGTTTAGGTGGACGGCCATGTCTTTGTAGGTTTGCAGTTGTGCCATTCTCTTTCCATTTTCAGATGCTGGATTGAGCAGTGCTTCGTGAGATGTTCAAAGCTTGCGATATTTTTTTTGTAACCTAACCCTGCTCTAACCGCTTCACCCCTGGAAAATTTTACCCCCTTCCTGACCAGAGCACTTTTTGCGATTCGGCGTTGCGTCGCTTTTCACTGACAATTGCGTGGTCGTGCGACGTTGCACACAAACAAAATTGACATCCTTTTTTTTTTTTTCCACACAAATAGAGCTTTCTTTGGTGATATTTGATCACTTCTGTGGTTTTTCATTTTTTGCGCTATAAACAAAAAAAGAGCGACAATTTTGAAAAAAACGCAATATTTTTAACTTTTTGCTATAATAAATATCCCCCAAAAATATATATAAAAACATTTTTTTCCTCAGTTTAGGCCTATATGTATTATTCTACATATTTTTGGTATAAAAAAAAATCGCAATAAGCGTATATTGATTGGTTTGCACAAAAGTTATAGCGTCTACAAAATAGGGGATAGTTTTTTGGCATTTTTATTATTCATTTTTTTTTTTACTAGTAATGGCGGCGATCTGAGATTTTTTTTTTTTTTTTTTTTTTAATACGGACTGCAACATTATGACACATCAGACCATTGCTTCACATTTTTGGGACCATTGGCATCCATACAGCGATCAGTGCTATAAAAATGCACTGATTACTGTAAAAATGTCACTGGCAGGGAAGGGGTTAACACTAGGGGGCGATCAAGGGGTTTACTGTGTTCCCTGGGAGGTGAATCTAACTGAAGGGGGGGGGGACTGTGTAGGGGAGATGACAGATTGCTGTTCATACCTCAGGCAACCGGAAACTGTGTGTTTTACACACACAGATCCCGGTTCTCCATGTGTCAGCCGCGATCGCGGGAGCCCGTCGGTGATCATGACCGCCGGGCACTCGCATCGGCTCTGGGGGCGAGCAGCAGGCGCGTGCACCCCTAGTGGCCACAGGGCGAAGCAACGTTACACAGCATCACTTCGCCAAGCCATGCCATTCTGCTGCAGTACAACTTTGTAAAACCATTTATTATTTTTATTCCATTTCACAATTATGTGCCACTTTGTGTTGGTCTATCACATAAAATCCCAATAACATACATTTATGTATTTGGTTGTAACATGACAAAATGTGGAAAATATCAAGGGGTATAAATACTTTTTCAAGGCGCTGTATATCACACTTTACTGAAAGATCTGATATAGTGAGGCTCGCCAGTAAAATGGACAACTTTGAAGCTAGTATTTATTACCCTTTGTGTTTTGGTTACGGCATGTTCAAGATCTTAAATTATCCAGTTATGATGTCAAATTGAGGTGAAATAATTTGGCTGAATGCTCTGGTGGAACAGTAGACATGAGATGTGCTTTATATATGTTCCGTAAACAAAATGCTTTTCACTAAGGCCCCTTTCACAATGGGGCGGTGCGGGTGTCGGCGGTAAAGCAGCGCTATATTTAGCGCTGCTTTAGCGTCGTTTTAGCAGCGGTATGCTGCTGCTAGCGGTGTGGTTTTAACCCCCGATACCGGCCGAAAAAGGGTTAAAACCCTTTACCGCAGCGCTTTGCTGGCGGTATTGCCGCGCTGCCCCATTTATTTCAATGGGTAGGAGCAGTGAATACACCGCTCCAAAGATGCCGCTAGCAGGACTTTTTTTTACCATCCTGCTAGCGCACCGCTCCAGTGTGAAAGCCCCCGGCTTTCACACTGGAGTGAAAGGACGCGCTTTTTTCAGGCGCTATACAGGTGCTTTTTTTAGCGCTGTAGCGCTGTGTGAAAAGGGCCTAACAGGGTGGTTTTTATGGCTACCTTTTTGACAGTTAAATCAACGCTTGACTATTTTTTTTTCATAGTCTCACTAAATACATGAAAAGTATGTACACTCCAGCATGCTTGCTAATAAATATTATTTGCAAACATAATTATATTACTTGGCTAATATCTATACAATTTTAGAGCTGTGCTTTAATTGCCGTTCTTGCATGCTTAATTTTATAATAAATGCAGAGTTATTGTAGGTATATATTCAATGATTACTTAGTATCTATTGATTAACTGTACACATTAAGAGCCGGTTCACACAGGGGCAGCACGACTTGCAGCGCGACTCTGTAATGCGACCTGCACACGACTTCAGCGGCGGTTTGCAAAATGACTTCTGTATAGAAGTCAATGCAAGTCACCCTGAAGTCGTCTCCAAGTAGTACAGGGACCTTTTTCTAAGTCGGAGCGACTTGAGTCGTTCCTATTAGAACGGTTCCATAGTACAGAATGGAACGCGACTTGTCAGGCCCTGTGTGAACCGGCTCTAAAGGGTCAGTTCAACTAGAAATGTTTATAGGTGGAGTGTGATGCGAGTCAACCCTGACTTTGTAGAGTTCTTGAGGACTCCAGAAGTTAGATCTTACTACCCATCCTGGGTGGGGTGGGGTTGATGTTCTTGACCAGTGTAGGGTAACCAGTCCTGCTCTGTATTCTTCATATTATATGCTAGTAATAATTTTGGACTGACCCTATTAAAGGTGTTTCCTCTAAACGTGTTTTCCTGGTAGTTCTCTATTCATACAAGTTCCATGTCACTCCCTGTGTGTAGCATGCTGGTTTTCATTTCCTTTCCTTTTTTTCTTTTGCATCACGTAGAGTCATTGTTGTAGTGTGTGGTGGGTTTTATTTTTTTTCCCTTTTTTCATTTTGGTTTTGCTTATGTGTTGTTTTCCTCCTTTTTCTAGGAATCATATGTTGTCCATCCCCCTTCTCAGGCTTGAAAGTCCTCAAAGAGACCCACTATCCCCATATCACTGCCCAGAGGGATGATGGGAGATGCAGCCTTGATCATGTGACTACCAGCATGATCATCCACTGCCTTCTGACTAGAAGACCCCGCTGCACAGAAATTTTACCTCATTTTTCCATTTAGATGCATGTGACCATATTGTTGTATCCGCTGATCCTGAAGCAAAAAATAAAAAGAAAATAATTAATTGATGCTCAAAGAGTACAGAGGATAGTGGGTCCTTTTGTGGCTTTCTCCATCACTTTAAAAAAAAAAAGTTACAAATCACAGATTCACAAAGGTGCTGTTCAGTTTGACCCTCTAGATCTGAACAGGTAACCCTCTGAAGTATAAAGTTATTAAAATTGAAAAAAAGAAAAATTGGTTTTCATTTTGTTCACAGAGCAAAAAGACCCACTATCAAGGAATGCTGCATGTACTATTGAATTGTACCCATAAATATTTTATTTTAATTAATTTTGTTTTATTCATGTTTCCGGTATTACTTTTATATGTCTAAATAATTAAATTCTGTGTCATTTAAAAAGTATATATCACTCTAGAAGGCTCATTGGTTTACATTAGACTGTCATTTATACAGAATTAGCACATTTTTGTATAAGGACAAGAAGCTGAAATGTATCTTTACGTGCAATGTATTTTTTTTTTTATATATCTGGTTTAAAGGGGCTCTCTTTAAAAAAAAAAAAAAAAGTCTTGGTTATCCTCCAGGGGTGGTATGTAGGTTATGAAATACATGACTTCAAGGGTGAGTTCACCCTAAAGTTATATTCTGTGTTTTGGCTGGGCCTGGATAAGCTCGTTTTTGATACCAGAGATCGCCACTCCACTCACTTCCTCTACTATACAGGGGGTCCCCGACTTACAAACATCCGACTTACAAACGACTCCTACTTACAAACGGAGGGAGACAACAGGAAGTGAGAGGAAATCTACCCCTAGGAAGGGAAATTCACTCCTGTAAGAGTTAATATGGGAAAAAGGTGTGTCCACTGATGCTTTATCACCAGTCCATGTTTCCCTAACAACCCAAAATTTTCAAAATCCAATTGTCATTGGGACAGAAGGTGAGGTGAAATCTTCTGAACAGAGGCACAGACAGCAAAACAAATGTTACAGGGGTGATAACCCTTCCAGATGTTCTCCAAAAAGCTTAAAAATAGATTTTTTGGCTGGAGCTACACTTAAAAAATTTACCTGTTCCGACTTACAAACAGATTCAACTTAAGAACAAACCTACAGTCCCTATCTCGTTTGTAACCCGGGGACCCCCTGTAAATGTAACCGATCTAAAACATTATTCTGAAAAGCAGTGTGGCCAACTATTCTTTAGAAATATGTGCAGATCATGTCTTGCATGCAGTCACATTTTTACAGCATAAGACCAAGCCTATTATGTCTATTCTGAGGGTTTTGGGTGGACCTGGGATCTTGTGATGGACCTGCTCAACGAGGAACGTAGAGGTTGTTGGAGTTGGAAAAAGGCCATCCTTTCTTGGTGACCAGTAGGTCTGAAAATCATGAAGGATAATGAGCAATCCATACTTTTTCTCTAGGTGTTTAGCTCTGAAAGAGAGGTTTAAAATGGCCTCATGGGTTATGTAATACAGGTATCATGGAGGTAACGAAGATTCTGAAAGTCTCATTCTCAAGGGATTTTCCAGGATACTTGAGAAAATGTAATGCCTGTTTTACAACTGTTTGGCCAATCAGTTTAATAACATAAGCAGCCCTCTCCAGTTGATCCCTCTTGTTTAGAGTAGGTACTTATATATACAGTCATGGCCAAAAATATTGGCACCCTGCATTTCTGTCAGATAATGCACCACCACTTTGACCAGAAAACTACTGCAATTACAAAGGTTTAGGCATTCTCATGTTTATTTCTATTGTTTTGTATTGGTATGACACAAAAATAGTGGAGAAACAAAAAAGCCAAATTTGACACATTTCAAGCAAAACGGACTGGGAAAAAAAAATTGCCACCCTCAATTAAATGTTTGATAGTGCACACTATGGAAAAAATAACTGAAATCAATCACTTCCTGTAACCATCAATGAGTTTTACAGCTCTCTACTGGAATTTTGGACCACTCTTTAGCCAACTGATCCAGGTCCCTCAGATTGGAAGGATTCCTTTTCCCAACTGCTGATTTCAGATCTCTCTACATGTGCTCTATGGGATTTAGATCTGAAATCATTGCTGACCAGTTCAGTACTCTCCGGTGCTTTGTCTTAAATCGTTTCTGGGTGCTTTTTAATGTGTGTTTTGGATCACTGTCTGCTGTAAGACCCATGACCTCTGACGGAGACCCAACCTTCTGACACTAGGCCCTATATTGCACCCCACAATTTTTTGGTAGTCTTCAGATTTCATAATGCCAAGCACACAGTGAAGACATCCAGTGCCTGAAGCAGCAAAGCAAACTGTCTAAAGGCCTAATTTCTCCTTTTTTGAAAGCAGTAGAATGACGGGCTATACCAGAAAGCTGCAATTTTGCTTCAACTGTCCACAGCACATTCTCCCAAAAGGATTTTGGCTTCCTCAGGTAAGTATTTGCAAACTCCAATCTGGCTTTTTTATGTTTCTGTGTCAGCAGTGGGGTCCTCCTGTTTCTCCTACCATAGCATCCCTTTTTATTCAGATGGCGACTAAAAGTGCGAGCTGACACAGTTGTACCCTGTGCCCTGAAGGTCAGCTTGAATATTTCTGGAAGTTGATTGAGGTTCTTTATCCACCATTTGAACAATCCTTGTACAGTTTTTCTCTTTTGTCCACGTCCAGGGAGATTAGCTACAGTGCCACGTGGACACAGGAACATTAAAGTGGATGTAAACCCAATGTCATCCTTTCTAAACTACTGCCATAGGGGTTATCTAGAAGAATATACATGCCTCCTGCATGTATCTTTACCTGTCAAATGTCTCCCCTCTGTCTATTATGAGACCCGAAAAACTGCAGATTCTGATTCTGTGGGTGGGTCTGTTGTCTGGAGCTCGGTGGGTGGAGTCGTGATGTCAGTAGACTCCCCGCCACCTCTACACTCCCCTTATCAATATGAATTTTCTCCTGTGTATTTCTTACACTGAACTTCTGTTATGATCTCTAACATCAAGTGAAAAGACAGGAAAGTAACCACATGACTTCAGCATGCCCAATCATGCTGAGGTGTGGAACATCCAATCCTGGCAGAGCAGCAGAAGAAAGGAGTGGGACGGAATTAAAAAATAATGCATGTCTCTTAGGCTAGTTCACCAGATATGTAAATCACATGTCACTCACAGCAAGGGGGAGGATTTCACAAAGTTTTTCTCTGTTTTCGTCAAGATTCATCTCACTGAACAATAAGAGGATTGCTCAGAGCTGGATTAACTCTTTGTGGCAAGACTGGGCTCAAATGATAGGAAATCTTATACTCTACATTATCACATTAAAAAAAAAAAAAAAACATTTCTGGTTTACATCCACTTTAAGATCTCTGGAGTTGGAACCTTGAGATTGTCCATGCTTTTCCACAATTTTTGTTCTCAAATCCTCAGACAATTCTTTGCTGCTCTTTCTCTTCTCCATGCTTTGTGTGGCACACAGACACACAACAAAATAGTTGCGCACATTTTTCACCATTTTAACTGGTTGCCGGTTTGATTTCTATATTGTCAGCACCTGTTAATTGATACACGTGAGTTTAATTACAAATTAAAGGAGCATCACAAACTTGGAATGCACTTTAGAAGGTGCCAATAATTGTGTCCAGTCCATTCTTGGAGTTTTGCATGGAATTTGTCAGATTTGGCTTTTTTTTTTTCTTCACTTTTTTGTGTCTTCACTTTTTTGTGTCATTCCAATACAAACACAAGAAATAAACATGAGAATGTCTAAACATTTGTAATTGCAACAAATTTATGGGCAAAGTGGACCCCTAACAGAAATGCAGGGGTGGCAATATTTTTGGCCATGATTGTAAAGTGATTACAGTCCAATTCATTCAAATACCACTGAAGTGGAAAGCAGTCTTAGGCCCCTTTCACACTTGTGTGACTTGTCCTGCGACTTGGGACTGCAAAGTTGCATGACAAGTCGTACCCCATGATTTCCAATGAGTACCATTCTTATCTGTGCGAATGCAAGTGGTACCGACTTCAGAGTAGTCCCTGTACTACTTTGGTCCGACTTTGATGCGAGTTGAGGTCCATAGACCTCAAGTTTACACAGGCATTCCCTAAAATTGTGGCAAAATCACGCTACTTTGAAGTCGCGGTTGTGTGAAAGGGGCCTTACCAAGCTACTTCCAGATCACATTTCTTATGAGAAGAGTCGGTTAATACAGATTTCCCCAAATGTTGGCTAGGGAGATGTTTAGTGTGGAATTAAGTCAGTACAGTATTATCTGTTAATGCTATTGCCACAACAATTGTGTGTGCTTTTTTGAAACCGCTGCCTTGGACCCCTTTTACACTGGGGCGCTTTGCAGGCGCTACAGCGCTAAAACTAGCGTACTGAAACAGCCGCTGCTGTGTCTCCAATGTGAAAGCACCGAGGGCTTTCACACTGGAGCGATGCGCTAGCAGGATGGTAAAAAAAAGTCCTGCTAGCAGCATCTTTGCAGTGGCCCTTTCTCGGCTGCTAGCAGGGGGATAAACCCGCCCCCGCTAGCGCCCGAATACCACCGCTACCGCCGACGCCGCCCCTGCCTCAGTGTGAAAGTGGCCTTATATCTATCAGTACCTTAAAACTGAACTCCAGGCACATACAAAAAAGACAGAGGGGCTCTGTAATCCATTTTTGGGATCAGCCCCTGTACAGTACAATTTAGAGAGGGGGGGGAGAAGCAGCACAAGGGGGTCAATTGGTTGTGTGCTACAGTTCAAAAAGCTTGCTGGTAGGAGGAAAGAGCAGAGCTAAGCAGGGATGAGCTCCTGCTGCTTCTCTTTTCACTATCCAGTCAGTGTGGGGGAGGAGAATGGGACCTGTTACTCAAAGCAAATCTGCAGCAGGAAAAAATCCTTGCCAGGCAGAACTGTGCTGTAGAGTAATGTAAAATTCAGGGCTGTATATTCAATTAAAACCGCTCTCATCTATGTATTTCAACTTTCAAGCCTTTTGTCTGGAGTTCAACTCTAAGGTCCAAATTCAGGAATTGGTTAACACTGATAAAAGTTTATCCAGTAAAGGACCCCATTGCAATGTGCAGTAACTCATAAGCAAGTCAGAGTTGCATCGGATTATCATACTCTGCAAATGCTCATTCCTCCTGCAATTTCAATATGAATAGGCCTTAAATCGCTATTAAACCCAAAAGCAAGCATTTTATTATATTGCTGCTTACCAACTCTTAGATGTGAAGGCTGCATCAGGTTCCTTTTTTAAGCCTTCTATTTTCATCTGGTAATCCATCCATCAAGTCTTTGGGGGTTTTTTTTTTCCAGAGCACAAACTCTCCAGCAGAATGTATCAGTTTACATAGATGAGACAAACCACATAACGCTAGCAAGGATGCCTACAATGATCTGCTTTTATTTATTCATGCAAAACCTTTATCCCAAAAAGAAAAAAAAAACAGCTGTAACTGTTTTATAATGCGTGAGCTGGAGTCTGGGTTCAATTTGTTAGTGGATCTAAATTTTATAATACATTTAACACTCCCCCCCCCCCCCCACCCCACCCCAGACTTACAATGCTGCTGTCTGCTATGCCTCCTCTGCTCAGAGTTGTTTCGCTAATACAGGATGTGTTATTTGCCAGATCACCAGGTGACAACAGAGGGGGGAAAAGCCAAAAAAGAAAACGAATGCAGCCACCACATCTAATGATTGCAATATAATACATTTTTGGTTTTGGGTTTAACACCACCAAGAGAATTTTTAATGTGACACTAAAAAAATATCCTTGCTCTCCAAAAAAATAATCCTTACACATCTATTAACGGCCCTGTAATTTTTCATGAAATCGTTTTTTATTTTCTTCCTTTGTAACGTCTTCCGAGAGCTCCCAATTCTCTACTTTCCACCATCCTGTTTTGGAATGAGCAGTGAACGTTAGTTGCGGTCCTATGCACACTACAAATCCCATAGTCCACCTTGGGGGCAAGCAAGAGAGGGTGGCTATGTTCCTACATACAGTGGGACCATGGAGAACAAACATAGCCACCCTCTTACTGGAAGTCAGATCACAGTATCAAAAAAAGGATAGGCTGAGAGCAATAGAAGGTACTTTTTTGACTTAAAGTGGTGTTGCACCCAAAAAAAAATAAAAAAATGACTGTGCCTAAAAAAAAAAAAAAAATGTAAAATTTTTTTTTTCTTACCTCTAAATGGCTGTTGCTAGGGGGTCCCTCGTAGTCTGCCTCCTTCAGTGCCTGGGCTGGTGACATCACTTCCCCTCCGCGCAGGAAGGGCTCGGCTCTGCCCCCTCCCTCTTGTCAATCATCTGGGGCACGTGACAGGTCCCAGATGACTGTGCGGCCAATCATGGTGCGTGGCGCCGCTCGTGCAAGCGCAGCGGCTGCCCAGCTGTGAAGCCACAGCTGTGTTCCCACAGTTACAATGCCTGCGCCGTCGAACGGAGGGGGAGACGAGCGGGGCTTCAATCCCCCGCATCGCTGGACCCTGGGACAGGTAAGTGTCCGATTTATTAAGTCAGCAGCTGCAGTATTTGTAGCTGCTGACTTTTTTTTTTTTTTTTTTTTATGGGAACTCCTCTTTAAGAATACATTTTTTTTTTTTTTTTTTTTTTTTAAAGAAACAAGAGTTTAGTGTCACTTTTAAATCTGAATGATTCAGTCACACTTTACCACATTTCACCTGTAGGTGGCAGTGCAGTGAACAGGACACATAGCTATTTTTGAGGCTTTTACAGTCCTGGAGAACCCCTTTAATACTTCAGTGAGTGAACATTTGCTCCATTTATGCCCATCTTTTTTGCACATATACACAGACATCCATCCATGTTTTTGTACTGTCATAAATATGTATATATTCTATTTACGTTTCCAAAGGGTAAGCTGACAAAAGTAACGTAAGTACTAATATTAAAGGCCAAGTCACGTTTTCTGTGGTCAGTAAGAGGCGCACCCTCTCCCCCCCTCGGTCAGTGAAAGGGGTTTATTTGCTGTTCATTGTCATCATCAGGACAAAGAATGTATACACTATTTTAACCTGGAATTAATTGCAATGTTTACATTTTTTTTTATTGTTATTATTTTAACTAGACTGTGGAACTTTGTCATTTTTAGAAGCTTAAAATGTTGTAATGTGCTGTAACCCTCATTTATCTGTCTTGGTACACTAGCCTTTGCTTTTAATGCTTTAGTCTGAGGTGACGAGATGAAGGAAAATAGGATACAGCCCAGACTCGGCCTTTTTGTAGTCATGGCTGTAACCTTTTCTTTGTTCTCTGCCGGCCACCCCTCCACTCTTGTTTAATGTTACAAAATGGCTCCCCAACTGTCTGTGCACTGTTTGTCTGTTGAAGCTCCCCTGTCCATCCGCACCTCAGTATTTTCATGAATGTAAAATATATAAATATATAAAAACCTACAGCTTTAACAACTGTAATACAGCCTTTACAATCAACTACATGTATAGATAATTAAATCCTTCTTATAAAAGACGACCCTCAATGTGTGTGTTTTACTTGTATAGAGTGACTTATTTATTGTTCTATAAGGTCTTCTTCACACGGCCTTTTAGCTGCATTCACCAGATGCCAGCCGCAAGAATCTTGCGCCTGGAATGACAGGTGCGTGTGAATAGCGGCGGGCGCTTAGGCTGTCCATTGTATTCACAGGCTGACAGTGGGCGTCACTGTTCATCTAAAGCTGCACAGCAATCATTAACTGCAGTTAGCGATGGATGTCCGAGCCTAGACACCTCCTGACTGTCTTTAGATTCGGCCATCCGTCCCTAACCGCAGGTAACTGCTTGGTGCGTGGCTGCAGGTGAATAGTGACAGCCACTGTCAGCCTGTCAATACATTGTACAGGCTGAGCGGTTGCCACTGTTAACATGCACCTGTCATTCCAGCAGAAAGAATCCGCTGATTCATGTTGCTATAATGCAGTGTATGCAGCTAATTGGACGTGTTAAGGAGGCCTAAGAGAAGTGGGAAGCTGACATTGACTTCAGCTGGCCATACATGGATCGGAATTCGGTTGGTTCAGCCGCTAGCAGTAATCATTGTCTTCTGCCAGCGGCGAAGACTACCTGTGCCCCCCTGCTGGCAGAACACAAAAGCGTTGCGTGAGGCATTAAGCGATAAGGACGATCAAATCTTCTATAGACTGCCTTTCACAAACAATTAGCCCAAATGGCTGGTGGATGCAAGTTCTTCTTCTCTTGTGGACACAACAGATCTGGAATGAAAGGGGAATACAAGTTAACCTATTCCCTGGGAAGAGCCCTTTGGACAAGAAGATACAAGTGTACCTGAAGTTGGATAGAAGTTGCCGAATTACCAGATAGAAAGCCATAGCAGACACTTTGGTGTCTGTATGCTTGCTCATCTTGTAGAGCACCATGGGAACCCTTAAAATGGAACGCTCTTGAATACAGGTATTGCTTTCTTGGTTGAAATCTATCCACACCTGACATAGTACTGGCCATGGAAGATGTCTAAGATGCCTCACGCAGTTGGCCTTCACAGTGCTGGGCCAACTGTGAAGGCAAGTCCAGGTTCTCAACCATGAGAACCCATCAACATTTGCATGGCAGCGCACCATGGGATTTGAATCTTCTGGGGTGCGTGCATTATTAAATACGAACCTGATATGGCATCCAGTGGGGGAAACATCTGCTGTATTTTTAGTCTGGTTGAAAAAAAGACACAAGTCTGTCCAGTTATAAAGGAGGCAATCGGACATTCCCTGGATCCACTTAACCTATAAATATTAATATCTAGTTATATTATGTGCATTTAGGAAAGCATCTAGGCCTTTTTTTTTAAAAACAATCTACTGAGCTGGCCAGAACCAGGAAGGAGTCTATTCCACATTTTCAGAGCTCTTACGGTGAAGCAGCCTTTCGGTATTTGGAGATTAACTCTTTTCTTTCAGACATAGTGTTCCCCCTTGTTCTCTATGATGACCCTAAAGTGAATAACTCAACAAGTTCACTATATGGACCACTTATGTATTGATATATGTTGATCGTATCCCCTCCTAACCACATCCTAGCCACGGAAGGATTTACCCCCTTCCTGACCAATCCGTTTTTTGCGATACGGCACTGCGTCGCTATAACTGACAATTGCACGATCGTGCAACGTTGTAACAAAATCAAACAAAACAAAATTTATGTCTTTTTTTTTTTTTTCCCCACAAATAGATCTTTCTTTTGGTGGTATTTGATCACCCCCTGCGGTTTTTATTTTTTGCGCTATAAACAAAAGAGCGACAATTTTGAAAAAACGCAATATTTTTTTAATTTTTTGCTATAATAAATATCCCAAATTTAAAAAAAAATAATTAAAGTCTTCATTGGTTTAGGCCGATATATATTCTTCTACATATATTTGGTAAAAAAAATCGCAATAATCGTATATTTATTGGTTTGCACAAAAGTTATAGCGTCTACAAAATGGGGGATAAATTTATGGCATTTTTATTTATTTTTACTTGTAATGGCGGCGATCTGCTATTTTTATCGGGATTGCGGCGAACAGATCTGACATTTTTGGGACCATTGACATTTATACAGCGATCGGTGCTATAAAAATGCACTGATTACTGTATAAATGTCACTGGCAGGGAAGGGGTTAACACTAGGGGGGTGATCAAGGGGTTAAATGTGTTCTATCACTGTGTGTTCTAACTGTGGGGGGATGGGACTGACTTGGGGAGGAGACCCATCGTTGTTCCTATATACTAGGAACACACGATCTGTCTCCTCTCCCATGAAAGGATGTGGATTTGTGTTTACACACACAAATCCCCATTCTCGCTCTGGCAGGAGCGTTAGGGATGTGGTGGGCGCGCGCCCCCTATACTTCTTAAAGCGCCCACCGTACAACTATGGTGATTTGCGCAGGAGTGTCATTCTGCCGCCGTCAATCGACGACAGGCAGTCGGCAAGTGGTTAATCTCCTCCAGACGGAATACATTCTTTTCCTCTAATCTTTCCTCATAGCTGAGCTTTTCCATGCCTCTCATGAGTTTGGTTGCCCTTTTTGTGCAATTTTTCCAGTAACCCAATATATTTTTTGTGAACTGATGCTCAAAACTGAACTGCATATTCCAGATGAGGTCTTGCTAATGATTTGTATGGTGCAAACTTGTATCTCTCTCTGGAGTCCATATCTCCTAATACAAGAAAGGACTTTGCTTTGGAAATCACATCTTGGCATTGCATGCTATTAAGCTTATGATCTACCAAAACACGCAGATCCTTCTCCACCGTTAATTCCCCCCTTTTACTCCCCCCTAGTATGTATGATGCATATTCTTAGCCTCCAGGTGCATAACTTTACATTTATCAACATTAAACCTCATTTGCCACATAGTCACCCATAAACTGGGCAATGGGGTCAGCTTTTAAGTTGGAGACATCCTGTAAGGACGTTATTCCACTGCATAGCTTGGTGTCATCTGCAAACCTTGAAATTGTACTTTTAATCCCAGACCCAATATCATTTATAAAGATATTAAAAGTAAGTAAAAGGAACCTTGCGGTACACCACTAATCACCTTAGACCATTCAGAATAAGAATCATTAACAACTACTCTCTGAATTTGGTCTTCTAGACAGTTTTCTATCCATTTACAAACTGATTTTTCAAACACTTTAGACTTTACCTTGCATATTAGCCATGTGGAGAACTGTGTCAAATGCTTTTGCAAAATCCAAGTATACCACCGCCACCCCTCTGTCCAAGGTTTTACTTACCACCTCATAAAAAGAAATCAGATTTGTCTGACAACTGCTGTCTTTCATGAACCCATGCTGTCTGTTGCTTAAAATATTTGTTTCCAGCAAGTACTCATCTATTTGGTCTTTTATTAAACTCTCCAGTATCTTCCCAACTATAGAAGTTAAACTAAGGGGTCTATAGTTACTTGGTAAAGACTTTGACCCCTTTTTAAATATAGGCACCACATTGGCCTTACGCCAGTCCAGTGGTACTATTCCAGTCATTAAAAAAATCCCTAAAGATTAGAAACTATGGCTTTGAAATGCAGACCTCAATTCTTTTAGGATCCGTGGGTGTATGCCATATGGTCCAGGTGCTTTATTCACCTTTCCTATTCTGTCTAAATATTTCTGGACCATATAAATTTTGAGCCATAATGGTTCATTTGGGACTGTGTCAATACCATGCCCATTATGGATTTGAGCTCCCCCCATGCTCCTTTGAATACACAAAGCTGAAGAATATATTTAATAAATTTGCCTTTTATTTGTCCCCAGTCACTCACTCTGGATTATTTTGTTACCTTTTTACTATTAATACATTTGAAGAATTTATTTGGATCTGTCTCTTGTAATCTGTCGTTTTTTTGTTTTGAATTTTTGCAGCCTTGATTTCCTTTTTACATATTCTGTTATATTCCTTTTAACATTTTAAATGAGTGTTCCTTCATGTTAATATTTTTTAAAAGCTTTTCTTATTCATATCTTTTTTTTTTTTTTTTTTACTTTGGTCGTTAGCCACATAGGTTTTATTTTTAGTCTTTTAAACTTATTTGCCAATGGTAATATACTTTGCAGGGAGTTCACAAAAATTGTCCTGTAATAGGTTTATAAATGTTGTGCCCTTTAACTTTTCCAGCAGTGCCATTACTCCAGTCAATATCAGTGTAGTTAAAATCCCCCATTATCATCACTGTCCTAGACCTTGTAGCCCTATCCATCTGGGCAAAGAGTAGAGTCTCCATCTCCTCATTAACACTTGGTGGCCTATAATAAACTCCAATGATTAACGTTGAACTACGCACATCTATATGCAGTTCCTCCCATACTTCAGCCTCATCGCACTCGCCATCAACTAGGTCTTCTTTCACACTCGCTTTGAGATCACTTCACTTCTAGAGACAGACACCATCCCCTTTATATTTTACCCTGTCTCTCCGAAAGAGAGCATAGCCAGGATTATTAATAGCCCAGTAGTGAAGAGTAAAGCCAAGATTCAGCAATACCAATTAAATCATAGTTTGTACCCTGGTATTTGTCTGAATAAAAAGTTATTTGACTCGTATCCTAGTTCCCCTTGTGCACCAAAGCTTCCAACTCTCCTATTTTGCTTTACAGACTTCTGGCATTGGTGAACAAACACTTTTTAATTTATTGTCGCATTTTTGCTCTTGTGTTTTACATATCTTTTTTAGTAGTATAAAATATACTATAATTTCCAATGGTTGTTTGTAACATGGGAACCTTCTTATCACCTGCCATAACCCTCCCCCCATCTATTCCCATTTCACCCTCCATTAATGTCTGACCCCTAACTGACCTGTTTGCCCAATTGAATTCTAGTTCACCCTCCCCCTCAATCCTAGTTTAAATACATCTCCAGCCTGCCCATAAACCTCTGCCCAAGCACAGAAGACCCCCTTCCATTTAGGTGCAAACCATCTTTAGCATATAGGTTGTACCCCAAAGTAAAGTAAGCCCAGTGCTCTAGAAACCCAAATCCTTCCTCACACCAGGTCTTTAGCCATGCATTCAGATCTCCCCCTGTCTTTCCTGTGTTGCGCATGGCCCAGGCAATATTTCAAAGAATATATTTATACTTTAGGGGAACATTTAGTCCCAATGTCCGTTTAAGTGTCCAAACACACTGAAGACCCCCTTATCCAACTTTTTAAAATTTACTTTTCTTTCTTATTTTCTCTGACAACTTACAAAAGTTGGCTCCGCTGTAATGTTCTTGGAATAGTCAAGTCACCTGTTTTGGGCTCATGCTGCATGGGCTAGCATTAAGGAGTCATTAAACGTACAAAATACAAACACCAAGTAATTCTTTGTAACCATACTTTATTGTTGGAATTTTTTTTCTGGCCCTGGTGTTGGTCAAGAGGTAACCTTAAACTTAAATCATAATTTAGCCACCTCGGCTATAAACAAAATTAAATTATTGTTCTAGTTCACAGTGTCCATCCAGACGAAGCTGGACGACTAATCCCCCACTAACCAACACCATGACTTGCAAAAGAATATTTTTAGAGAAGAAAAGAAAAAAGGGGAAGGGGGGGCGGGGGTCCCGGTCTTGCTTCAGAGAGACAGGTAAGGCCGGACGATCCGCTCTTAAAGGGCCCCGTTTCGCGGGCTTTAGCGCTCCCGCCGCCATCCACCAATCAGGCGCTGTTGCTAGCCTGCTGCATTCACCAATAGCAACCTGCAGATGAGAAATCATTCCCCTCATACTCCCCCATGTTCGCCCTGCATATTGCAGGGCTTGCCATGGGCTAGCATTAAGGAGTCATTAAACGTACAAAATACAAACACCAAGTAATTCTTTGTAACCATACTTTATTGTTGGAATTTTTTTTCTGGCCCTGGTGTTGGTCAAGAGGTAACCTTAAACTTAAATCATAATTTAGCCACCTCGGCTATAAACAAAATTAAATTATTGTTCTAGTTCACAGTGTCCATCCAGACGAAGCTGGACGACTAATCCCCCACCAACCTAAGCCGGGAGTGACGCTCCTGGCTGAGGTCCCCCCAACACCAAGGCACTCTCAATCAAGGCCTGCAGGCCCATGTTAAAAATATCCAGGCCAATTGCAGACAAATGGACCTGGTCCTGCCTGAACAGACCTAAGAAAAAACCTTCCAGCTCAAAATGGCGGAATGATACACCACCCAGTGAAACTAACATATTGTGTATGGTTCTATTCAGCCGCCTCCTGATCCTATCCATGTAGCTTAAGTCACCGCCCGGGGCCCACAGGAGCCGTGGGATCATTTCTGAAAAGGCCAGGGTAGTACTTGGGAACAGTAGCCTAAAGTCGCACAGATCCTTCTTGATCTCGCACAGAAGATCCCAAGTCCTAACCTTGCCAATATCGTTTGCCCCTAAATGAATAACCAGGATACTCGGAGGCGGCCAAATAGATGCTAAGTAAAGTAAATGGCATCTGAGATTACGCCATCTCAGACCCCTAATGCCTGACCAAAAAACTGTGTATAAAGAATCGTCCAGACCCAAATTACTTGAGTAGATCCTAGAAGAAGCTTGCTTACCAGCCCAGAAAATGTAGGAGTGGCCTACGATCCAAATTGCCTCAGTAGCTGGATCTGAAACAAAATCATAGCGTTAATAGATCTGGGCGAACATAAATTTTGTACCTATCACTAGCCCACCTACCGACCCTCTTTTGACTTTCTATAGGGAAACCCAATAGATTGGCCGCTGTGGCGGCCCCAACCCTAAATGAATGAGATGAAAATTTAAAACCTGAAAGATTGAGCCGTCTAAGGCAAGAAGCAAGAACAGCTGAAAACTGAAATCTGGTAAGCGGGGAACTGTTCTGGTGGATAAAAAAGGAACCCTCGCATGAGGGGCGCACAGCCAAAAAATTTGATACCAACACTACTGGGCATACTCTCGGATCCGGGGAACTAGCCAGAGGCACCCATTGACCTTTACCCAATCCAAAAGTTTTTGACCTGCAAATAAAGACACGAAGATTATCCGGCCCCAAGACTACATGCCTGAACAAAAGAAAAGAAGAGGAAGACCTATTCCTAGCCGTAAATTCACCGATCCTTAAAGCACCGAAGAAAGTGACCGAGAATGCTGCCCTGAAAAGAAAAACTTCAAACATAGATGTACAAACAACCTCCAGGACCGATAACAGGTTGATTAATAACTCCACAGAAATAGGCCGACGGCCATCCTTAGAAGGAGCCGATTTCCGAAAGCCCTTCAAAATTTGCCTGACTTGAAAAAATGAAGTAAGCGCTTGGCGGTCGGAAAATTTGAGAAAAAAGGAAACACCAGCCACAATCTTGTTAATTGAACCCGGACTCATACCTGCATTTATTAACGAAGATATGAAAGCCAGAGCGACATAACCATTCACCTCCAGAACCCCTGTACCGTGCTGAGAGCAGAAAGAACACCATCTGGACCATGCCAAACCATATTCCTGCCATGTCTTCGGAGCCAGTGAGCCCCGGAGGTGAGTAGCCATCAGTCCCAAATCAAGCCCCAGAGGAAATCTGGGCAGGGGGTGCCCGTTTGGTCCGCCGCAGGCGCCAAATCCCGAAAACGTTGGAACTGTGAACGAGATAAAGCGTCAGCTATATCATTCTGTAAACCAGGTAAGTACTGAGCCTTCAACCAAATGTTACAACGAAAACAATGTAATACTACAAAACGCAGTAGCTTAATCACCATTTCAGATTTTGATGACAGCGTGTTTATGGCAAATAGAACGCCTTTGTTATCTGTATGTACTAGCACCCTCCGATTCTTAAAGAACTCCTTCCATATTATTAATGAAACTACGACAGGAAAAAGTTCCAACAGGACTATATTCCGTATAACTTCCCCCTGTAGCCAGCTGGGGTGCCATTCAGAAGCACACCAACTGCCGTTCAGAAAAGCCCCAAAACCTGATGAACCAGCTGCGTCGGTGAAGAAATTTAATTGAAAATCATCCATAATAGATTGTTGCCATACTGTTGAGCCATTAAAATTAGAAAGGAAAGCATCCCACACCTTCAAGTCCTCTTTCACATTTGCTGACAGGTGAATATGTGAATATGGGGACAGCAAACCACTTGTGGCCAAGGCGAAACGCCTTGAAAATATCCTGGCCATCGGGATCACCCTGGCTGCGAATGCAAAAAGCCCCAATAGGGATTGCGCCTCTTTCAACAATACTTTCCTTTTGGACAAAAACAATGAAATTAATAATCTCAACCGGCACAGCTTTTCTTCCGGTAGCCGAAACTCCATTCGCATTGAGTCGATTGTGATGCCCAAAAATTCAATCGTCGTGGCCGGGAGGACCGTTTTCTCATGGGCGATAGGAATCCCAAAAAGGGTACACGTCCTCAAAAAAGTGTCCAGCGATTTAGAACACAATTGTGAGTCCACTGGACCAATGAACAAAAAATCATCTAGGTAGTGTAACAGGCCCCCCTCCGGGAGGCACTGTGCTACAACCCAGTGCAAGAAGGTAGAAAAGGCTTCAAAATAAAAACATGACAAGGCAAAACCCATTGGTAGACATTTGTCAAAATAAAATTGATCCTTAAAATTAAAACCCCAGGGAATTAAATCCCTGCGGATGCACGGGCAGCAGCCGGAAGGCAGACTTGATATCTGCCTTAGCCAACAAAGCCCCCTGCCCAAATTGACGTAACAGCATCAGTGCTTCATCAAATGATGCATAGGACACCGGGGCCAGGACCCCAGAGACCTCATCATTTAGTGAACAACCTGCTGGATAAGACAAGTGGTGTATGAGTCGAAAACTCCCCTTCTCCTTCTTGGGAACAATTCCCAAGGGGGAGAGGCGGAAATTCTCAAAAGGTGGAAGCTTAAAAGGCCCCGCTACTCTACCCTCAGCGATCTCTTTATTGATTTTTTCCTGTACAATGTCAGGGTGCATCCTGACTGAGCGTAGATTCTCAACCCGGACGCACCCAGAACCTGAATATGAAGGGACCAAAAAACCATTAGCAAAACCCTCAAACAGCAGCCGAGCCATCGTGCGGTCTGGGTATTGTTCTAGCCAAGGCTGCATGTTTGATAATTTCACTGGCGTCCTGGCCCTTCCCTCCTGTCTCCCTGGGTACTGCTGTAGAGGAGGATGCGGCCGATTTACGAAAACACCTGTTTGCAGGATGGGCACCACTGCAGAAAGAGCATTCATGCCTATATCTGCAATTAGCCAAGAATTTACAATGCCCTTCGTTGAAGGCGAAACAGCATCCCTTGCGAAAACTATTCTGTGGGGGCACTACCCGGGGAGCAAACTGCGGCTTCTGTGGCAGCATGAGGTTTAGCCATAGACCCACATCCTTGCAACCCCATTGCAACATTGGGTGAACGGCCAGTTTTTGCCTAAAGTTCTCATCATAAGTGAACCATGCTATACCCCCAAAATGGCGAAAAGCCTCCGCTATTATATCCACATGCTGAAAAAGCCCTGAACATTTCCCAGGAAAACGCTCCCCTAGCACGGCCGCATAAATGCAAAAGGCCTGCAACCAATTCTGAAAAGTTTTTGGTATGGACTTCTTACGATCCTCCTCTGCTCTGTCATCAGAGCGTTTATCAACTCTAGCCATAAATTCTTTGGAAGCTGGCAATAAAGACATTAGATCAATAAATTCACCTTTCCAAATTTTATCCTTTACAGTATCTGTTAAGTGAAAACCCAGCGGGGAAATGTCGCATGGCATAGGCAGCCTAAATGATGACTCAGCTGCCCGTGGAGAAGTGGCTGCTTGATTTATGCGCCTGCCTGTCTGCGGCAGCACCCCACCTGCTGATAACTCAGAAGCATCTGCGTGCACACCTGATAAACTGCGCCATACTGGGCTTACTACATCCACCCGCACGCCATCATTAGGCTGCTGTATAGCACCACTAAAGTGTGCCCCTCCAAAAACCGTGTCATTCCTATTATCCTGAAAAGCACCATGATACTGTGCGCCATTAGTTTCTTTAATACCACCATAAGCAGAGTTCTGCAAACATGCACCAGACCGCTGTGCCCCTTTAACGTCATTTTTAGAAAAAGCACCAAACTTTTGTGCACCTGTATCATTAACCACACCAGCACCATCTGTGTGTAACCCATGAAAATTATATAAATCCTCCTCAAACTTTTTTACCTCAGTACCACCTGTGTGTACCCCTTTAAGATCATTTACAAGGCTAGATAAGGAAGTCATTAACAAACACATGTCATTAACAGGGATGTTGTAACATGTCTCACCACTGGGCGAACTCCCCTCCTTTAGGCTGGAAGCTGCTGGCTGACTGCATTCTTTCTCAGTAGAGGCAGCGTCCTTGAGAGGCATGCTGCTGGCTCTCCCCTTCTTCCGCGGGACAGGAGAAGCAGAGGACTTTGCTTTCTTCTTCCTCCTTGCTGGCTGTAGGCGCGGACTGCGCATGCTGGCTGTAGGCTCCACCATCTTTTCCCCAGTGACATCCTCGGCCATGCTGAGGGGCGGACCATGCGGAGCCATGTTGGGGCTGTCCTCCAGGCATCTCTGTAGCCACTCCTCTCCTCCAGCTCCCTCCGCCTTCTCTATTAGGCGGCGCAGCAGCGCCTCGCGGTCTCTGGAAGCCTCCATCTTCTTCTGTCAGCTCTGCAGGGGTAGGGGGTCCCGGTCTTGCTTCAGAGAGACAGGTAAGGCCGGACGATCCGCTCTTAAAGGGCCCCGTTTCGCGGGCTTTAGCGCTCCCGCCGCCATCCACCAATCAGGCGCTGTTGCTAGCCTGCTGCATTCACCAATAGCAACCTGCAGATGAGAAATCATTCCCCTCATACTCCCCCATGTTCGCCCTGCATATTGCAGGGCTTGCCATTATGATCCATTTATCATACACAATGATATTGTGTATGTGTTTCACAGTGATGCCTTTTTTTTCTTTTTTGGAAGAAAATCTAAACGTACAAAAAACTGTTTATATAAAGAGTAACTAAAGAGTTGACATTCCTTTTGCAGATGTCAACTCATCTTTGCAAACAATAGAATACCAAATCCCCCAATACTGAGTGGCACTAGGCTGCAAAAGGGACCTTTCTAATCTAATTTAAAAGCAGAGGTTTCTGTTGTATTACACTGTTTCACTCTAATCCAAGGGTCTCCAAACTTCTCAGGTATGAGGGCCACATCGTACATTTTATAAATATTTGCGGACTGAAAAAAATCAGCTTAAATGCTTAATTGATGAATAAATAAAGTTTACCTGGATCTTATTTGAAATTGGTATGATATAATTCAGAACAAAAGAGAGAATGAATCCTACCCTGGGCAGGACTGTTCCAGCCTGGTCTGCTGTTTACCCACCAATTGTCCATTCCTGAGATGTAGACCTCCACAGCCAGCAATCTCTGGACCTGGGGAAGTGGTCCCCACACCCTAAGATATTTGGGACCTGTGTCACAGGTGGGGTATACTGGATATGGACCTCCAAGTTCAACAACAAATTGTACAGGTTTGTCACCAAGTACAGGGATCCTCTATCGCAAGCAGTGGATGTTTTTGTGGCTCTATGGGATTAATACACAATGAGCTATGCCTTTCCCATTTCTACCTATTTGTCTGCTTTGCAGGTGCAAGGTGGAGGGCATCCTGGTGATCCTCCATTGCTTTGTTTTGGCTTGGGCAGATGCTGCTTGGGCAATTTTAAAGTATCCAGATTTTCAGTTTCAAGAACTATCCTGCTCAACAGTTGCTGGTTTAAACGGCATAGCTGTTGAAGCCTGGGTTCTGAGAGATGGGGGGCCATCTCTGAATGGCATGGTTAAAAAGTTAGATCTTGGCAGGATGTAGACTTCCCATCATTGACTGTGAAATGCATACCTCATATGGTTTGAGTCTCAGGACCTCTACCCCAGGAGATACTTCATGGGACAAATCCTCATCTTCCTACAGCTAGATCTGGACCAGTGTTTAGCTGTCAGCACTATTATACCAGTTTCCGATTTTCCTGTTGTGTTTAAGTGGCCATTAGCCTTAATTTCTTGATTAATTTGTTCCTTGTATGTTTCCCTGTGACTCCAATGGATCTGAGTCTGGTTCTCTCGTAACTTCAAAAACTGCCATTTGAACATATTAGAGACTGCTTTTGGACATCCCAAAGCTGAATGACTGTGTCCCTCAATGGATGGGAAGAAAATGTGCATTTTGTACTTAAAATGAAACATTTTTTGGAGTCCATTGAGGGACTTTTACTTTTACCCTACTCTGTGTTTATGATCATGCTTTTAGAACTGCTTGCTACAAAACTGAGGCATGCTGGTTGTAAGAGGGGTTGGGTTATCCTGGTCTGGCCTACAATTGTTTTTCTTTGCCGGTGTCCAATCCTCCTGTAGCTGGCAGTATAACGCAAAGGTAAATTACTTCCTGTGTCCCTCAATGGATTCCAAGAAAGATTTTATATTATGTACACAAATCCTATTATTCTCACGATTGTCTGGGACTCCAGAATGTGAGCGTAGGAAAAGTCAGAAAAAAGGGTCAACAGAATGTGGAGTGTCTCACAGGGTTTTCCTGCCTAAGCCTCTCGAGAGTCCATTGAACAGTATTGTTTCCATGGATCCCAGACCTACCAGAACTGTTCCCAACCTGTATTTGCGTCAAATGTAATACACTGCAGCTTTATCGGTCTTTAGATGTAGTGGCTGCATTGTTTGTTTATTTTTTTGTCTTTTTTTCCCCTTTTGTTTTCACCTGGAAATCCTGCAGATAATACCCTTATCGTCCCTTTGCGGCTGCACTAACTTTACTGTATCTATGGGGGAAGCCATAGTTGTCACTGGACTTCAAACATGTCTGCCTGTGGTCATCTTTGTTACATGGTGGATTGATGAGGCTAGTAGTTTAAACCAGTGGTCTACAAACTGCGACCCTTTTATCCAGCCCTTGGGGCACTATTCCTCCCACTGATACGATATACTATTCTGCCAAATGACATCAACAATGGGGCATCATTTCTTCCACTGACGCCCAACAATGGGGCACTATTCCTCCTGATGATACCAACAATGGAGTGCTATTCTTCCCCCTAATACCAAATGTGGCAATGTTTACTACCACTGATGGCAGGACAATTTCCACTACCGCTGGTCATGGTCCAGCCCCTGTAAAGTCTGAAGAACGGTAAACTGCCCCCTTGGTTAGAAAGTTTGGAGGCCCCTGGTTTAAACAATAGACATTTTTTTTGTGCTTTCTTTTAAGCTCACATGAAATCTCAAGGACACTGCATTTTTGGCAAGATAATCAGGTATTTTCTTACTTGCTCAATATGTTTTTAGCCTGAATAAAAAAAACGAATGCAGGCACCGCAGTTAAGGATTTGTAAGCAGCAATATATTAGTTTTTTTATTTTTGTTTTAAATATGCTTTTAATTTTGATGGCCCCCTGAAAATTGAGCATAAGAGTGAGTAGTTTATAAACTCTGTTCCAAAATTGTTAAACTTTTAGTCATGTCCACCATGTGTGTACAACCATACCTGCTTTGCTGCATCTCCATAGCACAAATTCATATCACTGGATCTCAGTTACTGCTTTTTATTAGTGAGAATGCTTCAGCAGTCCCACTATTGTTGTTTTTTTTATTTATTAATCATCATCAACTTCTTTTTATTTCGTACGTTTTTTGGCTCTGCGTAACTTCTGCATACTTTCAGCTATTAAAGCCATTCAAATTTTTAAATGTTCATCTCTTTCAGCTGATGTGTGGACTTCAACTTTTTTTCTACTATTTATACTTTTTAAAATATTAAGCTTTTTAACACTTTCTTTTAACCACTTCAGCCCCGGACCAATTGGCAGCCAAAGGACCAGGCCCCTTTTTGCGATTCGGCACTGCGTCGCTTTAACTGACAATTGCGCGGTCGTGTGACGTGGCTCTCAAACAAAATTGGCGTCCTTTTTTTCCCACAAATAGAGCCTTCTTTTGGTGGTATTTGATCGCCCCTGCGTTTTTTTGCGCTATAAACAAAAATAGAGCGACAATTTTGAAAAAAATGCTATATTTTTTGCTTTTTGCTATAATAAATATCCCCAAAAAATATATAAAAAAACTTTTTTTTTTCCTCAGTTTAAGCCGATACGTATTCTTCTACATATTTTTGGTAAAAAAAAATCGCAATTAGCGATTGATTGGTTTGCGCAAAAGTTATAACGTTTACAAAATAGGGGATAGTTTTTTATAGCATTTTTATTAATATTTTTTTTTTTTTACTAGTAATGGCGGCGATCAGCGATTTTTATTGTGACTGCGACATTATGGCGGACACATCGGACATTTTTGACACATTTTTTGGGACCATTGTCATTTATACAGCAATCAATGCTATTTAAATGCATTGATTCCTGTATAAATGACACTGGCAGTGAAAGAGTTAACCACTAGGGGGAGGGTTTATGGGCTGTGACGTGTGGTTTTTTTACCATTAGGGGGCGGGGCTGACGTCTGACGTCATTGATCGGCTTTCCCTATGACAGGGAACAGCTGATCAATGACAGGCAGAGTAGGAAGCACGGGGAGAGGTTTGTTTACACATACCTCTCCCCGTTCTTCAGCTCTGTGACCCGATCGTGGGACACCAGCGGCGATCCGGTCCGCTGGTCCCGCGGCCGTGGTCACGGAGCTCCCGACCGAGTCGCGAGCGCGCCGCCGGGGCGTGTGCGCGACCCACGGCTAGGCTCTTAAAGGACCACGTACCGGTACGTGGTTCTGCCTAGCTGTGCCATTCTGCCGACTTACATTGGCGTTAGGAAGCGGTTAACATTGATGTCAATGAGAGCATGCTTAAAATCCTTAAAATCTTCTTCCACTACCAAAAGTTTCAGCTCCTTCATACTTTCACCTACAGACACTAAACAAACTTTAAAATGTTCACAAAATATTCAGCTATCTGGCTATATCTTTTCAGTTTGATATCTTTTACAGTTTTTGTGAAAAAGCTGTTTAAGTTTTAGTGATCATTTCAGAAAATTTCATAAAATTTAGGGCATCCAGGCTTTTTTTGTCTGTTTTGTTTCCATGGTTACCAAAGCTTCTTATACACAGTGATGGGCAGTGGGGGAGAGCACAGACACACCATGTACTGATTTATAATAGAGGAATATGATGGGTCAGTTTTGATGCTATTCAGCATGCTCACGCATTTTCTTCAGGAAATGCATTTTATAGTTCATAATGTAACTCATATTCATTTAGAATGGTACCGCAACGGACACGCACACAGTAGCTTCCAACACCCCTGCAATACACTGCACAAAAACGCCATAAGTTGTTATAGCCTGCTTGGTTCAAACAACTGCAGATGCAGTCTTTCTTGCATTTAGGTGGGCTGTCAGTCCATTTAAAATTAAAAGGATGTCTTAAAGTAGTGCGCTTTAGTGCAAAAGGGTCTTCAAACTTACTGTTCGGTCTACATACAGACCTCCCAAAATTCCTATTTGCTATTTTTAAAAGTTGAACCACCCACCCACTGGTTGATGTCTGGTGAGATCTTCAATATGCTTTATCTGTAGCTTGTCATTGATAACCTGCCAGAGTAAAAAAAAATAGCAATTATACAGTAAGATGCTAGCTAAATTTAAGGGAATGCAGCCAGTCTTATGCCCCATACACATGATCAGATTTTCCGTTGGGAAATGTTGCATGTGAGCTTGTTGGCGGAAAATCCAAACGTGTGTGTGTATGCTCCATCGGACATTCGTTGTCTGACTTTCCACCAACAAATGTGGGCTAGCATGCTCTCAAATTTTCCGCCAACAGATGTGTGTTGTCGGATTTTCCGATCGTGTGTACACAAGACCGTCGGACAAAAGTCCAAAGTACAAACACGCATGCTCGGAAGCGAGGACGAGCCGGAAGCGCGCGGTCTTGTAAAACTAGCGTTCGTAATGGAGATATCCCATCGGCTCGCCGTACATCTTGTACGTCACTACGTTCGTAATTGTTGGCCAACATTTGTGTGACCCGTGTGTATGCAAGGACAAGTTGGAGCCAACGCCCTTCTAACAAAAATCCAAGGTTTTGTTGTCGGAAAGTCCGATCGTGTGTACGGGGCATAACAGTCTAGAACATGCAAATGCGTGCGGACTAAACCCCTGTTTTTAACGCACTGTTAGACAGGTTAATTTGGTTTTCTGCGAGCTGGTGGTAAGTAGGATTGGGTTTTTTCCTGGGCATTCCCCAGGCTTTGTTGTTATCTGTTTCAGCCTTCCAATGCTGCTTACTGCTATAGCCAGCTATAGATAAGGGTGGTGGCAAGTTTTTTTGTATCATTATCACGTCAGTCTAGAACAGAGCAGCGTAAAGGGACAATGAACCATTTAGCTCAATGTCATTTTCTTGCACTGAACAGCAAAAGTCACTAAAAGAACAGTATAACAGGTGAGCACTCCCTGTTATCTCAGTTTACAGTGCCTAAAGACTTTATCATTTGGAAAAAAATTAAAATAAAGGTTTTTCATCAAACTAATGCAGAAGTTTTCCACACTTATATTTGCACAGGTAAGTTAGTTTTGATTCACTTTTTTTTTTCACTCAAGCATATACTGTAGCTTTTAAATCTGAACGTCAGACAAGCAGATAACTATACAGATTAAATGCATACAAAATCTGTTTTACCTACCAAAGGATTTGTATTTTGTTCTTTTTCTGAGGTTTTACACACCTATACCAGGGACAGGGGCAGGGACCTGATCATTCTCTGCTGCTGTTTCACTTTCACTTACAGGACCCCTCCCCGCCCTGCAACTGGACAGTGGAAGGAGAAGCAGGAAACCAATGAGCTCATCTCTGCCCTCTTCTTATCAGCTTGCTTCTTGTACTGCAGCACACCTGATTGTCTTCTTGTGTTGCTTCTCTCTCCCCATCTTTGACCTGTGCTGTGTAAACTGTGCAGTAAAGTGTAAGGCTCGATTCACATCTATGCATTTTGCGTTTTTGGACACGTGGTTTTTACCGCGATTTTGCTGCGTTTTGCGTATTTTTTTTTTTTTTTTTTTTTTTTTTTTTTTTTTTACTTTTTTTTTTACATTCTTTTTACACTTTGGTTGCTTAGCAAGCAGCTATATAGAGTGTAAAAAAATGTAAAAAAAAAAAACGCAAATCGCCGCAAAAACGCGGTAAAAACGCGGCACTTGCGTTTTGGATGCGGGTCCATTGACTTCTATTGCATGCAAAACGCTGCATTTTGCATGAAAAAAAGTCCCTGACCCTTTCCAAAAACGCATTGATGTGAACATGTTCCATAGGAACCCATGTTAAAAAATGTCCCTGCATTTCTGCAAAATGCATCAAAAAACGCGCTAGTGTGAATAGAGCCTAAGAGGCTGATATCAAGGTTAACTTAGGTACTTACACTGCTTGTATGTTAAAAAAATATATATACATTTACAATGTATTGATGATTACAGAGCTGCATTTACATATGTTTTATGTCTGCCTGGAGTGAGGTGTTTAGAGTGCGGGAAAAAACATATCATTCTACAGTTAACTAATGCTATGGTTTTAATTTATTCCAGTATGTTTTATTTTAATTATTATTAAAATGTAAGTTTCAGTAATACACAATTACTGCATAATTATTACTATAAAAAATAATGGTATCATGTAATTTTTGTAAATTGTTCTTTTATGATTTACCAAGTTTGGTTTTCATATTGATTTCATTGTGATCTGCCTGTTCATAAACCAATCACAATAAAGAATTTTTTTTTAGAATTGTCAGCAACTTGTGGGGCATTAAAGCACATCTACCGGCAGATATAAAATATGCAAATGAATGCAGTCCTTTAATCCGTCATACTTTTAATAAATATATATTTTTAAATGCTAGAAGTGTACCTGAATTTAGTCAGATAGCAGCCTCTTGCAGTTCCTTTAACCACTTAAGGACCGGAAGGATTTGCCCCCTTAATGACCAGGCCATTTTTTGTGATACGGCACTGCGTCGCTTTAACTGACAATTGCCCGGTCATGCGACGCTGTACCCAAACAAAATTTGTTCCTTTTTTTTTTTCCACAAATAGAGCTTTCTTTTGGTGGTATTTGATCACCTCTGTGGTTTTTATTTTTTGCGCTATAAACAAAAAAATTGCGTCAATTTTGAAAAAAAAGCTATATTTTTTACTTTTTGCTATAATAAATATCCCCCCAAAAAAATATAAAAAAGTCTTCCTCTGTTTAAGCCGATATATATTCTTCTACATATTTTTGTTAAAAAAAACTGTCAATAAGCGTAACTTGTATCGTTTGTGCAAAAGTTATAGCATCTACAAAATAGGGAATATATTTATGGCATTTTTATAATTTTTTTTTTATTTTTTACTAGCAATGGCGGTGATTTGTGCTTTTTATTGGGACTGCGACATTGTGGCTGACAGATCGGACACTTTTGACACTTTCTTTGTGACCATTGACCTCTATACAGCGATCGGAGCTAAAAATAGCCAGTGATTACTGTGTAAATGTCACTGGCAGTGAAAGGGTTAACACTAGGGGGGGGCAATAAAGGGGTTAACTGTGTTACCTAGGCAGTGTTTCCAACTGTGGGGGGCTGGGACTGTCTGGGAGGGGGGAGATGATTGCTGTTCCTAAACAGTAGGAACAGGAGATCAGTCTCTCCCCCCATGACAGAACAGAGATCTTTACATTGACAGATCTCCATTCTGTCTCTGTCAGGAGCGATGGCGGGTGGCCGGCGGCCATCGCGCCCGCAAGCCGCATGGATCCGCTCCTACATCACGCCCCCTACAGCTCTTAAAGCGGCCGACGTACAGTTACGGCGATTTGCCCAGGGGAGCCAACCTGCAGCAGTATAACTGCGGCGGCTGGTCCTTAAGTGGTTAAAGCGGAGTTTGAGTGTGTGAGGAAGAAGCGTCTCAAGAAGCCAATCAGTTCTTGTGCTGCCAAAAAGCAAGTTAATAGGAGGAGAGAGAGCAGAGGAAAGAGCTCATCACTGTGCTGCTTCTCCTTTGACTATCCAGTCATAGGCTGTGTCCCCCTTCCTCAGGGTGACATACAGAATGTTCTGTATGCTATCTTAAGAAAGGGGGCCACGTGTGTCCCCAAAACGCTACTCCTGGTGTTTTTAAAACTCTGATAAAGCTTTAAACTGGAACCTTCCCTGCTGATGTTCTTTAGATTAGCAGTAGAAACCTGCCACATGTTCTAACAATTCCCATTCTGTGCACGACCAACAAACACTTTACACTTACTATACACTAAGGATGTGCAAAATTGAGAGTTTGAATGTCCAAGATATTCCAGTAAAAATCTGGAGACTTTCTTGAAACCTCTTCAGCTTGGCAAAACATTTTGAAGTCAATGGTGAAGACGAAATTTAGTTTTTTTTGAGGTTTTACATTTTAAGGGTGCTTTAAATAGCTCTTAAAGAGGGAGTCCGGCAAAAATTTTTTTTAAAGTCAGCAGCTACAAATACTGCAGCTGCTGACTTTTAAAATAAGGACACTCACCTGTCACAGGGTCCAGCGATGTCGGCACCCGAGGCCGAACCGTCCCTCGGTCCTCAGATGCTGCCGCTGCCATCTTGGGTATGGGAATCAGGAAATTAAGCCTTGCGACTCAGGCATGCGCAGTAGGAATTCTCCGTGCTGTGTCTGGGACCCGTGTGTGTCCCAGCAGATAGCACAGGGGGACAGGAAGAGGCATAGACTCCCGTGGGAGTCTATGCCCCGAAGTGGGTGCAAATACCTGTCTTAGACAGGTATCTGCACCCAGAGGCGTATCTAGTGAAAATGGCGCCTATGGCAAGCACTGAAACTGCGCCCCTGTCAAAACATTTGAAACCCATCTTTCAGATAACCTTAAGGCCCCTTTCACACTGGGGCAGGGAGCCGCGGTGACGGTAAATATAGCGCTGCTTTACCGTCGTTTTGCTCGCGGGTTTCGGCCGCTCGCGGTGCAGTTTTACCCCCCGCGAGCGGCCGAAAAAGGGTTAATATCCCCCGCAGAGCGCCGCCGTAGCGGCGCTTTGCCGCGGTTTTACCGCGGTGTCCCATTGAAATCAATGGGAGGGAGCGGTGAATACACGGCTCCTATACCACTCCAACGATGCTTCTAGCAGGACTTTTTTTGCCGTCCTGCTAGCGCACCGCTCCAGTGTGAAAGCCCGCCGGCTTTCACACTGAAGTGAATGGGGCCGGATTTTTTCAGGCGGTGTACAGGCGCTATTTATATCGCTGTACCGCCTGAAAAACGCCCCAGTGTGAAAGGGGCCTAACAAAACAGCTAACAAAACTACAGGTCAAATTTTCAAAATATAAAATTGTAGTATATTAGTGATGGTGACACCCCCTATTGTCAGTAGAGTTATTTTATTTCTTGAGGGGGTGTTACCATCAATTAATATATTGCAACTTGTTATCAATTTTTTTTTTTGAGGGGGTGTCAATATCACTAATATGCTGCAAACCCGGAAGCAAGATAAGTAAAAATGAGAGCGCCTGCTGCGCTGACTTCTGGGTGCGGGAGGGCTTTGTTTTAAGGTAAGTTTACCAAAAAAATCACCTTGCAGGGTAAAGAAAAAAAAAGAAAAGTCTAGCAGTATATAACCAAATTATGCAATTACATTTTAAATTAAAACACTAAGGTGAAGAAGGAAGCACAGCATTGTATATTTTATTTTAATATTAACAAAGTGTTTATACTGGTTCTGGCAAGAGGGGGAAAAGGGATGGGGGAAGAGAAAGAACTGGGGGGGGGAGAGAGAAGGGGGTGCAGGGAGAGAGAGAGAGAGAGAGAGAGAGAGATAGAGGAGGAATACAGGGAATACAGATTACATCAGAAAGTACAGACAGAATAAAGAGAGGAGCCTTTGCAGTAAATGTCTCTTCCTTTGCACAGTCTCCAGATTACCTTCTCCTGAATTCATTCTTCTGTTTCTCTTGCTCATTTCTCCTCCTTCTCTGCCCCTCCCCAGTCGGCAGCTCTGCTCTTTCTCCAGGCTCCAGCATGGCTCCAGTATTCTGTTCTTCTCAATCGAAGGGGGCGGGTAACAGCAGCGCCCATTGGCTCAGTAAGCAGCAGGAGGTGGATCAGCTCTTGCTGTTAACTGTTTCTTGTCCTGTGGCTTGCTGGCAGTTCCTATAGTAATGAGGCTGCTGGTTCCTTTCTGCTACTTCTATAGTCAATGACAGGACAAGAGGGGGAAGCTGCAGGGCGCTCCTATACACACACACAGCCACTGGGAGAGACGAGCTGCAGTGTCAGGACTGTGAAGCTGGAGAGGAGGGAGAGCACAGTGCCGGCTCATTTCCCCTCTCTGGCACAGCAGCCTATTTTGCAATATCCTAGGGGGACACTGGGACACCACTGCCTAAATGCCTCTCTCCCTTTGTGCACTGTGCCTCACATGTTTCTTGTGCACTTGGATCAGATGCAGGGAGGAGGTGGGCGGAGCTAAGCAGTGGGCGCGGAGGAGGAAGTTAAATCCTCTCGCTCTGAATGCTGGTCTCTGCCTCTCTCCTCCTGCTGACGTCACTGGTTACTAGACGCCAGGCGGGCCCTGGCTAGCAACCAGTTTGGGCAGTGAGCCAGGGGCCAGTGGTGAACGACCTAAAGCAGCCTCCGCTGGCCAGGATCCCACTCCAGGCTGACAATGACCGATACCAGGGCCATTTTCAAAGAGATCTCTCTAAGTGCATTGCTGCCCAGCCACTCAGGAGCGCCCCCTTCACATGGCGCCCATGGCACTTGCCATATCTGCCATACCCTGGATACGCCACTGTCTGCACCCCCCTGAAAGGTGCCAAATGTGACACTGGAGGGGGGGAGGGTTCCGATGAGCAGAAGTTCCACTTTAGGGTGGAATCCCGCTTTAAAGAATGAGTTATAGTAGTTTTTCAACTATCCTAAACCTGTTCCAAAGATTGGCTTCCTTTTTAACAGAAAGAAAGAGTGAAAAAAGTAAAATAATGTGACAATATCCAAATTAAATACAAAAATAAGGGAAAAAGACAAATATATACAACGCATAATGAAATAAACTACCCTAAATTCACCCAGAAAACACACTTTTCCAGGAAGAGTGAATTTCCTAGCACTGCCCTATCCTTCCTTACACATCATAGCCCTCTTCTCTTCTGGGAGTGTGTAATTACTCTGTGTGCTGGCCCAGCTTCTCTGCCCCTCCCTACATACAGGCTTTTTTTGTAGCTACCAGGAGAGGAGTGAAGAGAAACACCATTGAGTGTCACTTAATGGAGAAGTACATCCAAAGCTCATTTGGCTGTATTTCTCCTTTGGACAACAGGAGTGCAGTAAGTTCTTCACTCCTGTGACCCGCTCTCAGCAGACAGCTGGCTGACGTCACAGAGCTGTTCCAGGCTGGGGATCACGACAATAACGTCGGGATCCGCCCACAACCCTGGACTGGCACCTGACTCAGCCTCTCATCGAGCTGCTGAGAGCCTGAGCTTGCCGCTTCAGCCCCTTCCACAGCCCAGCGCTCCAATGAGCATGCGGGGGGGGGGAGCAGACAGTGGTGACTGACAGTCACAAGCTCTCTGCTCACGGAGCTCTGAGAACCGAGCGATCAGCGTTCTTTGATCGCTCGGTTCCCAGTCTTAAAGCCAGCGGGGGACCGATGCTGCAACCACCAAAGGAAGTATGATTTTGAAATCATACTATATCTTTTAAGTGACATCTCTAAATCTGCTGGGGCTGCTGACATCACATCCACAATGGTGGTGCCAAGCATCAGTCTCAGGGCTTTTGAATGTCTACTGTACACAACAACAGGGGGAGGCTTTTAAAGAAAGTAACATATATAAAATGTATGCTCTTTTGGGAAGATTGTTGTTGAAATGGCTTGGAGATGAGGTTCTCTTTAACTTCTGAACCTAGTGATCAGTCCCCATAAATTGATCCCATCACATCCCCTATAATATTCAACTTTATATCCTTGCTCCAATATGAAATATATAGAGAACATGGGGGTATATTTATAAAAAAAACTAAATGACTTAAGCTTTCCCATAGCCATCGCGAATAATCACTATATTGTTTATAATACGCTTATTTCCTATGATCATCTGTTCCATCTAGTGGCCGTAATGCAGTATTTTCCTAATTAGGGTATTTCAGGAAAATATCACACTCTGGCCACTAAAGGGAGTTGATGTTCATAGCAATTTATTTTTATTTTTAGAACTAGTCCTCATAGTGATCTAATAATAATTATTAAGAAACACCATACAGGGCTTCCTACAATGGTTTACCTACTAGCGGTCTTGCTATAATTGGTATGACTCGTGCCATCCAAAACTTGTTCTGTCCTCTTGTACTTCTGAATTGTTGTATCTTGATGCTTTCCATTGACAGTCATCATTTTCACAAAAAGTGTGGGGAATTGAGGGGGAGGTTGGAACACCAGGTTGCCAGGTTTTTATTGTGTTGATCTAACCTATTTGCTCTGGTGACCATTGGCACTGCAAGACAAAGTGAGAGGAAATCCAAAATCTTCCAGCGGGGTCACATCTTCAGGTGACGGCTGTCAGAGGTAGGTCTCTTCCCCTCACTTTTGTCAGATTTCTGCTTCATGTTCTATCTCTGGACATAGACGGCACTAAAATCCAAACAGAGGTTCTAACTTTTTCTCACTCAAGCCTAAACTAAGAGGAAAAGTACTATAGTACAATAGTCCATTATTCGGTTCTTGCTAACCCCAAAGGGCTTCCCAATTAGATAAATATCTTATTTCTCTTTGTAGCGATCTTCTCTCTGAGGCCTTGCATGCCACTGCACAGCCTTTCCAGCAAAAGGGGCCCTGCTGGGTCCTCTAAGTGCACATGTGTTCTGCACCCCTATTCATTCTTAGGAGAGGTACTAGGTGAGGGCACGCACACTTAGCCCCCGTACACACGGTCGGACAAAGTTGTCAGAAATATACCACTTCCTCCCAGTCTGAATATGGATCTCAGATATTCCAACCGATCCGAAGCACTAAACGAGACAAGACTTGCTTAGTGCTAGCATGGACTGTTTATTTAGAACCAAAATGACAGTATTTATAATACAGCAGAAGAGGAGATCCCCCCCCCTCCTGCTCATATTATTCTAACAATACACCTGTAACAAATTAACATGAGATAATTAATTAATCCCTTTAAGCAGCCGATGTGAGTCTGTGCCCATCAGGATTTCACTACAGGTCAGACTTGTTGTCACCGAGCTTCACACAGTTGATTATAAATTATCATAATAACAACCACACGACAGCAGGAGCTCCATTAGGAGTCAGCCTGTCTCCTACATTGTACAGAGGACAATGTGATCAGCTCTCTCAATTAACATCTTGAGTTCATCAACAAACTAAGAATAGTCTTTACATATATCCTGCATTGAATCTGACTAGCACAGATTATATTGGGTTTCTCATTCACCCTGTGCCCTAGAGACACAGGGTGATTTACACATAAGAGGGTCCGGGGAAGCTGAACAAGGAGCCTCCAGAACTCTCCATGGCAAGCTGAGTTCCACAAACCCCCGACCCAAAGTTACTCCTGTCACACAGATCATTCTGAATGCGGTGACGTTCGTTGCGTACGACGGAACTACGTAGAGGCTAGTAGCCAATAGCTTTGGTCTCGTAATTTGATCTGTGCATGCGTGACACTTTGTCTGTCAGAAAACCCCCCCACAATCGGAAAAAGTCTGATCGGATTTTGTTGTTGGAAAATTTGAGAGCAGTCCAATGGAGCCCACACACGGGCGGATTTTGCGACAACATGGTCCGATCGGACGTTTTCCATCTGAATTTCTGACCGTGTGTACGGGGGCTAAAAGGACAGGTTTACTGGAAATGCAGTACAAGGTGGGACTGCACAGCAAAGATTACTGGATCAAGAAGGTTTTTGTCCAGGTGGGCAATACTGTTGTCTTTCAAGTCGAAAAAAAATATTTTCTAAAGGTATTTGTTGAAGGCTTTCACCACAATATCAATTATCTACCTATCTAGTCATTTTAAAGGCTCCTGTATGCTGGTGAATATGGGGTTGTGCCATTGTGTGATTTTCCATTTCCGATTTGGGTTTTGGTACATTTAACTTGTAAATATGACCACCTACCAGGTTACAGGAGCTAATGGTCCTTCAAAAAAACACTGCCATTGTGTGATAATGCCTGTTGTTTTCTACTCAAGGGCTGTCTAACTTACCATCACAAAACAAGACTTCTGACCCTCAAAACAGTATCATAATCCCAAAATGTTCTGCTTATTTTGCCTTTTATTTTCATAAACTGTTTTTATCACTGTAGGTCTGAGGAGAGCTGCTAGTACAGATATTTATGGTGTCCTCTCTTTATATTTCAGGGTGTGCGGACCTCCATCTCCTGGACATGTTGAGTCCCACGGAGAGAAAACGCCAGGGTTATATTCACGAGCTGATTGTGACAGAAGAGAATTATGTGAATGATCTTCAGCTGGTCACAGAGGTGAGCTGGATAGTATAAACTACACCCTTTATACCAAGCCCTCTCATATGTCCTATTGTGGTGACCATTATACCTAAAATACCAATGGAAATGGAACTTGAAACTCTTCTCATGAGCTCATTTACAGCTACTAAATATGAGCTCTTATCTCTATGACAACTGCCATATTATGGTAACCACCGTCACTTTTTTCCACGATGAATGAAAAAGGAGAGGGGGGAGCCAAGCATTTCTAAAATGGACCGTATAGTGCATGGTATATGTTTTTTTATTTAGGACTGCAAAATATAAAATTAACATTTTTACATTGAAAAAGCACTATTAAACCCAAAATCTAATATATTGCAGCTTACCTACCGATCATTAGATGTTGTGGCTGCATCAGTTTTCTTTTCTTTGGTTTTTTTTTTTTTCCCCTGGTGATCTGCTCAATAAAATACCACTTGTGTTTCAATTATTTTTATTACATTTTTATACACATAAAAACATTCCATTTCAATTAGTTTCAAAACCATATAAATATATATAAGCATATACAAAACATTCATAATAAACAATACATAAAACAAAATCGACACAAACTTGGATGTATCTCATAATATACTCCAACATGTTAAAGATATTCCACCGGCTCCCGCTGTCTAGCTCCCCCCCCCCTAAGAATTATGCCCCGTACACAGGATCGGAAATCCCGACGGAAAAGGTCCGATCGGATTATGTTGTAGGAAAATCCGATCGTGTGTGGGCTCTGACGGAAAAAATTTGAGAGCAGGATCTAAAGTTTTCCAACAAAAAAATCCGATCAGACTTTTTCCGATCGTTTGTAGAGAATTCTGACGGACAAAGTGCCACGCATGCTCAGATCAAATTACGAGACCAAAGCTATTGTCTACTAGCCTCTACGTAGTTCCGTAGTACACAACGAACATCACCACGTTCCGAACGATCGGATTTTCCTACAACTTTGTCCGACCGTGTGTATGCAGCACCAGTTTGGGACAAAATCTGTCTGAAAAAATCTGACGGATTTTGTGGTCGGAATGTCTGACCGTGTGTACGGGGCACTAGAGTATTAAAGTGCCACCACTCTGTATGAAGGAGCACAGTGACAGCAGCATCGTCAGTCTGGAGTGTGTGTGTGGGGGGGGGGGGGTGTGATATGTACTAGCAGATTTAAGTACACTAACAAATTTTAATCCAAACTCCAGCTAATACTTTATAAGCAATTACAGAAAACGTTTTCCTTTTGGGATAAAGGTTTTACATACTGTAAACAAATAAAAATGGTCATTGTAAGCAACAATGCTAGTGTTAAATGGTTTGTCTCATCTCTGTAAGTGATGCATTCTGCTAGAGGGCTTATTCTTTTGAAAAAATAACAGACTTACTGGCTGGATCACCAGATGAATATAGAAGAAGGAAAGCCTAAAAGAAAAAAAAATGAATGCAGCCATCACATGTAAGAAATGGTAAGCTGCAATATAATATAATGTTTGCTTTTGGGTTTAGAACCACTCAAAGTCAGGTAAATAAGAAATGGCGCATATTTATCTAGGCCCCCTTTCATTTGTTTACCTATCTATAGTGCTCTGTTGAATATATTGGGGTTTAGAGAGCTCTATAACTCATCCCTTGATGCTCCTGGTTGGTCCATGCTTGCCCACCGTAGTCATGTGCTTGTGCAGCTTGTCACTGGCAATCCCTATTACAGAGAAGATGGATAACTGCACACTGAAATGTACCAAAGGAGCTTGTTTATTGATCCATACAATCAAATACACAAGAATGAGCAGAGACGTTGACATGCTTTCCACTTATTTCCTGCCTGCTTTAAGATGGAGCCTTGTAAAATTCCTGAGAGAAAGATAGTCTGAAAGCAAGCAGCTTTTTCTGTGCCTTCTCTGTAGAAACCCATAATGCTCTGGGAACCGTGTCATAGGTGCACCCCTTATTAAAGTTTGGCATGCATTTATATTCAGTCCCCCTGAGTCAATACTTTGTAGAAACACCTTTCGCTGCAATTACAGCTGCAAGTCTTTTTGGGGATGTCTCTACCAGCTTTGCACATCTAGAGAGTGAAACTTTTGCCCATTCTTCTTTGCAAAATAGCTCAAGCTCTGTCAGATTGGATGGAGAGCAATTTTCAAGTCTTGCCACAGATTCTCAATTGGATTTAGGTCTGGACTTTGACCGGGTCATTCTAACACATGAATCTCCTTTTGATCTAAACCATTCCATTGTAGCTCTAGCTGTATGTTTAGGGTCGTTGTCCTGCTAGAAGGTGAACCTCCACCCCAGTCTCAAGTCTTTTGCAGACTCTAACAGGTTTTCTTCTAGGATCTGTATTTGGCTCCATCCATCTTCCCATCAACTCTAACCAGCTTCCCTGTCCCTGCTGAAGAAAAGCATCCCCACAACATGATGCTGCCACCACCAGGTTTCACAGTGGGGATGGTGTGCTCAGGGTGATGTGCAGTATTAGTTATCCACCACACATAGCGTTTTGCTTTTAGGCCAAAAAGTTCAGTTTTGGTCTCATCTGACCAGAGCACCTTCTTCCACATGTTTGCTGTGTCCCCCACCTGGCTTATTGCAAACGGGACTTCTTATGGCTTTCTTTCAACAATGGCTTTCTTCTTGCCAATCTTCCATAAATGCCAGATTTGTGGAGAGCACGACTAATTGTTGTCCTGTGGACAGATTCTCCCACCTGAGCTGTGGATCTCTGCAGCTCCTCCAGAGTTACCATGGACCTCTTGGCTGCTTCTCTGATGAATGCTCTCTTTGCCCGGCCTGTCAGTTTAGGTGGACGGCCATGTCTTGGTAGGTTTGCAGTTGTGCCATTCTCTATCCATTTTCAGATGATGGATTGAACAATGCTCCGTGAGATGTTCAAAGCTTGGGATATTTTTTTATAACCTAACCCTGCTTTAAACTTCTCTACAGCTTAATCCCTGACCTGTCTGGTGTGATCCTTGGCCTTCATGATGCTGTTTGTTCACAAAGGTTCTCTAACAAACCTCTGAGGGCTCCACAGAACAGCTGTATTTAGACTGACATTAAATTACACACAGGTGGACCCTTTTTTTAATAATTAGGTGACTTCTGAAGGCAATTGGTTCCACTAGATTTTAGTTGGGGGTTTTAGAGTAAAGGGGGCAAATATAAATGCACGCCACACTTTTCAGATATTGATTTGTAAAAATGTTTGAAAACCATTTTCCACTTAACAATTATGTGCCACTTTGTGTTGGTTTAGCATATAAAGACCCAATAAAATACATTTATGTTTTTGGTTGTAACATGGCAAAATGTGGAAAATTTCAAGGGGTATGAATACTTTTTCAAGACACTGTATATCGAGGAAAGGTCAGAAACCCTTATTAATGCTTCCTCTGGGTAAATGGCACGAAGCCCGACAGCCAGTTCATTATAAAGCAATGAAAATTCATATTTCTCTCTTGACAGGTTTCCTTGTTCTAAGGTTGGAAGCAATTGTAGTTATACACACATATTAATCACTGATATTGGGTGGGTCTACATTTCAGACATTCCATAAGCCATTGCTGGAATCAGAACTCTTAACCGAGAAGGAGGTGGCAATGATATTTGTCAACTGGAAGGAGCTGATCATGTGCAATATTAAACTGCTCAAGTAAGTAGTGTTTCATTGCTTTTAACAGTCTGGTAATCCTTATAAATATTTTTTTTAAGTTTATCTTAAGACCCCATTCACACTTGTGCGACTTGTCATGTGACTTTGGACCCCAAAGTCGCATGACAAATCACAATCCATGTTGCCCCATTGATAACTGTTCATGTGACTTGAGATCGATAGACTTCAATGTAAACCCTCTAAAGTCGTATTAAAGTTGCACCTCCATGATACAGATGCAATGTGGGTGCAACTTGTGCATGCTGGCAATGACCCCCCCCCCCCCCCCCCCCCCCCCTAATGCATCTTAAGGTGAACCCAAGGCCAAAATGAAAAAAAAAACATGGGGTCGCCCCCAAAATCCATACTAGACCCTTATCCGAGCATGCAGCCCAGCAAGTAAGAAAAGGGGGAAGGCGAGCTAGTACCCCCCCCCCCCCCGCTCCTGAACCATTCCAGGCGGCCACATGCCCTCAACATGGGGGGGTACTTTGAAGCCCCAAAGCACCTTGTCCCCATGTTGCTGGGGACAAGGGCCTCTTACCCACAACCCTGGTTGGTGGTTGAGGGGATTTGCAGGCAAAGGGGCTTATTGGAATCTGGAAGCACCCTTTAACAAGGGGGTCCCACCCCATCCCATGTGAATAAGTATGGAGTAGCTACCCCTACCCGTTTATCAAAACAATACTAATAACCACACTCCCTGCAACCTCTTTTCATCCAGTGTAGTGCAAACAGGCATAGCCTACATGAGGGTGACAATGCTGCTCTGAATTCATGAGCTGTGAAGCATCATTGCCATCCCATCTCAGAAAGCTGCATTAGGTGGACTTCAGTAGCAAGCTCAACAGGTATTTGTGGGGTTGCAGGGGGCTAAGAGAAAACTCTATGTGCAAATAACCTTCCAATCCAGTGCTGCAGAACATATTTTTAAGTAGACAAAGTTGTACTTTTTCATTTAACTGCCAATTTTTATACCAAGGGCTTTGCGAGTTCGCAAAAAGATGTCTGGTGAAAAGATGCCTGTTAAGATGATCGGTGACATCTTGACAGCTCAATTACCGCACATGCAACCATACATCCGCTTCTGTAGCTGTCAACTAAATGGTGCTGCACTCATCCAACAGAAAACCGACGAAGTGCCAGAGTTTAAGGAGTTTGTCAAGGTAAGAACATTAGGATGACCATCTCATTTCATCAGTGTTTATCATAAGGTGACAGGCTTCCCCTATTCTTGTATATTATGTTTTCAAAGGTTACATTTTTAGAAAATGTTTTTGTTATATCAGTGAGGCTCAAGCGCCATTTAACTCCTATATGAAAAGTTTTCTAAAGAAGATGTGTCCTTGCTGACAACTATTTATGGTGCTAAAAGCCCCCATATACATAAGCTGAACATTTCCCAAAAGGAATGGGAGCTGCTTTAGGCTGAGTTTCGATAGATGTCCCCCACTATGGAGATTCACCCTCCTGTGTTTTATCCTGATTATGTTTCATAGAGATAGAAAGTAGAAAAAAATCCCATATTTTGGGTTGTAACAAGAACAGGAATAGAGGGGAAAATTTCCAACTAGTTGTGGTGACAACCAGGGATTACCTCACTTTGGATGGATTTCCTCTCACTTCTAGTTTTGGCTATGGGACAGGAAGTAAAGGGAAATCGTCCTAATGGGACATGAGATGGCGAGAAAAACAAATGTAAGGGGTTATAACCCTTTCTGGTGTTAAAGTGGAGGGCCACCCTGAAAAAGAAAACTTAATAAAAATGTTAATAAAAATTTAAAAGGAAAAAAAAATAAATATTTTTTTTTTACTTACCAGAAATGGCTGTTGCTAGGCAGATCGTCCTAATCTGCCTCTTCCTGTTCCGGGGAGTTGTTCGGTCTTCTCCTCCTAGCGCCGTCTTCTAGTGAATGGGACGAGTTCCCCATTCACAAAGCGCTGCGCAGTAGGAAACGGGCAGTGAAGCCAGCAAGGCTACGCTGCCTGTTTACTTTAGTTGGAATGGCGGCGCCGGGAACCAGGACCCGAGGGACGGTCGGTCTCGGGCGGCCGACATCGCAGGCACCCAGGACAGGTAAGTGTGCTTATTAAAAGTCAGCAGCTACAGTGTTTGTAGCTGCTGACTTTTAATTTTTTTTTCCCGGCTGGCCCTCCCCTTTAAATTTACAAAAAGTTTTGCCTTCAGTCCTGCTTTAACAACCTCCCACCAGTCTTGTTAAAGCGGAGTTCCACCCAAAAGTGGAGCTTCCGCTCATTTGTCTCCTCTCCCCCCCCCCCCCCCTCCGGTGCCACATTTGGCACCCTTCAGAGGGAGTGGGGAGCGAGGACCTGTCCCCACTTCCGGGAGCGGTATCCTGTCGCCACTTCCGGGAGACCGGGTCGCGCCGCATTATGTCAGCTTGGCTCTCTCCTCCTTCCCTCACCGCTAGGCCAGTAGGAGAGCGCAGCGGTTCCTCTCGCATGCACAGTAGGGACCCGGCATGAAGCCGTAATGCTTCACTACCAGGTACCCTCACCGGCAATTTCGGCAGCAGCACCCGTCAGCTGATGGAAACATCAGCTGCAGTGCCAACATCGCTGGAATCCAGAACAGGTAGGTGTCCTATTATTAAAAGTCAGCAGCTGCAGTATATGTGGGGTGGGCAGACCTCCACTTTAAGGGGAGAAGTAATCGGACATGTTACAAAAAAAAACTTGTTTGATCTTTGTTTTCTCTCTGATAACCTGGCATTGAAAGTGGTTGTAAACCCTTACAGACCACTTTGACCTACAGGTAAGCCTAGATTAAGGCTTACCTGTAGGTCCAAGAAATATCTCCTTAACCTACACGATTAAGGAGATATTTTACAAAAAAAGGGCACCGCTGTCTATGGCGCATGCACGCCAAACACAACGGCACAGGCGCACCGCAAGTAAAGGCAAACATGCCATCACTTACAGCTCCCGCGCACATGTGCCGGAGTGACATCATCGCTGCTCCGGCCACTCACAGCGCCGGAGCAGCAATACCCGGAAGGAAGATGGACGCTTCGTGCAACAGGGGACAGCGGTGACATTGCTGGCTCCTGTGTCAGGTAAGTGACACATAATGGGCTACTACGTGATGCATAGTAGTCCATTATGCTTTACCTTTGCAGGAAAACAAAGAGGAAGTAAACCTATCAGATGTTACTATGGTATACTGAAGTATAATTACAATAATTTCATAAGTGTCAAAGGCTTTTACATTCATTTTATGCAAAGAGTCAGTATTTGCAGTGTTGACCCTTCTTTTTCAAGACCTCTGCAATTCAGCCGGCATGCTGTCAATCAACTTCTGGGCCAATTCATGACTGATGGCTGCCCATTCCTGCATAATCAATGCTTGGAATTTGTCAGAATTGCGGCTTTTTTTGTTTACCCGCCTCTTGAGGATTGTCCACAAGTTCTCAATGGGATTAAGATCTGGGGAGTTTCCTGGCCATGGACCCAAAAAAATATTCGGTATCACTTTTGCCTTATGGCAAGGTGCTCCATCATGCTGGAAAATGCAAAAAAAAAATTGTTCCTAACCAAACAGTTTTTGGATGGTTGTGAAAAGTTGCTCTCTAAGGATGTTTTTGTACCATTCTTTATTCTTGGCTGTGTTCTTAGGCAAAATTGCAAATGAGCCCACTACCTTGGTTGAGAAGCAACCCCACACATGAATGGTCTCAGGATGCTTTACTGTTGGCGTGACACAGGACTGATGGTAGCACTCCCCTTTTCTTCCGGACAAGGTTTCTTCTAGAAGCCCCAAACAATCAGAAAAATTCATCTGAGAAAATGACTTTACCCCAGTCCTGAGCAGTCTAATCCCTGTATATTTTGCAGAATCTCAGTCTGTTCCTGATGTTTTTTCCTGGAGAGATGTGGCTTCTTTGCTGCCCTTCTTGACACCCGGAAATCCTCCATAAGTCTTTGCCTCACTGTGTGTGCACTGCCGTGCAGATGTACTCACATCTGCCTGCTTCCATTCCTTAGCAAGCTCTGCACTGGTGGTGCCCCGATCCCCTTTAGCTTAATCAACTGTAGGAGAGACGGTCCTGGCACTTGCTGGATTTTCTTGGGTGCCCTGAAGCCTTCTTCACAAATGCAGTGGAAATTTTTTAATGGGATTAAGTTCGTTTTCACAGAAGAGGGACTTTGCAATTAATTGAAACTCATCTGATCACTCTTCATAACATTTTGGAGTATATTTAAATTGTCATCATAAAAACTGTGGCAGCTGGTTTTGTGAAAATTAATATTTTGTGTCATTCACAACTTTTGCCCACAATTGCACTTTAAATATGCCTCTTCTTGACCCTCTCCAAAATGTCAGATTCTGGGCCTGGATCATGCCTACACGTTGAACCACCAGCTATGGCTGTGGTGGTCTTACATGTCCTATGTCTAATTTAGGTAAAAAAGGGCTTTATCCCCATGTAATGTAGAGAAAGATTCAGTAATAGAATGGGACCATTGCCTAATTCGTGAGTTACAGAATATGGAGGTAATTACGCTTACCACATTTATCTGATTTATCTATCCTTTTTTTTTTTTCCTTGTATCTATAGATTTAATGACATGTATGTAAAATATTTACAGCTTTATTAACCGAAAATACAACTTGACACATTTTAAAAAGTAATGCATGGGTGGTATTCTTGACTTTTGCACAAATGCTGATACATTCACACTTTTTCACATATTTTTTTTGTCCCTACAGAGGTTAGCTATGGATCCTCGATGTAAAGGAATGCCTCTGTCCAGCTTCATTCTTAAACCTATGCAAAGAGTAACTAGATACCCTCTTATCATTAAAAATGTAAGTAACCAGCTTCATAATGTAAGATCTCGCCTTTAAAATCCAACTCCGGACATAATTTTGCTTTTTAGTATTGGATACAATGAGAAAAGGTTGTAAGGCCTTGTATATAAATAGCATCAATTTCATGTAGGCGCTGCCCTAAATCTACACCTGCTAAGACTAACTCAGATTTCCTAGCTGTAAAAATCCATAAAGGCATGATTTATGTTATCCATATATATGGAAGTCAACCAAGAAATCAAGAGTAGAAACACACTTCATCACCAAAAAATTTTTATGAAGAAGATTAATTCTTATCGCCTCCAAAACTATGAATGTATACAAAATATCTCTAGTCTAAATATTAAAAAAAAAGCCTTCTCTGATCACATTACCAATGTCATGGGGCGATTGCTGATGAGGTTCATTGTGGGTGGTGCATCTGTGGTTTGCAGTACAGTTTGGGGCTAAACAGAACTCCATAATGACATCAGAAGTGTAAGAAGCAATTGGCAGCTGAGAGAATGGTGCTATAGTAAGGCAGTGATGTGGAGAATATTGTAACCTTCGAGGTTACTAACTGGCAAGTACCTCTTCTTTTATTTTCACGTGAAGACTGACTACTTTTTTTTTTTTTTTCAAAACCAGATCTATATTTAAAATCTGAAGCCTGCTTGTCTAACACAGATTAATTAGCGTGATTTAAAGTGACTTTCATCCTATTTTAATTTAGAAAATGTAACCTTAGCATATAATTCCTGATTAGAAGCAGCAGAGCATTTCTGCGAAGTGACCATGAGTGCCTAGTTACGCTTGTCCTTGCAGCTTCACTGAAGCCCATCCGGACTTTGATATTGTATTGTTTCTGATCACTTATTGTGTGTTACTGGTGGACAAGTCTAATGGCCCGTACACACGATCCAAATATCGTACAAAAACTGTCTGAGCAAGAATGGTACGAATTTCGGATCGTGTGTACACCACTTTTCGAGAGCCAATCACGACAGTTCATCCGATTATTATTCGATCGGACAAGCATGAAAATTTTCTTTGTACGATACCAGACGATTTTCATTTAGTCAGTATAGCTGTTGTCCGAAAATACAATACAAATACATTAAAACACATGACATCACTTCCGATTTTTTTTGTTTCTGTCGTACGAGAATTTTCGTGACTTTATTTACCTATTCAATTTCTACTTGCGACTATTAAGCGAAAAAGGTCGTACGATATTCGGATCGTGTGTACAGGCCTTAAAAGCTTGGGTAGCTGTCCAATTATATTTAGCAGCTCCACTAATGATGGCTGCTTTACAGTGCCATAAAATGGATTTAAAAAGTTGGCCTTAAAGTGGAAGTTTAAAAGAGGAGATCCAGCCCAAAAAAAATGTAAAAGTCAGCAGCTAAAAATACTGTAGCTCCTGGCTTTAAATATTAGGGCACTTACCTGTCCAGGGAGCATGCGATGTCGACACCCCAGCCGATCTTGGGTTCGGCTCCGGAGTGCTGCCGCCACCATTCCTGGTAAGCAAACAAGGCAGTGAAGCCTTTAAGCGTCAATCTTGGTTCCCTACTGCACATGCGCTAAACGAGCTGCGCTTTCTAATTGGCCCAGCGGCATTGAAAGGAGGAGGGGTGTGGAACTTCCAGAAGATCGGGCTGCAGCCCGTCTCCCAGAAGTGGGCCTGACATAAACGGGTCCCTGTTCCCCCCTCCCTCCTGAAAGGTATCAAATGTGACACCGGAGGGGGGAGGAAGCATATAAGCGGAAGTTCAACTTTTGGGTGGAACTCCGCTTTAAGCAAAAACGAACTTACTCTAATCCTACTCTATGCCATATTCTAAGACTGATCTATCTAGCCCTGTAAAGAAAAAATCGCTGTACTTACCTGTTCTGCATGCAGTCTGGTCGCACGCTGAGCTTTCTTCTGTGACCGCTCTGTGTAGGCGTGTGCAGGAGAGGCAGCCAACAACGGAAGCTTTATAGTAACTCTATGGGTGACATCCCTTCTTAGGCATTTCCCAGCCGTTGTCAGTTCTGTCCTGCACACAGCTTCCGCCTCTGGAAACCAGACCGGATCGGCTGCAGAACAGGTAAGTATAGCGTTTTTTGCTTTATAGGGCTAGATAGAGTAGAATAAAGTTAGTTTGTTTTTGCCTAATCTTCCACTTTAAAAGTAGACCGCACCACTGTTTTTTTTTTTTTTTTTTATATATATATTTTTCACACTCAAAGACCAGGGTAGGATGTCGGCAACATGCTACAGTAAATGTAGGACCTTATACTATAACACGACCACCCTCATTGGGTACCTGACAGATTGTACATGGGCTACTTTTGTTTCCAACCAATACTAAGATGCTCTCTGTTTTCCTATTGGTTTGTATCTATATACTGTGGCTTGGTTACTTCTATCTATTGTACTGGGAATGTTATCTGGATTTATTATGACTGTGCTCTTTACCTGAATTAAGTATGGGTGATTCCGCGCAAGGAATGAGTACCAGCAAGAAAAAATTATATATAAACTATAAAAGGAAAAAAGAATTAAGAGAACTGCTGCCTCTACTAATTACTACCACCTGAGTGGAGTAGAAGGATTAAGGAAAGGTGAAGTAGATGTGGCGCTGTTCGATTGATTCATACAGAACTAGCCTACAAAACTAGCCTACTAGATTAAATTTAATTATGTTTGTGACTCATTTAAATTGTGGTGTTTCCTGTTCGTACACTACAATCACAAGTGTACCAACAAGAAGTACCACCATTTAATTGAGTCACAAACATCTAGTAGGCTAGTTCTGTATGAATCAATCGAACGGCGCCACATCTACTTCACCTTTCCTTGTGCTCTTTACCTGTCTGCACTTAATTTTGGAGAAGTGTAAAGCTTTATTCTTTAAAAAAAAAATGTTGACCTCGACAGAAAAGCAGCCACAGAATGCCTTCCAGAAGTACAACTGACTTGTCTGACAATGCTTGAAGGATAACGTTTCTTAAAGCGGTTCTGCACACACTTCATTTAGTAAATCTCTTTGCCTTCCAAATCAGGCAAAGAGTGCTAAATGGCGTGTTTTTTGAAAAAAAATTTTTACTTACCTTGTAATTGCTGCTCTGTCTCTTCGGGGGTGGGCGGGGTCTATGCGGCGATCCTCGTCATGCCGCACTGTCTCCTGGGATCTGGTGTCATTGATCCCAGGAGTCAGTGCGGACATCCGCCTCCTGCCAAAATCTTGCGATATTTACGGGCCTCCTGCCGAAATCTTGCGATATTTACGGGCCTCCTGCCGAAATCTCGCGAACGTGAGGCATGCTGGTTCCCATAACGAAAGGGAACAAGGAAGTAAATGCTTGTGGGTTTCAAATGCCCACAAGCAAAATTACATTGCTGACAGTTTATATTTTAAAAGTGCAGAATTTAAAGAGATACAGACAACGGACGGACAACAAAAATGTGAGTGTATTATAAGACTAAAAATGATTTTAACATTACAAGAAAACTAAAATAAAAAATAGTGTGTGCAGAACCTCATTAAGGTATCTAAATATAAGAGCTGGATACTCTTAAAGCGGACCGCTTCAAGCGTATCCCGATCTAATATTTTCAATGTTGACTTGAAGGAATTACTGTCTTCACTGATGCACAACAATTCAATGACATCTAAATCTGTTACAATCTCCAGATTATAGAAAATACACCTGAAAATCACCCAGATCACAGTCATCTGAAACAAGCACTGGAGAAGGCAGAGGAGCTGTGCTCTCAAGTTAATGAGGGTGTCCGAGAAAAGGAGAACTCCGACCGACTTGAGTGGATACAGGCACATGTGCAATGTGAAGGCTTGTCTGAGGTTTGTCTCTAGAGGGTGCTGCTCAGCTCACACTTCTCACCAGGCAGGTGGAGGGGCGCTCTAGAGCAGTGATGGCGAACCTTGGCACCCCAGATGTTTTGGAACTACATTTCCCATGATGCTCATGCACTCTGCAGCGTAGTTGCGCATCATGGGAAATGTAGTTCCAAAACATCTGGGGTGCCTAGGTTCGCCATCACTGCTCTAGAAGATGTGTGGCCGTAGTAGATAATAGCTTTTAGTTCTAAACCTTGAAAATAAGCTCATCCTCCATATTTGCAATAGGTGATTCTAAAGTGGCATCAGTCAAAACAGATGCAGCATTTTTTTTAGAGCAGTGTGCCACATATTATCCTCTCCCCCCTATTGCAAGGAAAGTAGGTAAAATTATTCATATCTGTTTTGTTTTAGCTGATTTCGAAAGCATCACAATTTCCATTAGGCCAGAAATCTTGAAAATGTTAAGCTAAGTGCTCAAGATAAACTTCTAGCATTCCAACACCAGATCTTTGAATAGAACTGTCAGTTGTAAATGTCCCCTGTGGGGTATTGCTCTGGCTTGTAAACCCAACCTAGTATAAAATCGACGGCAAAGGGGAAGTTTGTGTGTGTGTGTGTGTATATATAATTTTGCAGGGCCCTGCTTTTTTCCCCCCACATACATTAATAGCTTCGATCATATCCATAGGTTACATTTTTTTTCCCGCCAGTCCTATGCAGAGATTATGCTGATAAAAGTTTAGCTATATGGAACCAACAAGTTCCATCTGATGTTTAATTGGGCCAACCTAAAATTTTGTGTCCCTGTGGTAGGCTGCCTACCATGTTGCGGGTGTAACATGTAAAATAAATTAAAATGAAATTAAAAAGAAATCACTATAACCTCATAATACACAATATGATCAGAAAAACAGTGTTGCAAGTCCCAAAAAATTGTAATATTAAAAATATATAAAAACAATATATAGTAAACATATATAATAAAATCAGTGCAAAATAGTTTCTACTTCAAGTTCCAAATTGAACATGTGAAGTTCTTGAGCGAAACCAAACGTATTCTTCTGAAAATTGTGATTTGCCCAATAACCCACTGCATGCAGTCCACTTCGAAGTACCCACGAATACTTAAACTCCTTACCAGAAATGTGGGATATCAATCTTACAAGAGATCCAAAGCGCCTGCCTGTCTTGCAGCTCTGTCCTCCACAGGTACTCCAGTGCCTCAGTAAATAACATCACAACTCGTATGAAGGAGAAAGAGACAAATCCCATAGTGTAGTATTCAAAACATCACCACAATTGTTATAAAGATACCACTCGCATATGAGTTGAGATATGTGGAGATCAGCATGTATAGCAAAACTACCACTGCCAATCCACTGGCGTGCGTGAATGGACCGGGCCCCGCCCAACGTGTTTCATTGCTAACCTGATGTCCCTAGGTGAAGAGGGCTGTACATGTAGCATGGTGAAAAAGGTGGAGTTAGACTTTAATGTTCATGTTGCCTATCAAATGTAGCCACTGTGAGGAGTCTCTTTAGTTTAGCAGACCACAGTCATAATTATGACTTTAAGAACTAAAATAATGAGATTTACTAAGGCAGGGCTCGACAAATCCCAGGCGCCAGGTGGCCATTGCGACTAGAAATTGTGCCCTGGGTATTTGTCACTGACAGGTGCCTCTGCTACGGGGCCGGCTGTGGGGTCTGTCTGGTAGTGGGGATGGAGCAGGAAGAGAGCGGCTCAGCAGCCGCTGACATCCTCCTCCCTTCTCCACACACTGTTGGCAGAACAGTGCTGCTGTGTGTGAAACTAAATGTAGAGAGGAGCTTTCACAATTGAGGTTGGATGTCGGAGTTGGGCTCGACCCGGGGTGGACGGGACCCAGCTATCCAACACGAGCCAACGTGATGAAATCTGGGCGGGCAGCTACGTGTGTGTGGCCCCGTCCCTTTCTTAAACAGCCCAATCATTGGCTGGATAGCTGCTGGATCCCGCCCACCTCCGACATTATGCTGAATTTGTCAGCTCCTCTCTCCATACAGTGTCACAGCAGAGCAGGCCTGGTAATATGATCCTAGAGTGAGAGCTCAGCTCCTCCCTGCAACCAATCAGCCCAATCACAGCACACTGACACTCAGAACTGTTTTAGGTTTTGTATCCAGTTCTTGAGTCAGAAGTACCGAGTACATTCACACACCGCAGAGCTGCAGAGAGCATTCAGTTTCACAGTTACACTATCGGCTGTGAAACCTGCCAGTGCCAACCAGTGCCATCTGCCAGTGCAATCCAGTGTCACCAGTTAGTGCCACCTGCCAATGCCAACCATTGCCACCTGACAGTGCCAACCATTGCCACCTGTCAGTGCCAGTTAGTGCCATCTGCCAATGCCAGCCATTGCCACCTGCCAGTGCCATCCAGTGCCACCTGCCATTGCCAATTAGTGCCATCTGCCAGTGCAATCCAGTGTCACCTGTTAGTGCCACCTGCCAATGCCAATAAGTGCCATCCAGTGCCACCTGCCAGTGCCAATTAGTGCCACCTGCCAGTGCCAATTAGTGCCGTCCGTCAGTGCCGCCCATCGGTACCCATCAGTGCCACCTGTCAGTGGCCATCAGTTCCAACCTCAATGCCGCCCCATTAGTGCAGCCTATCAGAGCACATCAGTGTAGGAGAAAAAAAAATTATTTGCAAAATCTTATTCAAACAAACAAAACAAAAGTTTATTTTTTTTTATTTTTTTTATATTTGTTCTTTTTTCGCTTGGCATCAGGCATGAGCAATTCTTATTGCCCGATGCCCCAGAAATGCAGTTCTGGGCACTGGACAGAGGATGTAAATAACTGGCTCCCTCCTGGGACATTTATTGAGGTACTTACGTTTTTGCCTGAAGTTTGTTTTAATTTGCGCAATTTTTTTCCTGTCATTAGAAAGGAAGAAAATAGTGTACAAATAATTCAGCGCTGCCCTTAAAGATAGCAGCTAACTTGGCAAATTAGATAAATAGCAAAACAGAAACTACAAATGGTGTAGCACGTAAATTATAACGTGACACATGAATAGGGGCAGCATAGCACGTGGATACAATTAAACACAGGTTCCTATGTATATAAAGTGAACAAAAACATATAATGAATGTCCAAAAGAAAACCAAACAAATGATCTTCAGCAAAAAGTCCCTGTGTTTAATTTAATCCACGTATTATTTGGGTTCACTGCCCCTATTCATGTGTCGCGTTATAATTTAATCGCTACACTATTTGTTCTTTCTATTAAGCCCCTTTCACACCGGGGCGTTTTTCATGCGGTGCAGCGCTAAAAATAGCGCCTGTTCACCGCATGAAAAATTCCGGCCCCTTTAACTCCAGTGTGAAAGCCGGCGGGCTTTCACACTGGAGCGGTGCGCTAGCAGGATGACAAAAAAAGTCCTGCTAGCAGCATCTTAGAAGCGGTATAGGAGCGGTGTGTTCACCGCTCCTATACCGCTCCTTCCCATTGATTAGAATGGGACACCGCGGTAAAACCGCGGCAATACCGCCGCAAAGCGCCGCTCTGCGGGGGTGTTTAACCCTTTTTCGGCCGCTCGCGGGGGGTAAAACCGCACCGCGAGCGGCCGAAAACCGCGGTTAAAACGGCGGTAAAGCAGCGCTAAATATAGCTCTGCTTTACCGTCACCGCGGCTCCCCGCCCCAGTGTGAAAGGGGCCTTAGAACGGAAGGAGGCCCTGTCCTCAACCAGCTTTGCTGGTATCTGCAGCATGATGGTAGGGTCCCAGTCTTCCCTCTTTCACTGTGTGGTCTTACCTTCTCTTGTGATGGGTGGATCTTACCCTATTGGGCAGGCCATTCCTTCCAATGAGGAATGTTCTTTGCACTGGCTACTACATGCACTGTGTTACACAGTAGGTGAGGTTGAAAAAAGACACAAGTCCATTAAGTCCAACCCATGTGTGTGAATATATGTCAGTATTACATTGTATATCCCTGTATGTTACGGTCGTTCAGGTGCTTATCTATAGTTACATAGTAGGTGAAGTAACAGGACTATAGTATAGGTCTGTTATGGCTTCCATGTTGCCTACTGGAGAGCGAGGATAGTGTGGTTCCTAAACTATTCCAAAACTATACTTTTTCCTTCAGCTTCTAACTTGAATCTTTTCTGTTTTTTTTTTTTTCACTTTTAGCAATTAGTTTTTAATTCTGTGACGAACTGTTTGGGCCCGCGGAAGTTTTTGCACAGTGGAAAACTATACAAAGCAAAGAGCAACAAGGAATTGTACAGTTTTCTTTTCAATGACTTCCTGCTGCTGACCCAAATCATCAAACCGCTTGGATCATCCGGCACTGACAAAGTCTTCAGCCCTAAATCCAATCTCCAGTACAAGATGTACAAAACAGTGAGTGAATATCTAATTTTGTGTAGGAGTATATGGTGTGTGTGTATTACTGTTAGGAAAGGATTGTTACTCTCGATTTATAGAATTGTTAAAATTTATTGTTACACCTTAGTCTTTCAAATAACATATAGCCTATTTAAGCCCTTAATTGCTTGTAACTACAAGTAATACTAAGATTTGATCTGTAAATTCAACTAATGCTACCATTATTAATGTAATCAATATTTTGTTATCTTTACCAATGTTTATATTTTCAAAATCAATAAACAAACTTGACAAGAATTGTTGGTTCCACCACTGAGTTATGGGTAGATGTCAACGACTTTGTAAAGTGCTGCACCGTATACACTCACCGGGCACTTTATTAGGTACACCTGATCAATTGCTTAGTAACACAAATTGCTAATCTGCCAATCAAATGGCAGCAACTCAATGCATTGAGGCATCTAGATGTGGTGAAGATAACTTGCTGACGTTCAAACCGAGCATCGGAATGGGGAAGAAACGGGATTTAAGTGACTTAAAACGTGGCTTGGTTGTTGGTGCCAGACAGGTTCGTCTGAATATTTCAAAAACGAAATCTACTGGGATTTTCATGCACAACCATCTCTCGGGTTTACAGAGAATGGTCCGAAAAAGAGAAAATATCCAGTGAGCGGCAGTTGTGTGGACAGAAATGCCTTGATGTCGCAGGAGAATGGGAAGACTGGTACGAGGTGATAGGCAATAGTAACTCAAATAACCACTTGTTACAACCAAGGTATGCAAGAATACCATCGCTGAACACACAACACATCAAACCTTGAAGCAGATGGGATACAGCAGCAGAAGACCAACCGGGTGCCACTTCTTTCAGCTAAGAATAGGAAACTGAGGCTACAATTTGCACAGGTTTACCAAAATTGGACAGTAGAAGATTGGAAAAATGCTGCCTGGCCTCGATTTCAGATGGTCGGGTCAGAATTTGGCATAAACATGAAAGCATGGATCCATCCTGCCTTGTATCAACGGTTCAGGCTGGTGGTGTAATGGTGTAGGGGATATTTTCTTGGCACACTTTGGGCCCCTTAGTACCAATTGAGCATAGTTTGAAATGCAACGAATATTGTTGCGGACCATGTCCATCCCTTTATTACTACAGTGTCCCCATCTTCTGATGGCTCCTTCCAGCAGTATAATACACCATGTCACAAAGATCAGATCATCTCCTACTGGTTTCTTGAACATGACAATGAGATCACTGTACTCCAATGACCCCCACAGTCACCAGATCTCAATCTAATAGAGCACATTTGGAATGTGGTGGAACAGGAGATTTGTATCATGGATGCTATCATGTCAATATGGACACTTTGTTGAATGTATGCCACGAAAAATTTAATAAAGTGGCCGGTGAGTGTATGTCTACAGTATAGGTGGCTAAATAAGCGTCATTGACACTGTCTGTTTCAGAGCAATTGAAATGGGAGGGAGTAGGGAGATGTCATGACTCGATTTTGCCTAGTACAGAAATAGGCCTTTATTGTTATAACAATGCAGCCTTTTCTCTTGGTTTACTTTTAGTTTTTTTTTTTAATAGTTACTTGCATTCGCTCCCTCTCAGTCAGTAGTGTTAGCCTGAATGTCAGAATATCCTGACTCTCTAGGCTGAGTGCAGTGCTGATAACAAATACTTGAGTTACAATCCTGTAACAAGGTGATATGAGGATTACAGGACATACAGTGGATATAAAAAGTCTACACACCCCTGTTTAAAATGTCAGGTTTCTGTGATGTAAAAAAATGAGACAAAGATAAATAATTTCAGAACTTTTTCCACCTTAATGTGACCTATAAACTGTACAACTCAATTGAACAACAAACTGAAATCTTTTAGGTGGAGGGAAGTAAAATTAAAACAAATAAAATAATGTGGTTACATAAGTGTGCACACCCTTAACCGCTTCCCGACTGCCCACTGTATATTTACGTCCTCAGAAGGGCACGGCTAGGCAAAAGGACTTAGGGGTACGTCCCCTTTAATTGCCTAGCCGTGGGGTCGCGCACGCGCGCTGGCAGCGGCGCGCTCGCGACCCGGTCGGGAGCTCCGTGACCATGGCCGCGGGACCAGCGGACCCGATCGCTGCTGGTGTCCCGCGATCGTGTCACAGAGCTGAAGAACGGGGAGAGGTCTGTGTAAACAAACCTCTCCCCGCGCTTCCTACACTGCCTGTCAGTGATCTGCTGTTCCCTGTCATCGGGAACAGCCGATCAGTGACGTCAGACGTCAGCCGTCAGCCATGCCCCCTACTGTAAAAAAACACACAACACGTCACACTAACTCCCCCCCCGCCCCCTAGTGGTTAACTCCTTCACTGCCACTGTCATTTACATAGGAATCAGTGCTATTTAAATAGCACTGATTGCTGTATAAATGACAATGGTCCCAAAAATGTGTCAAAAATGTCCGATGTGTCCGCCATAATGTCGCAGTCACAATAAAAATCGCTGATCGCCACCATTACTAGTAAAAAAAAAAAATATTAATAAAAATGCTGTAAAACTATCCCCTATTTTGTAAACACTATAACTTTTGCGCAAACCAATCAATAATCGCTAATTGCGATTTTTTTTTTACCAAAAATATGTAGACGAATACGTGTCGGCCTAAACTGAGGAAAAAAATAGTTTTTTTTATATATTTTTTGGGGATATTTATTATAGCAAAAAGTAAAAAATATTGAATTTTTTCAAAATTGTCGCTCTATTTTGTTTGGGAGCCACGTCGCACAACCACGCAATTGTCAGTTAAAGCGACGCAGTGCCGAATCGCAAAAAGGGGCCTGGTCCTTTGGCTGCCAATTGGTCCGGGGCTGAAGTGGTTAAACTAATACTTTGTTGAAGCACCTTTTGATTTTTTTACAGCACTCAGTCTTTTTGAGTATGAGTCTATCAGCATGGCACATCTTGACTTGGCAATATTTGCCCACTCTTCTTTGCAAAAACACTCCAAATCTGTCAGATTGCGAGGGCATCTCCTGTGCAACATCCCTCTTCAGATCACCCAACAGATTTTCAATGGGATTCAGGTCTGGGCTCTGGCTGGGCAATTCCAAAACTTTAATCTTATTCTGGTGAAGCCATTCCCTTGATGATTTGGATGTATGCTTTGGGTCGTTGTCGTGCTGAAAGATGAAGTTCAGCTTTCTAGCGGAAGCCTGAAGGTTTTGTGCCAATATTGACTAGTATTTGGAAATGTTCATAATTCCCTCTGCCTTGACTAAGGCCCTTGTTCCAGCTGAAGAAAAACAGCCCAAAAGCATAATGCTGCCACCACCATGCTTCACGGTGGGTATGGTGTTCTTTTGGTGATGTGCAGTGTTGCTTTTGCACCAAACATACTTTTAGAATTATGGCCAAAGAGTTCAACCTTGGTTTCATCAGACCATAACACATTTTCCCACCTGCTTTTGGGGGACTTCAGATGTGTTTTGGCAAAATTTAGCTGGGCTTGGATGTTTTTCTTGGTAAAAAAGGCTTTCATCTTGCCACTCTACCTCATAGCCCAGACATATGAAGAATATGGGGGATTTTTGTCACATAGCCCATACTTGCCAGATATTCCTGCAGCTCCTTTAATGTTGCTGTAGGCCACTTGGCAGCCTCCCTGACCAGTTTTCTTCTCGTCTTTTCATCAATTTTGGAGGGACGTCCAGTTCTTGGTAATATCACTGTTGTGTCATATTTTCTTCACTTGATGATGACTGTCTTCACTGTGTTCCATGGTATATCTGATGCCTTGGAAATTCTTTTGTACCCTTCTCCTGACTGATACCTTTTTAACAATGAGATCCCTCTGATGCTCTGGAAGCTCTCTGCGGACCATGGCTTTTGCTGTAGGATGCGACTAAGAAAATGTCAGGAATGACCTACTAGAACAGCTGAACTTTATTTGGGGTTTATCAGAGGCACTTTAAGGCCCCTTTCACACTGAGGCGGTTTGCAGGCGCTATTGTGCTAAAAATAGCGCCTGCAAACCGACCTGAAACAGCCGTTGCTGTCTCTCCAGTGTGAAAGCCCGAGGGCTTTCACACTGGAGCGGTGCGCTTGCAGGACGCTGAAAAATGTCCTGCAAGCCGCATCTTTGGTGCGCTGTAGGAGCGGTATATTTACTGCTCCTATAGCGCCCCTTCCCATTGAAAACAATGGGGCAGCGCTCCAAACCCGCCCACAAAACACCGCTGCAGCGGCGGTTTGCGGGCGGTATTAACCCTTTTTCGGCCGCTCGTCGGGGGTAAAACCGCCCCGCTAGCGGCCGAATAGCGCCACTAAAAAACGGTAAAGCGGCGCTAAATATAGCGCCGCTTTACCGCCAGCGCACCCAACGCCTAGGTGTGAAAGTAGCCTAAAAGATGGAAGGTGTGTACTGACTCCTATTTAACATGAGTTTGAATGTGATTGCTTATATATGAACACAGCTACATCCCCAGTTATAAGAGGGTGTGCACACTTATGCAACCATATTTTTTTGGTTTTTTAGTTTTACTCCCCCCCCCCCCCCCTAAAAGATTTCAGTTTGTTTTTCAACTGAGATGTACAGTTTCTATAAGTCACATTAAAGGTGGAAAAAGTTCTGAAATTATTTATCTTATGTCTCATTTTTTTACATCACAGAAACCTGACATTTTAATCGGGGCGTGTAGACTTTTTATGTCCACTGTCCAACTAAAGTCCATTATTTAAGTTTTATAATCCTCCAGCAGCCTGGACAGGGTGTCCACTATCATCCACTACCAGCGCCCCGCATGTAGATTAGGGGGCCTGGATGCATGGATAGGGGGGGTTGCGCCCCTAATGGACGGGCCGCCGCTAACATAATGCTTGCATGCACCACAACTGATCGGCCTGGGGTGGACGAGTCTGTACTGTTCTCAAAGAGCCATGAACCTCATCTGTGCCATCATAGAGCAAGAATTTATTATATTACTCTGTGTTCCCATATTGTAAACAATTTAGGTATGGTATTGGTTTGTTTTACAGTCAGTTTTTCATTCATCATCATGAAAGAAATGCTTTATGTCTGCATATTGAATTGTACCTGTTAGAAATGTATTGTTTAGTTGCTGTTCTTCTATATTTGAGCAGTTTATTTTGATATATATTACCATCAGATTTTTTTTTATTAGTGCTTTCCTAGGTATTTTGCGCAAGGGTTGTTCAAGAATTGTATGTGTATCGTTCAATATCCAGCGTCTTTCAGCTATTTGACAAGTCCACCAAACATTCAGGATATAATATCAGTATGCCTTGTCTCTGCAGCCCATATTCCTGAATGAAGTGCTGGTGAAACTGCCCACAGACCCATCAGGGGATGAGCCCATATTCCACATCTCTCACATTGATCGGGTGTACACGCTACGGGCTGAGAGCATCAATGAGAGGTAAGGATACTTCTGCACTTCCAAGTTCCTAATCTTTACACACACTTCTATGTAAGTGTCTGCATGTATGGTCACATGCCTTGTAAAGGTCTTGGGGAACCCTGAAGCTCAGGTAGCTCTAGTAAGTGAATAACTGTGCTTGACCTCATCCCCTCCAACATCCTCTGTCAGTCCGTGAAGCTGTCCCTAATGACGATTAACCAATAATGTAGCAAGGGAGGGGGCGGGGCCAAGTGTGACTTTGGGGTGTTATGGGGACGGGGGAGGGGTTAAAAAAGAACTAGTTCTGATTGAACTTGTGCAGAAATGTGAATATTTCATAATTCAGGCAGTCCCCAGTTCTCAGATTTTTAGCATTTGTTTTTTTTGTGTTGCCCACCCTTCGGTTAGACAGCTGTTGGACATCCCAAAGGTTAAAGTGATTCTAAAGCTTAAACATTTTTGATGTCATAATGTAGAGAATAAGATTTCCTTTCATTTGAGCCAGACAAGAAATCCTCTTTTATTGTTCAGTTAGAAAGATCTTGACAAAGTGCTGAAAACTTTGTCAAAAACGCCCCCTTGCTGTGAGTGACAGGTGATTTACATATCTCATGCATTAGCCTGAGACAGGCACAGACCACAGATCCAAAGACCAGAGTGAAAATAAATGTATTCTCGAGTGAACAGCAGGAAGAATATAGGGGAGATGTATGTAGTCAGAGCTGGGCAGAGTAGAACATGCAGTGATCTGATGATTGTTATAGTGCAGTGTGTGTGTCTGAGGATACATTGATCACAGGATTTGTTATGTGGGGGAGGAGTGGATTTATCACTTTTTAGAATTACACAGAATGTGCCTCTTTTAGGCTAGTGCATGAGATATGTAAATCACCTGTCACTCACAGCAAGGGGGTGTTTTTGACAAAGTTTTCAGCACTTTGTCAAGATCTTTCTAACTGAACAATAAAAGAGGATTTCTCAGGGCTGGAGTAAATCTGTGTGCCAAGACTGGGCTCAAATCAAAGGAAATCTTATTCTCTACATTATGACTATATTATGGGTTTACATCCACTTTAATGCATTCCTGGCATTAGGGTAAAAAATGTTTAGGTGTCCGCATCACCCCCAAGCAGCTTTCCATAGAGACATTGGACAGAGAGGAGGGGCACTGGTGGGGCACCCAAAAATAGGAGGTTTGCCGCTCTGTATAATTCCATTGCAAAGAGCAGGTGAGTATAGACATGTTTGTTGTTTTGTTTGTTTTTTTTATTTTATTTTTATTTACCTTTTACAATTACTTTAAAGGGGTTGTAAACCTACCTTAATGCATCCTATGCACTGAGTTTCCTTGCCTATTTATATCTGTTATATTGTTCTAATAAATATGCAAAATTTAATATACCGTATATACTTGAGTATAAGCCGTGTTTTTCAGCACATTTTTTGTGCTGAAAATGCCCCCCTCGGCTTATAATGAAGTCAAGCACTTTTCTGCTACAGAAAATGAATTTTTCCGACCCGACTTTGGGGCCTCATATCTCGGGGGCCTCTTGGTGCTAGGAACCCTAAATTTGGTGTGCAAACCCAGTGGAACCAACACTACAACATATCCAGCACCTAGCACCAAGTAGCCCCGAGATACGGGGCCCCAAAGTCGGTCAACTGTGTCCATCTGCAGAAAATGTCATTTCAGGACCCTTTGGGTCCAGAGACCCCAAATTTTGGCTGCAGCTAGGGGGCATCTAGGAACCCTTAACTACCAAGTTTGAGTTCGGGAGACCTATGGCTGCAAATGGGCACAGTGAGGCATGCAAATGGGCACAGTGAGGCATGCAAATGGGCACAGTGAGGCTGCAAATGGGCACAGTGAGGCTGCAAATGGGCATTGCTGACCCTCTTTTACACTTACAGTAGCTGCGCATTTCTCACCCTAGGCTTATGCTTGAGTCAATAAGTTTTCCCAGTTTTTGTGGTAAAATTAGGTGCCTCTGCTTATATTCGGGTCGGCTTATACTTGAGTATATACAGTATGTAAGATGCCTTGTATGCCTGTATAGACAGCCAGTGTCTCAGTAAGAATGGAGTTTGTGTGTTTTCTTTGCAGGACAGCGTGGGTGCAGAAGATCAAAGCTGCATCAGAGTTGTACATTGAGACCGAGAAAAAGAAGAGGGAGAAGGCATATCTAGGTAACAAGCTTAATCTTTACACTCATCTGACGAAAGCACAACCCTGGCCTACAGCTAAATACAGGGTTAAAACTCATATGTATATAGGAACTGTACAGGTACTCGATAAAAAAAACCTTTGAAGCAATGCACATGTTTTCATGGTTTTTACCGCTGTGCTAGGTGACTGCAAAATATAAGGAGGGTAGCAACGCTGTTTAGAATGTGCTATATTATACCATTGTCCCACTTTGTCTCTCTGCTCTTCGGTCAGCTAGTGAACATCGTCCTTCCAAAGTAACTGCCTCTACAATCTGTCATCTTTTAATGCTGGTATTCTCACTACAAGATAAATTAAATCAATTGCTGGGGTTCAGCTTATGCAAGAATATAAATATTCAGGCCCTAACTCTTACAATTGTGCAGATCTACCTATGAATCATTTAAATTTGCCGTTTATTTAACTTTGCTTTCTTTGTGTGACCATCTGACTCTACAGAGCTATATTAAAACATGTCTACCATGAGCGCCTTCAACTTAAAGCGGTTGTATACCCTTAAATTTAACTTGCACCTACAGGTAAGCCTAGAATAAGGCTTACCTGTAAGTACAAGAAATATCTCCTAAACCTGCACGGTTTAGGAGATATTTACAAAGAACGCTTTACAACGTTGTCTACGGCGCGCATGCGCGCCGTAGACAACGGTGCATTTACAGGGTTAATCCCCATTCACAACTACGGCTCACCGCAGTTGAAGTGTCCCGCGCGCGTGCGCGGATCGACGTCCTCGCCGCTCTGGCCAATCACAGCGCCGCAGCGGCGCAGTGATTGGCCGGAGCGGCGATATCCGGAAGGGTATCTGTGGAGAGATGGATGCGGCTGGAGGGGGAGAAGAGGACAGTGTCGGGGGGGCCGCGATCTAAGGTAAGTGATGCATAATGAGCTAGTATGCTAGTCATACTAGCTCATTATGACTTTGTCTTGCAGGTAGTTTAAAAAAAAAACCTGACTAAAAACGGGTATACAACCGCTTTAATTGTAGACAAACGACTGAATGCACAGATAACGTATACAAAAGCTGTCTTAGTTGCCAAAGGATTTATATTTTTGTATATCCAGTCCTGAGAATTGTGTAAAGTCTACCGCTCAATTGCCACATCCATAATAAATGTATATACATGGAAACGCAACCGAAAAACTATGGACTTTACTGGCAATGAAGGGGATCACAAATAATTCATAAAAAAAATATATTTATCTACAACCATATCAAAGTCCCAACCTCCTGTTCTTGTTTTATTTCTAATATCGTACAACCATATTAAAACTTATATCACAAGCTGGAGTAGCAATTAAAAAAAAAATACATAGATGATTTCATAGTGAATACAACTGCTGACTCCCTATCACCAATACTAAATTACTGTAAATATACTTGAGTTGGTTCATTAAATGTATAGCTGTGTCGTGCTATACAGGCATTGTTGCTAAAGGAGTTGGATTATGTTTCAAATTGCTTATGCAAACGGTTTACTCCCCCCCCCCCCCATAACTTTACCGCGTATAGACTGCTTGTTGTCTTGTTCTTGCATTTGTTTTTACTGACTCCTTTACATCTGTGTATTGTTACCCTTATTGAAACAACCAGTAAGAAAACATTAATTGGAAAAAAAAAAAAATGTATAGCTGTATTTTGAAATCGTGAGTCCTCATGGGTCAACGCATTTCTTTTGTTTAGCTTTCTCAGGATGCATGACAATTCATCAGCAATTACTACATATCCAGAAACAGAAACCATATATATATATATATATATATATATATATATATATATATATATATATATATATATATATATATATATATATATATATATATACATACATATCCTTTACATGGGATACAATTTGTAATTGATTATCTTCTGCAGTATTTTTTGTATTGAAATATATATATATATATATATATATATATATATATATATATAATTTCAATACAAAAAATACTGCAGAAGATAATCAATTACAAATTGTATCCCATGTAAAGGTAGGGCACCTTGTTCATGAGTGTTTAGGTAGTGTAAGGGCTGGGGCGGGCACCGGAGCAAAAAGAAGAGGTCAGATTGTTGGCAGCAGGCGGCAGAAAAAAAACTGCCCTAATGATGTAACAATATCCGTGTAAGGAACTTTCAGTAATGAGACTTACAGATAGCATACTATAGGCCAAATGTGTTTACCTACCAAGAGGAAAAGTGGAAGAAATTTCAAGCATCAATCCATAATCAATACACTCAGCACATTTATCACCATATGATGTAGAAATATATTGCCATCTAAATAAAAAATAGTGTATGTAGATATAAAGGATGTCACTGCACTGAAAGACTGTATTCAAACCATTTTTTGGGGTTTTGTTTCTATGGATATACGGTCCTGAGAATCCATCAGCCATTCCATATAGCTCTGCCTGGCCTAGCCTGGCAGTGAAGAAGACCTGATCATTCACTTAAAGGTCTTCTCCCCACCCCCGCCCTGTGGTTGGACAGTAGTTATAGCAGCAAACAAATGAGCTCATCTCTGCTCTCTTTTCCTATTAGCATGTTCCATGCACTGCAGCACACCGTTATCAGTTTCCTGTGCTGCTTTTCCATCCCTTCTCTGAGCTCTGCTGTACAGAGGGTACAGTAAACTGCAGAAGGCAAATACTAAGTCAAATTCCGGTACTTACACTGCCTGCTTTTAATTATTAAATACAATAAATTATTTATGAATAATTACAGAGCTGCTCTCATTTGTGTCTATTATATCTACCTGGGGCTTTAAAGGAGACCTATGACAATGGAAATATGTATTAACCAAGTGTAGGATGTGACAGCTGACAGCACAGGATGCGTTGGTGATGTATAACTGGTCCAATTAACTGGGTAAAACTCTCTGGGGGTACCTTAGCTGTCAGATTCTAACAATTGGCTTGATGTTTTTGTTTTATTTTATTTTTATTTTTTTTTATTAGCAATGCTGGATGATATTGATGTAAAAAAAATAAAATAAATCTTGGCGTCAAAATACCACAACCTCAGCTGGCTTTGGTTAGTACTGGAGACCTCATTTTGAAAGCCAAAGATACAGTATGTAGCTGCACCTTCCTGTGTCTGCAGGTACATGTATCATTAGGTTATGCAGAACAGTGATAGGTTCACTTTAAGACGTTGGAAGCTGCATATCATGCTGATTGTTCTTTTTCTTTCTAGTGCGTTCTCAGAGAGCCACAGGGATTGGGCGGCTGATGGTGAACATTGTAGAAGGTATTGAATTAAAGCCATGCAGGTCACATGGTGAGTACTTGTCGCTGTGAAGGTTTGTGAGGGAATGGCTTGATTCATTCTGGCTTTGATCAGAGGATTTAGAAAATTAAAAGTATGTGCTAGTTCCTTGCTCTGTGTAGTTGAGGCAATGGTATTGCACAGAGTGGCCCCTTACCTTCTCTACCAGAGAGACCCCCCCCCCTCCCCCCGCCGACGCTGTCCCCTCCTCGTTTCCTGCGGGTGCCTCCTCAGCAAACCTTGTGTTGAGGGGGGCACATGTGGGCTTGCTCCTAAGCTGAGCTGTGTGTGTCCACAGATGCACACAGCGTGGGGAGGCCATGCCCCCCGCTCCCTCCTCCTAACAGAATTTAACAACAGCAGGGGCCTATGACTCCCACTGCTCTCAGGGTCCCCTGTGAGACTAAGGAGAGCAAGCTGGTGTGCTGCAGATGCCACATAACTGCATAAGTGGAGGAGTAAGGTGTAAGTGTTTAGGGATGGGGGCGTGAATAGTTAGTGGGGTGTTTTTTACCTAATGCAGGGAATTCTTTAGATCAGGGGTCTCAAACTGGCGGCCTTCCAGCTGTTCCTGAACTACAATTCCCATGAGGCATTGCAGAGCTGACCGTTACAAGCATGACTCCCATAGGCAGAGGCATGATGGGACTTGTAGTTCTGCAACAGCAGGAGGGCCACCAGTTTGAGACCCCTGCTTTAGATCCAGGAAACAACAAACAAACCCTCAGTACAAGTCGTGATCTCACTGGGCCATAAGGCTCCTAATGGAATGCATTAGGACAGTGATTCTCAACCAGGGTTCCTCCAAAAGTTGCTAGGGGTTCCTTCAACATTGGGCAATTTCTGCCTCTCAGATAAGTTCCCACTGACACTGTTGATCTTTTTAGCTATCTGTAAGGAGGTAATTCTTCCCAATGACCACAAGTGTAAGGACCATTCTTCCCACTGACCATCACACTATTGTATCATGAGTTGTAGATTTCTAATTTTTAGCAGGGGTTCCCTGAGACTGGAGAACTATTTCAAGGGTTCCTCTGTGTTGAAAAGGTTGAGAAAGGCTGCATTAGGAGGTCTCTTTAACAGACTGTCCAATCCATGCAAGTAATCATAAAACACTTTATTAAAGTCCAGGAATTAAATAAAATTCCACAAAGTATGACACCAAAGGTCACTGGGATATCCAATTGCACAGTTAATGAAATTAGATATAGTAATTTCTTTGAACTGCACACAGAAACTGTGATAAAAAATCCTTTGGGACTTTTAAAGTTGTTTTTCACTTAGCGATATATGAGTATTTTTCCTTTTATTTGTATTCCTATGTTGGATCATTTATAAAAGGATTATTCATTTTTTAGCACTTTATAAGGTTCATAGCACTGAATTTCATAAGTGAATTTTGTCTATTAGCACGTTGGCACTTTGTTTATATATGAAATGTAATGGATTTTATATAAGTTTATTTATGAGTTTATTACACTGTATTAACTTGAATTAAGAATATAAGTAAATAGTAATTTATTAGTAAATAATAGGAATAGCACATTAGCTCTTTATTTGTTTGCAGAGATGTGATACATTCACCAGGTTTATTAGTTCCATGTACTAATTAGACTTTACATAGAAATATTGGTTGTTCACAGCTCTGTCATCTTGCAGACATATAATTTAGGTTGGGTTATACCCACTAGTGCAGCAGCAGAGTAATACTTTATGTGAAGATCTTGGCGCGGTTCTATCTCGTTAAAGAGTCTAATTAGCCCTCCTAGTTGTTATTGTGTGACTACAGAACAATTAGTCCAGCAGCCCGCGGGTCGCATGCGGTCCAAGAGAGTTCAACATGTCTGGAGGGATTGCTGCACAAGCATAGAAGCCACAGTGGCCAGTGTTCTGCCGAGAACTGTCCCCCCATAGGATAGCGCTTGCGCAGAAGGGAGGACAAGGAGACTCTGAAAGTTTCCGAAGAAGAACGGCGCCTGCGCACTTGCTAGTACCTTCTGCCCTGAGTCCAGGTTCAAGCCCCAGCATGCAAGTGGACATATGGTAGATGATGTAAAACAGCACTTAGTAACGGGGCCCCTCGCGATGTAGCTCAGGGAGGTCAAGTTGAATAATCCTGCTTTATATAGTCAAGAGTACAATAGAGAAATGGTTTGAGTAAATTAGCAAAAGACAACTGGGCAAGGCTGACACCAGTGCCCAAAAAAAAGGTGTGTTGTCATCTCACAACAGGAGTTAGGAGCCAAGTGCATTTCTGGCAGACCAACTGGTATATTTCAGTAATTGCAGAGACTTAAAATGGAGATATATATATATATATACTTTTACTGTTAGCGCTATATAAATCCTGTATAATAATAAATGCATGTGTACTGCTGAGATTAATTTGCCTTGACATATTCTCTTCGGCCACTACCAAAATCTGGTATATCAGTGTTGGGCAGGGAAACCCTATAAGAACATAAAAAATGTTCCTGTATACAGCAGACTATAATTCGTATCTTATATTTATACTGGTATGTATTATTCTGTCCAGGTAAGAGTAATCCATACTGTGAGATTACGATGGGCTCCCAGTGCCACATCACCAAGACCATCCAGGACACCTTGAACCCCAAGTGGAATTCCAACTGCCAGTTCTTCATTAAGGATCTGGAGCAGGATGTTCTCTGTATCACCGTCTTTGAAAGGGATCAGTTTTCTCCGGACGGTCAGTACTGACAGTAGTGTGCTGACGCTGTATAGTATATAAGAATATATTCCTATTGAGATGCATCACATTGTACTCTGATAAATGGCTGAGCACGAATGTACATTCTGCTTGTAGGGTTCATAGATCCATCAAAGATGTTTGGGTGGGGGAGGGGGTCACTTCAGGTCCTGTTCAAGTTGGACTGAGCACAGCCAGATGCACCTTCTGGTCGTTGGCTCCATCTTCACTTCACTTTAGAGGACCAACTATACCCAAAAATTCAATCAGACTTTCACATTCAGACACAATCATTTAGCAATAGTACTGGATGTTGTAAAAGTGGTATGCAAACATTTCTAATTTTGAACAACAGATACTTCATTAGCCTGTGCAAGGGAACAAATTAAGGAAAAAATATACCAATCTAGATATGTGATACCATGCACTGCCTGCTTAGATCCAACCCACATTGCTCCCTAAGGCCCCTTTCACACTTGTGCAAATTGTCCTGCGACTTGGGGCTGCAAAATCGCATGACAAGTTGTACCCCGTGATTTCCAATGAGTACAGTTCTTACCGACTTCAAAGTAGTCCCTGTACTACTTTGGTCCGACTTTGATGCGAGTTGAGGTCCATAGACACAGGGGGTCAATGGGTCCCATCAAGGGGGTTTAACACGTCGAGAGGACCATCTTTGGGAATCAAGCAAAGACTACAGTTACGGTTCAGTGCTCGGTGCCTATGCAGCCATTCCACATGGCGTGAAAGAGTAGTCCTCAGCCATGTGTAATCCTCAACCAACCCAATTTAGAGTTCAAGCTTTTTTTTTATATACTTGCTCCAGTGGGTGGGTGGGGTCACAGAGAAGAAAAAACAATCTACGTGTAAGATTTGAACAGGCAAAATACAAGGATACATTAAGTGGATTTAATTTCCTCTACACTAAGTTCTGATATCCATAAGGATTTACTAAGATCATGATATATAGAGTAGACGCCAACAAAATGAATCCCTACTACAGTAAATTGTTACATTGTGTGACGGAACGTCCCTACACTCCAATTGAGTGCTTTCATCATATACCACTTCCTCCTAGTCTGAATATAGATATCAGATATATTCCAACCGCTCACAATCACAAAACAAGACAACACTTGCTTAGCTGCTCAACATGGACTGATTTATTAGAACCAAAATGAAAAGTATTTATAATAAAGTAGAAGAGGAGGTCCCCCCTCCTGCTCATATTATTCTAACAATACAACTGTAGCCAGAAACAGAATTAATTGAGCTAAATATCTAAATCAACACTGGACTCCTTCATTCAATTGCAGGGTTAATTAGCACATACAACAATAGGTGAAATACTCTTTAGAATCTGTGTGAAGCCAGACTAGACTCATTTACATTATACAAGACAACAGACAGGTGGCTGAAGTTGATATTAGCATCTAACATGTGTGTGTCCCAACAGGGTTCTTATTCAACCTGTGCCCCTTAAAATCCAGGGCCCATAATCGGTCGGCAAGAGGCTCACATTCAGTCCTCTCCAAAAGCTTGCGTCCCGGCTAGGTCTATCACACATGGTATCACTGTTCTTGATGGTGATCACTACCAGAAGAGTTGTATCAAAATATGAACACTCCAAATACCTTAGAGCAGGGGTGCCCAACCTTTTGAAGAGCGATGGCCACTTAAGCGACTTAGTAACCAGTCACGGGCCACAATGAGCAGATGATAGTTCTGCATCCACTCTGCGTATGCAAAGCGGACACATACACAGCCCACTCTACTCTATGGGCCCTCTCATCTGATCAAATGGAAAGGGACGGATCCACTTTCTGTTTTTTTAGCAGATCGGATTGGAAGGAGGCAGGTGTAAACGGACACATGTCTGTTTACATCTGCCGCTCCATAGAGGTGAATGGAGGGTCCGATTGGGTCAGACAGATCATGTTAAAGGGGCCTAAGGCTACTTTTACACTGATGGTCTGCGGTCTACCTGCACCTGTGGCTTTCCTGTAGGTTAGCTGTACTTTGCCATAGAATTCTGTCATATCCTGCAGGTGTGGAGCACTTTCTGAAAGTGCACCAAACCCACAGGTAAAACCAAAAGTCTATGGCTCAGTGCAGGTAAGCCGCAGGTACACTGCGCTACACCTGCGGATCAGTTTAAAAGCAGCCCAGTAACCACTGCAGAACAGATATGTCCATAAATACACTGTGATATTAGTAATAAAGTCCATTTGGTATCACTCCACCTATGACAGCAGCCGGTGCTATACAGTAAGCATTGGCTTATGCGGCACTGCTCCACAGTTGCTTGCTTCCTCTACCGCTAGCGTCATTCACAACACTGATGCTCTGGCATGGCGGGTAGACAACCTGCAATCTGGGCTTGCTAACCCGCTATCCCAGAGCAGGAGGTCGCGGGCCACAAAGTGACGATGCCCTTCTAATACCCTTCTCTTAGATTTCCTTGGACGGACAGAAATACGAGTATCGGACATTAAGAAAGACCAAGGCTCGAAGGGTCCAGTTACCAAGTGTCTGCTGCTGCACGAGGTCCCAACAGGCGAGATTGTCGTCCGGCTGGACTTGCAGCTGTTTGATGAACCATAGGAAGACTTGCACAAGCCGCGTCCTCCTTCCATCCCTCAGCGCCTCGTCCGCAGGGCCCTTCACGATGGTACTTCGCCAAACCCGGATCCGACATTGCCACTTTATCGTCACAGATTTTTAATTGGGATTGCCATTTTCTAAGAAAATGTCTGTGTTTTATATGTGGGACTCCATTTTAGATATTAGCCGGTTGTATTTTTTGCTTTTCTGGGTACAGATGACCTTTGCTGTGATAGGAACATTTAAAACATGTTCTGATTTCCTCTCCCATTACTAACTGTATATAAAGCAGACGGTACATTTAAGAGTTTGGAAAGGAATACTGCAGGGTTCAGGTCCAGCTACCCATGATTCATTGCTGCTAGAGCATATGTTCTGTCAGGCTGGAACTTTTAGTTCTATACCCACTGCAGAATCATGGGAAGTGTGGAAAATGTAGAATATTTGACCAAAATAATTGAGACTCATGCAATATTCATGGACTCTACACTAAGTTATTGTCTTATAACACTCCTCAATATCAGTTGTTACATTTCATTATTGGGGTTTTTTTTTATTTTTATTTTTTTCTAATGGCAAGAAGAGTTACAAAGTTTTACGCAAAAAAAGTTTTACGCACCCCAGATGTTTTGGAACTACATTTCCCATGAGGCTCAACTACACTGCAGAGTGCATGAGCATCATGGGAAATGTAGTTCCAAAACATCTGGGGTGTCAAGGTTCGCCATCACTGTCATAGGACCTTATATATCAATATGTTCTTAATAAGAACTAGAGTTACTTCTCCACCAATCGGCATCAGAGCTGCCTTGAAAGTCTGAATCTGATTGGTGGTAAAGAAATAGCTCCACTTCCTAGTAAGCACACATTCATCCATATAGTCCTGTATGGTTTAGATTTACTTGAAAGTTCCTTACAAGGGATTTTTGCCCTCATTTTCTACCTATTACTTTTCAAAATTAGATTCAAAGAAATGCTCTAACTTAAAAGGAAAATTCTATAAAAGCAGTCTGTGAAAGATGAGTTACCACTCGGGCAGTAGGGAATCCTTTCTTCACTCCCCTGATGAACTACAGCCTCTGGCAGTATCTGCAACATCCAACATGTTTGTTGGCATTGGGAGCCTGATTCCCCCCACTATGGTTCCTCCATCGGCCTTGCATGAACTACTCTATCCTATAGTGATGTAAGGCTCACAGAACCATAGAGGGTGGCAGGTGATGCAGGCATACAGCAGTGTAAGCCACTTAATATTTTTCTGAACGCTGTAGCCCTACAAGTGAGGACTTAAAGAGGAGGTCCGCCGAATTTATTTTTATTTTTTTAAGTCAGCAGCTACAAATACTGCAGCTGCTGACTTTTAAAATATGGACACCTACTTGTCCAGGGCGCCTGCGATGTCGGCACCCGAAGCCGATCTGTCGGCCGGCTCTCGGGGGCTGCTGCCGCCGCCATCTTCGATAAGGGAATCAGGAAATGAAACCTTGCGGCTTCACATCCTGGTTCCCTACTGCGCATGCACGAGTCGCGCTGTGCAATCCGGATGGTCCCTGCTGTCTCTGGGACCCACCCGTGTCTTTCCCAGCTGACAGCGGGGGGACAGGGATGGGAAGAGGCGGGAGTCTATGCCTGGAAGTGGGTGCAAATACCTGTATTATACAGGTATCTGCACCCCCTCCCCCCTGAAAGGGGCCAAATGTGACACCGGAGGGGGGAGGGTTCCGAAAAGGTTCCATTTTTGTGTGAACCTCTGCTTTAAGTATTAAGAGTCTACTTTGCTACACTACTTATTTTAGAAGTTTTTTTTCAAGCAACAGAGTTGCTTTAAAGTGTATCTAAACCAGGGGTCTCAAAGTGGCGGCCCTCCAGCTGTTGTAAAAACTACAAGTCCCATCATGCCTCTGCCTGTGGGAGTCATGCTTTTAATTGTCAGCCTTGCAATACCTCATGGGACTTGTAGTTTCGCAACAGCTGGAGGGCTGCCAGTTTGAGACCCCTGATAAACACAAAAATGTATTATATTGCCTTTTACCAGTCCTTAGATGTGGTGGCTGCATTATTTTCCTTCTTTTTTTTTTTTTTCAAGCTACCACCATTAATTTTCATCTGGTGATCCTGCAAGCAACACACTTTCTGTCCCCCTGGGGTTAGTTGAGCCTAGGTTCACACTGGTGCGGTGCAGGGAACCGCATGTGATTTGGACAGAAATCGCACCGCATTCCTTTTCAAATCGCATGCAAATCTTTGCAGTGCTATTTGAGGACATTCATTTTGTATGGCTCAAATCGCACCGCACCCACACAAAAAAGGTGCATGCAACTTTTTTTTGCCGCACTAGAATTGGATCGCATGGATGTTTACACCTATGCAATCTTATTCTGCCAATCGCACTGCATTTTGTGAACCATTGTTGGTGTGTCACCAACATTGACACCCGCAGCGGTTCACATGAACAGAGTACGATTGTGATGCAGTGCAGAAAACGCACAGGAATCGCTGCACATCTTGCACCGCATCAGTGTGAACCATGGCTTACTGGAGAGTGCAACATCTGGTGCAGCTCTGCATAGAAACCAATCAGTTTCTAACTTCAGCTTGTTAAATTAAGCTTTAACAAACAAAAACTGGAAGCTAACTGGTTTCTATGCAGAGCAGCAACAGAATTTGCATTCTCCAGTTTTAGTAAAGCAACCCCTTCGTGTCTACATGCATTCTTCCATTGTATCTATGGAAGGAGCCATTGTCATATAGGCTGGACTTCAAACATGTCTGGCTTTGTTCACTCCCCATTACATGGTAGTTTGGTAGTAGTAGTTGACACAAGACAGATAGATGTTGGTGCTTTCTTTTCTGTTCACTAGAAGTGTTGAGGACTCTGCAATTCTGGTATGATCAACAGGTATTTTCTGTACTTGCTGAAAATGTTCTTAGCCCGAAAAATGAAAACGAATGCAACCAAGATGGTTTAGGAAAGATTGAGTGGATATTATGGGGGGGGTTACTAAAACTGGAGCACACAGAATCTGGTGCAGCTGTGCATAGTAACCAATCCGCTTCTAACTTCAGCTTGTTCAGTTAAGCTTTGACAAGAAAAACCTAGAAGCCAATTGGTTTCTATGCACAGCTCCAGCTGTGCACCAGTGTTAGTAAATTCCTCCCATGTTTTATATGTACAGTTCTCTATTTTATTGTTTGAAGCTTGGTGGCACATGGGCGTTTTTTTTTTTTTCCAGCGTTTTCGGCTAGTGCCATACTGGAGCTTTTTATGCCTGTAATCCTTCAGCTGATGGGGGGGCTTCTCCCAGAAATCTCTGGAAAGGATGAGAGAGAGAGAGTCCCCACACTGACACAATGTAGATGCTCACTCTCTGTCAGGATTTTGTACAATGCCAGGAACCCAGTCATGCTCTGGGTCTTTGACTGAGAAGAATAGAAACAAGATGGTGCCAATCGCCTAAAATGCTCAGGACACTAGCAGGGTCAGCCCCTAATTGGTTTCATGTTTGGAGCTGAGCCCTGAGCAGTGATTTAAATTTGCAAGGTGAAATGCTTGATAGATGTACTTTCTTAGGGAATTTCAGGAATGCCGTGAGTTACTGGACCAACCCCACTCATTCCATTGGTAGCAATGTCCAAGGGAGCATCATTGATGGACTGCAGTTACATGTTTCACCTGTGGTGTTGCAGCAGATTGCACACAATTGTCCTAATTAAATAGTATTTTGCTAAGTTTGGGTCATTGGAGTATACCCTGGGCAACGGAAAGATGTGGGAGTGAGTTAGCCAGAACTGCCCCCTCATCCTCCCAAGAAAACAGAGGTCCGAATACAGGTGAGTTGTGCATTTGCTCCACTATTTCTCTTTTTCTTCCTATATGCAAAGACCATAAATACACAAACCGGTGCTACAACCTCCTAAAATGGTATCGCGGCTGTATCACCGGTGCTCAGTCAGAGGCATAACGGTTTATCCAACAGAAAAAGCCGGCACCACAGTGAATGCTCCGCAATCATAGGATTTGTTCAGAGGGTAACAAATAACAGCCATAGGATGTTAATGCTTTTCAGCCATTATTGGTGTTGTTCATGGTCCCAGCAGCCAAAATGCCTCCATTATAGATCACATCATACTTCATGAGTCATGAATAAGACCATTTTTGGCTGAAATGTGTTGACATCCTATGGCTGTTTGTTATCTGCTGAATAAAGCCTAGGACCGTAGAGCAGTCGGTGTGGTTCCAGCTTTTTCTGTTGGATTGACCAATGTAAAGACCATACCCTCAGGTCCCAGATTCACAATCGTAGAGTGTACTGTAGCTGGGCCTATAAAGCCTTTCTGGCCTGAGGAGCAGCACTCCGAGCAGCCAAAATGCCTCCATGATAGGTCACATCATACTTCTTATAAAACATAGGAGTTGATTTCCTGTTGCACATTGTGGTTCAGCCAGGCTTATGGATACAAGCCAAGGCCCATATCACCCAGATACATTTGGAAGAAAGAAAGCTTGTTGGTTGACTATTAAGCTTACACAGTAAAAATGGTTTTAGGAACGGTGAGGTAGAAAACTGAACAGAATGCAATATCCCATAGCAACCAATTATAAATCATCTGAGTTGATCTCAGTAAGCTGAAATCTGGTTGCAATGGGTTACTGTAGTATGGACACCCTCACTACTTTGTGCTGCCTTATTGAACAAACATGCCTGAGTTTTTGAGCTACAATGTTCTGTAAACTAACATTTTAATTTGCTATTTTAGTCATTAACCATCTGAAAGTCCTTTTTTTTTTATTTTATTTTTTTTTCCATTGTCATATTATCATGTATTGATTCTGTTGATCAGTATGGCTATTGGCCTGTCATCGGCACAGTGATAAGGCTGCCATTTTGTGAGTGTCTTGATAGTGTTGCTAGTTCTTTGACAACACTTTCAGGTCCAGATACTACCATGACACTGAAAATGTGCTGAGGTCCCCTTCAGGAGACATTCCTGGGTGTGAATAGTTAATTGAAAGCAGCAAATTCAGATAAAGGTCTATGTCAGGGCTCTGCGGCAGAGGACCATGGGAGCCCCACGCTGTCTGCTCTTGTTCAAGAGCATTGGCGGCACTTACCATTGAGACTACTGAATACTGCCGTTAGAGTCTGATAATTAATTTATTGACATTGTATAAGGTACGTGTTTTTTAATATGGTACGTATGCCACTATGGCAATTCCTATAAATGCTTTTTAGCCTCTAGACAATATCATGTCTTTTTTTTTTTTATTATTATTATAGTCCAGAATGGACGCACATCATTGCACAAATTAACATTTCGCTAGAACTCGGTGACCTGCTTCTCTCTAGCTGTTGTCAAGCTTCAAGTCACAGAGGCTGAAGTTTAATGTCACCAAAGGGAAAGGCCCTGGTTGCCAGTCTGTGATATAACTTTTTTTTTGGGGGGGGGGGGGGGACTACAGACCACTGTAATAGAACTGTATTTTGGAATATTGTAGGGGTTTCAAAGTCTTCGGCGTTTACATTTCATACTTAAATATTTCAGCTTTTATTTATTAGGGAAAGTGTTGAATTTTGCACTCACCATTTTTTGCCATACATTTGGTTACATTGAAGGGAATCCTTTCCAAAAGAAAAGCATGTATTTGTTTGCCATATAAAGGCTTATACCTTTAAAGTATTTTGTTTTTTATGTAAAAGTTGCTGTCCTGCTTTCTTGGATAATTTTTACTGATGTGAAAATATTAAGTAGGCCACTGGCGGCCATTTTGTTCAGGTTAGTTTGTATCAGGGTTCTGTAAATCTGAATTCATCCCCCCCAAAAAATGTTTGTTTTAAGTGATTGCTCGCAAGTTAATTCACATGCTGAGCTTGAAGATCTCTCCGGGACTTGTGTGGCGAGATACCCAGCAGATTTTCCAGTTGTGTCTACGTTCTGCACCCATTACATGCCAGTGTCCCCTTTTATTCATGAAAAATAAGCAAGGAAAAGTACCTGCAGACATGAGAACATTCGCCTGACTGAGCCATCAATGGTCAGATTGTGTGTCTCTAGGGCACTACACAACCGCAGTAGACATTCCCTGCTGGCATTGCCTTGGTTGAAAAAGAGTTGATTGGCTGGGTTGGAATTATACCTACCCAATGAATTTTAAGAGAGAGGCCAAGGCCAGGGATCTCTAGTAAGCACTCCTCTTCTCTATCTAAGCACGCGTGTTCAGCCAATGTGGACATTCCCTTTTGGACCACAATCTCTTTTTAGTGAACAAGAGTCCATATTCGGCCTGTTGGTTATTATGGCCTTGAGGGAAGAGTGGAGACACAAACGAAAGCAGAAAGCTCGCCCCCGGAATTTTATAAGACATACCAGGACTAGAAACTAGTTTGAAGAGGAGCTGGGTTATATGGTGTTCTGTCTTTTAGAACCATTTTGACACTTTCAGTGTATTGTCCAGTTAGCTGAACTGCAACTTGTAGACTTCTTGTCTGTCCAGCCAACATATCAAGACATTTTATCGCCTATTCTGTGTTGTATGATTTTCATGTTGTTTTGGTGGGGAATAAAGTTTATTAAATCTATTAGTGAAGTATTAAAATGTGTCCATGTTTCATTACTCCATGGCCTATAGTGTGCTTGCTCTGCTCATAACTGTTGACCTTTTACAGACACAGAAGCTTCACCCTCTTCACTGTGAACATCCACAACCATGGCCAAAGTTTGTGCATATAAGACCTTCGATCAGGCCTGTTCCCACTGAGCCAGCATCCCAGCTCAATAGAAAACAGTTCCCCTCAAGACAGGATCATTGTCTACAATCATTTCAGAGGCCATTAAAGAACAACTTCACCCTGATCATCTAGGCTTGTGTGAAGGAACAACTACACAGAAAGTACTATCCTATGCTCTAAAAGTCTCAACCATCAATGATCTAAGGAAACCCTAGGGTTGAGAAAGGTGGTCCAAGGCTACAACCAGGCACACAGCCCAATGTCAGTTATGTAACACCTCTCTACAACAGATCAATATCTGTGCAAGAGACAAGTGGTCTGTGCTGTCTCTACTTCCTGCAATCAGTAATAGATGATGTATGGCCTGAGGGTGAAGAAGGTGGTTTTACAGTGACTGCCTCATTCCATGCCCTGGAATAGAGGTAGGGTGACTAAGTAAACAGGACTGAGGACGACTGGGTGACATTATTGCTGTCTGTGTCTCTAAAATGATTATTTCCCTCTTACCTGTTGACCAAGTAATGGGTGCCAGACAGAACAAGGAGAGAAGAAAAGTCTCCCAAATGGTGACACGGAGATGGGAATATACTAAGACTGGAGAAGTTGAACATGGCGACCAATTTTCTTCTAGCTGTAATTTTCAAACCTTAAAGTGTACTAGCATACTAGCACATTATGGCAGACATACCTTAAAACAAATCTCTCCAGTGGCACACTGTCACTGCTGACAGGGCTTCCACCATGGTACAGAGCTCTGAAGGGAAGGCAATCCCATCCAAGTTTAGGAGATTTCCACTGTACCTACAGGCAATAGACATGGGAACCATCAAAAAATTTGTTCCGTTTCAAAAAAAAAAAATTCGTAATTCGTGTACGAATTCCGTTTGAATTCGTACGAAATACGAATTTCGTATGAACCGTTAAAAAAAATTTGAATCGTTAATAATCACTCGCGGCTAATGCATTGCCGGTTCCCATAACACATAGAATAATTCGAATCTAACTACCAAATATCGAATTTCAACTAATACGAAGGAAATTATTATAGCGGATATAACGAATGAATTCGAATGATTCGAATGAATTCGAATGACAAAGTGTAATTTTTGCAGGAAAAAAAGCTATTTAAAATCACTAGCGGCTATTGGCGGCTAATGAATTGTCGGCTCCGTAACACAGAGAACAGTCATTCATTGATTAAAAAAAAAAGCGTGGGGGTCCCCCCAAAATCAATAACCAGGCCCTTCATGTCTGCTATGGATATTAAGGGGAACCCCAGCCAAAAAAAAAATGGCGTGGGGTCCCCCCTAAATATCCATACCAGACCCTTCAGGTCTGGGATGGATTTTAAGGGGAACCCCGGCAAAAAAAAAAAAAAAAATGGCGTGGGGTCCCCCTCAAAATCCATACCAGGCCCTTTATCCGAGCACGCAACATGGCAGGCCGCAGGAAAAGAGGGGAGGACGAGAGCGCCCCCCCCCTCCCTCCTGAACCGTACCAGGCCACATGCCCTCAACATCGGGAGGGTGCTTTGGGGTCCCCCCAAAGCACCTTGTCCCCATGTTGATGAGGACAAGGGCCTCTTCCCCACAACCCTGGCCATTGGTTGTGGGGGTCTGCGGGCGGGGGCTTATCGGAATCTGGAAGCCCCCTTTAACAAGGGGACCCCCAGATCCCGGCCCCCCCTGTGTGAAATGGTAAGGGGGTACTTTGTACCCCTACCATTTCACCAAGAAAGTGTCAAAAATGGTAAAAATGACAGGAGACGGTCTTTGACAATTCCTTTATTAAAATCTTCTTTCTTCTTTCTTCTGGTCTTCCTTTCTTCATCTTCTCCTTCCGGCATCTTCTTCCATCTTCTTCCATCTTCTTCTTCCTCCGATCTGCTTCTTCTTGCTCCAGTCTTCTCGTCCGGCATCTTCTTCCATGGCGTCTCTTCTCGGGCCGCTCCACGCAATGGGAGGCTCCCGCTGTGTGAGGCTTCGCTCCGTCTGACAGGTCTTTTATAACGGAGGGCACCTGGTGACCCTGCCCCCTCTGACGCACGGGGACGTCATGGGGACTTCCCTATGGCTTTAGGGACGAGAGAGGGGAGGCGGGGTCACCAGGTGCCCTCCGTTATAAAAGACCTGTCAGCCGGAGCGGAGCCTCCCATTGCGAGGAGCGGCCCGACAGAAGAACAGACGCCGACGCCATGGAAGAAGTAGCCGGACGAGAAGGACGAGAAGACTGGAGGAAGAAGAAGCGGATCGGAGGAAGAAGAAGATGGAAGAAGATGCCGGAAGGAGAAGATGAAGAAACCGAAGGATGAAGAAGATGAAAGAAGATTTTAATAAAGGAATTGTCAAAGACCGTCTCCTGTCATTTTTACCATTTTTGTCACTTTTTTGGTGAAATGGTAGGGGTACTTTTGTACCCCCTTACCATTTCACACAGAGGGGGGGCGGGATCTGGGGGTCCCCTTGTTAAAGGGGGCTTCCTGATTCTGATAAACCCCCCTGCCCGCAGACCCCCACAACCAATGGCCAGGGTTGTGGGGATGAGGCCCTTGTCCCCATCAGCGTCTCAGGACCCCAAAGCACCCTCCCAATGTTGAGGGCATGTGGCCTGGTACGGTTCAGGAGGGAGGGGGGGGCGCTCTCGTCCCCCCTCTTTTCCTGCGGCCTGCCAGGTTGCGTGCTCGGATAAAGGGTCTGGTATGGATTTTGAGGGGGACCCCACGCCATTTTTTTGGGCTGGGGTTCCCCTTAAAATCCATCCCAGACCCCTACGTCTTTTTTTTTTTTTTTTTTTTAAATTTGAAGCGGGGGATTCCCCTTAATATCCATAGCAGACCTGAAGGGCCTGGTTATTGAATTTGGGGGGACCCCCACGCTTTTTTTTTTTTAATCAATGACTTCAATGAATGACTGTTCTCTGTGTTACGGATCCGACAATTCATTTGCCGGCAATAGCCGCGAGTGATTTTAAATAGCTTTTTTTCCTGCAAAAATGACACTGTGCAGGAACAGTTCTCTATATTAGATATACTGAATCTCGAATTCATTCGAAGCATCTGTATATCCGCTATTATAATTTCTTTTATATTAGTTGAAATTCGATATTTGGTAGTAGTTGGATTCGAATTGTTCTCTGTGTTACGGGAACCGGCAATTAGCCGCGAGTGATTTTAAATAGCTTTTTTTCCTGCAAAAATGGCACCTTGTACAGGGACAGTTCTAAGCACGGGAAACATGCGCCCCTTCACAGGCATACAACTCTATAGTATAGAGTATATATATATATAATATAGTATGTCTGTGAAGGGGCGCATGTTTCCTGTGCTTAGAACTGTCTCTGTACAAGGTGTAATTTTTGCAGGAAAAAAAGCTATTTAAAATCACTCGCGGCTAATTGCCGGTTCCCGTAACACAGAGAGAACAATTCGAATCCAACTCCTACCAAATATCGAATTTCAACTAATATGAAAGAAATTATAATAGCGGATATAACGAATGATTCGAATGAATTCAAGATTCAGTATATCTAATATAGAGAACTGTTCCTGCACAGTGTCATTTTTGCAGGAAAAAAAGCTATTTAAAATCACTTGCGGCTAATGAATTGTCGGATCCGTAACACAGAGAACAGTCATTCATTGAAGTCATTGATAAAAAAAAAAAAAAAGCGTGGGGGTCCCCCCAAATTCAATAACCAGGCCCTTCAGGTCTGCTATGGATATTAAGGGGAACCCCCACTTCAAATTAAAAAAAAAAAATTACGTAGGGGTCCCCCTAAATATCCATACCAGACCCTTCAGATCTGGGATGGATTTTAAGGGGAACCCCAGCCCAAAAAAAATGGCGTGGGGTCCCCCTCAAAATCCATACAAGACCCTTTATCCGAGCACGCAACCTGGCAGGCCGCAGGGAAAGAGGGGGGGGACGAGAGCAGCCCCGCCTCCCTCCTGAACCGTACCAGGCCACATGCCCTCAACATTGGGAGGGTGCTTTGGGGGTCTGAGACCCCCAAAGCACCTTGTCCCCATGTTGATGGGGACAAGGGCCTCATCCCCACAACCCTGGCCATTGGTTGTGGGGGTCTGCGGGCTAGGGGCTTATCAGAATCTGGAAGCCCCCTTTAACAAGGGGACCCCCAGATCCCGCCCCCCTTGTGTGAAATGGTAAGGGTGTATCCCTACCATTTCACCAAAAAAGTGACAAAAATGGTAAAAATGACAGGAGACGGTCTTTGACAATTCCTTTATTAAAATCTTCTTTCTTCTGGTCTTCCTTCTTCCTCTCTTCATCCTTCGGTTTCTTCATCTTCTCCTTCCGGCATCTTCTTCCATCATCTTCTTCCTCCGATCCGCTTCTTCTTCCTCCGGTCTTCTCGTCCGGCATCTTCTTCCATGGCGTCGGCGTCTCTTCTCGGGCTGCTCCTCGCAATGGGAGGCTCCCGCTCTGAGGCTTCGCTGCGTCTGACAGGTCTTTTATAACGGAGGGTTCGGATTACCCCATACTCATTCACATGGGGGGGGGCAGGATCTGGGGGCCCCCTTGTTAAAGGGGCTTCCAGATTCCGATAAGCCCCCCGCCCGCAAACCCTGACAACCACTGGGCAAGTGTTGTCGTGAAGAGGCCCTTGTCCCCATCAACATGGGGGGCAAGGTGCTTTGGGGTGGGGGCCCCTGCTCCCAAGCACCCATCCCCCCCATGTTGAGGGCATGCAGCCTGGTATGGTTGAGGAGGAGGAGGGGGGGGGCGGGCTAGTTTATCCCCTCCCTTTCCTGACCTCTTGGGCTACATGCTTGGATAAGGGTCTGGTATGGATTTGGGGGGGGGGGGGGGGCACGCTGGCTTGGAGATTGAGTCCCACAACCAAAACCACATCCAATGTAGGGACATTGCTCTTCTTTCCCCCTATCAGTTCACTAAAAGGAAATGTCCTGATTGAGGTGAAAAGAAGAAACAACCCAGGTGACAAGTCCAGGCCACAACACCACCTTGTCCCTAGGCGGAACCAGAAAAGGTTCCACACACTCATCTGGCAAGAAGCACAACCTTGATAGATATGGTAATTTCTGAAGCTTAGAGAGGGAATCAAATTTAGATCTGGGCACTAAATGGGGCAGCCAAATTTGATAACCCCCCCCCCTGTACATACAGCGAGGGGAAAAAAAAAAAAGTGAGGGGGGGGGGCCTTCAAACAATTAATGAAGAAATTTCCAGTGAAAAGTAGGTGCAAAGAGTAAGTCTTTACAACCTTAAAATGTTTTAGGCAACCCAAGACTTGAAACAGCACTGGTAAAAGCAACAGGTTGGTCCTCTTGTTTCAAAGTGGTGTGCACTGCATTAATAAGAGCAGAAGCTGTCTCTTGTAGTTTGGGAGTAATAATAATAGACTGACTCTTTAGGGGCAAGCTCATTAGTCAAGAACAGACCAATTAATAGGATTCTAAGAGTTTCAAGGTATAAAGACAAAAACCTTGGGCACCATAAGAAGGTGAATGACTGGCAGGCATACAATGCCACAATGAATTGTGGGTGTAGCCAGTAGTGTATTTAGGTTTTGTGCTGCCCTAGGCCTGACTAAACTCCTGCACCCCCCCCCCCCGATTTAAATATGACCCACCCCTTCCTGTAGAGGCCACACCCCTTGCTGTTTGAGTGGGGACACTAGTTCTGAGGGTCTGGGGGGCAATAGATTCCCCTAATTTGAATAGATTTCCTCTCACTTCCTGTTTGGCTATGGGGAAGGTAAATCTCAGCAATGGGACAGGGATGGTAAATTTTATTTTTTTAACTTTTTGCTATAAATATCCAAAAAGTAAAAAAACAAATTTCTTCAGCAGTTTAGGTCAATATGTATTCTACATATTTAAAAAAAAAGAAAGAAAAAAAAATTGGTTTGCACAGAAGTTATAGCATCTCCAAAATAAGGGAAAGATTCATGGCATTTTTATTATTTACTAGTAATGGCAGGGATCAGCAATTTTTAGCAGGACTTTGACATTGCGGCGGACAGATCGGACATTTTTTTGGGACTAGTGACATTATTACAGTGATCAGCGCTAAAAAAATAAAATAGCCACTGATCACTTTATAAATGACACTGGGGTTAACACTAGGGTGCGATCAAGGGGTTAGGCGTGTCCTGTGGGGGGAGTGGACTGAGTGGAAGTAGAGAGATCACTGTTCCTGATCACTAGGAACAGACAATCACACTGTACTCCCCTGACAGAACAGGGATCTGCTTTGTTTACAAAGGCAGATCCCCGTTCTGCCTCTCTGAGGAGCGATCGCGGGTGGCCAGCGGACATTGCGGCCGCCGGACCCACGCATTGGCTCCCCCGCTGTTGCTGAACTTCAGCAAGTCATATTCACCATGTCTAGATGCCTAATTGCATTGAGTTGCTGCCATGTGATTGTTTGGCTGATTAGCAATGTCTGTTACCAATCGACCAGGTGCCGTGTGTACCTAGCTTTGGATTTGGAGTGAGCTTCAGTGATGCCACTACTGTGCTGCTCACTGTTCCCTTTGCTGGAGGATAACAAAAAGAAAGCAAAGCTCTGCTTCTACTAAGATGGCTACCTCCTCAGAGACAGTGCAGTACAAGGCAGGTACGTCCACAATGGGAAAAAATCAGCTGCTGAGAGACGACCAGTCCCATGTCCCCTCCGTCTTTTTTTTTTTTTTTTAGGCAAAGTTTCCAGTTTATTTATTTTTTAAAAGGGAGCAGCATTCCCCATTGCTCTTCAGCCATAAAAACTCAGTAGAGTGGTAGTGATAATTTTGTTTGTTAACCACTTAAGACCCGGACCATTTTACTGGCCGAAGACCAGAGCACTTTTTGTGCGATTCGGCACTGCGTCACTTTAGCTGACAATTGCGCGGTCGTGCGGCGTGGCTCCCAAACAAAATTGGAGGTCCTTTTTGGTGGCATTTGATCATCCCTGCGGTTGATCAAAAAAAAAAAAAAAAAAAAAAAAAAAAAAAAAAAAAATTATTTTTTACATTTTGCTATAATTATCACCCAAAAATGTATAAAAAAATAAATTTCTCAGTTTAGGCCGATACGTATTCTTCTTTTTTTTTTTAACCTAAAAATGAGAAAAAAAAATAAAAAAAATCGCAATAAGCAATTGGTTTAGTTATAGCGTTTACAAAATAGGGGATCATTTATGGCTTTTTTATTAATATTTTTTTTTTCTTAAATGGCGGCGATCAGCGATTTTTATTGGGACTGCGACATTATGGCAGACACATCGGACATTTTTGGGACCAGTCATTTCTACAGCAATCAGTGCTATACAAATGCAGCGATTCCTGTGTAAATGACACTGGCAGTGAAGGGGTTAAGTGAGCCCTGGGGAGTGTTTGACTGTTAGGGGGCATGGCTGTGTGTGACACATAACTGATCTCTGCTCCAATCACAGGGAGCAGAGATCCGTGACACTGTCACTAGGCAGAACGGGGAGATGTTTGTTCACTTTAGCATCTCCCTGTTCTTCCTCCCTGTGAGACGATCGCATCCGCGGGACCCATGATTCAACTCACGGGAGGTCCCAACCTGCACGCAATGGCACGGCGGTAAATTAAAAAGGTACATACCTGTACGCCCATTTGCCTGTCCGTGCCATTTTGTCGACGTACATCTTTAACATAAAACACAATTCCCAGCCAACCTGCAACAAAACTGAATTGCCCCACAACAGTTCACACTAAAAACAAGTGGTTTAGTCGCACACATTTCCAAATAGGTATAACTGCAGCTTACACGTAGATTTGCAAATGTATGTGGCTAAACCCTTTGTTTTTTAATGTGAACTGTTAGAGAGGGTCAATTCAGTTTTTTGCAGGCTGGCAAGTGAGCTGGGAATTTGTTTGTTTTTGATGTGCATTGACCTTAAATGTGCTCCTTGCTGCAAAGGCCAGTTATAGGTTAAGGTGATTTCCACTTGTTTGTACACCTTTATAAATTCTATCATTTGGCAAGCCCAAATGTGTAGTAAATGGTCTATGTGAACATTAAATAGTGAAAGTGAGAGATAGAGATAGATTTTAGTTTAGGAGGGCATTTTAAGGAAAAAAAAAAAAAAAGTTTTAGGGAGGGAAGTTTAGGGAAAAAAAAAACACTTACATTTAAGCGTCATTTGCAGCTTGCCCACATTTAAAATTTGCCGCCTTGAAAGACCGCGCCGGCGGAAAAGCCCGAGCCGTCTGTTTGGCTCCGCTCGCAGTCCCGCCTCCCTGCTGTTTCGGAAGCGAGCGCAGGGAGGCGGCACTGCGAGCAGAGCCGAACAGACAGATCGGTCTTTTTCGGCGCCGTTTTGTTTTTTTTTGGCACTTTTTTGGGGGGGGGGGGGGGGGGATAGGCGTATAACACGCACCCACGATTTTATATTTAAATAAGAACATGAAAAAGTAAACCCGATTCCCAGTAGAGGACAACACTGACCCCAGCAAGTAAAAACCATGTAAAGGAGACATATTTACACAGCACTCAGTAAAAGGATTTATTCAGCTACTGGCAATCAATATATTTAGAGAAGGGGATCGCTCAGACAGTATCTCTCATGATCTTGGTCAGTTTGTGGATCTTGGTTTTGGTAGACATGTCGATGTATTTGTCCCCAATGCTGACAAGCATTCCTCCCAGGATAGTGGGGTCCGTCTGCAGAAAAAGGAGACAGATGTCAGAACAGTCCACATCAACATGTTCAATAAAGCTTCTATGGTTCTGTAAGCCATTACTGACCACAGTCATTTATGTGGCTTGATAAACATTTTAGCCTGCATAGCCATACACTGAGTTTCTGGTCATTCCATTGGGATTGACCAAACCAGCAAAAAAAGGTTTTCCTCCCAGTGTGCACCCATTTCTTTTGATTCTCATTACAATGACAATTGTGGGGTCAGGGGAAGGTAGAGCGTGGCTCCCAATGAGCTTTACCACAGCAGGAAAAGACAACACAACACGATTCAGGGCTGGCATAAGCATCAAATTAGAAGAATTAGTGAACAGCAGAGATTTTGATTTACCCCAAAAAACAAAAAAACACCCCATAAAAATAAAACAAACACCAAGCCAACAGCCAAAATTGGTAGAAATTGTGTGTTGAAAAGCTTTTGCTTGGATCAAAAGTTGTTAGATAAAAAGAAAGGCCAGTGATTGGTGGGCCGACCTCCTGCCTCTTTGTCCATACATGGTCATATGTGACAGCTAAAAAACATGCAGCTCAGGAAGCAGTAATCCTAACAAAGCACAGATCCATAAAGCAAGACTTTTTGGGTATACTATAAATCATCACCTGACCAGTTAACAATCTCCATTACAGTACAGCTGTCAGGAAAGATATGGAGGCATCTGATGGTGACCACCCCCCCTTCTAAAGACTTAAGCTATCTTGCTGTAAAGCTGACCCTCTTGTGCCAACATTATATTTTGGTATAAGTATACAGAAAAGTAGTTCCTGACTTTCCTAATCAGTACACTTGTTCCAGGCCAGTAACTCAGTATTACAGCTAATGCCGCATACACACGATCGGAATTCTCGCCGGAAAAAGCTCCGATTATTTTCCCGACGGAATTCCGCTCAAACTGTCTTGCCTACACACAGTCACACCAAATTCCGACCGCCAAAAACACGGTGACGTACAACACTACGACAAGCCGAGAAAAATAAAAATGAAGTTCAATGCTTCCGAGCATGCGTCAGATTTTTTCCAAGCATGCGTAGGAATTTTGCGAGTCAGAATTGCTACAGAAGATCAGAATTTCCGATGGAAACCTTTTCCGTCGGAAAAATTGAGAACCTGCTCTCAAATCTTTGCTGGCGGGAATTCGGCCAGCAAAATTCCAATGGAGCCTACACACAGTCGCATTTTCCGTTGAAAAGCTCTCATTGGTCTTTTGCTGGCCAAAATTCCGATCGTGTGTACGTGGCATAACAAGACCACATACCAAGCAGATGAAGACACTGTCACTGTGCCCATTTGGGATGGAAAACATCAGTGACCCTCTCCACGTGAAAGTATGCTTTTCTTGGCAATTGGTCACTCATGCCCATGAACTGTCATGTAGGAGGTCACATGCTCTCCTATACTTGGAAGCCCCTCTGTTACCCCAATGCATTGAGGGTTTCAATGGAACAGTAGATCAGTGATTACAGGCATACCCCACTTTTAAGTACACAATGGGCTTTATTTACTAAAGCTGGAAAGTGCAAAATCGGGCTCCCTTCTGCATAGAAACCAATGAGCTTCTAACCCCAGCTTGTTCAATTAAGCTTTGGTAATAAAACCTGGAAGCTCATTGGTTTCTATGCAGAAGTGAGCCTGATTTTGCACTTTCCAGCTTTAGTAAATCAACCCCATTGTGTACTTAAAAGTGGGGTATGCCTGTATACCATTATGGGGTGGGGGGGGGGTTGAAGGAAGTTGGGCTAACAGAAGGCACTGAAAATGTTAGTTTAGGACAACATAACAAAGGGAGATCAGCATTGCAATCTCGATTTCTCTCATGACAGATTTTAAAGCACATCTGTCGATGTGACAAAGAAAACACTGTCCAGAAACAAAATCTACAAGCCAGATGTTTCAGGCGTCTTCGATTACCCTGCTGCAGCATTATGGTCAATATATTCCATGGATCAGACGTACATAGTATCTGCTGGCAAGGTTGGTTTGAATTGTGGGCATTAACCAGATGAAGTATTGTACACCGGCTGGTGTCATACACACCTCTTTAATAAGCTACAAATCACACAACACAGATTACTACCTTGGTCTCCAATTTTAAAGATTCTCCTTTGGCAAGGAAGCTATTCAAGGCCGTCTTCAATTCTGTCAAACTTGCTTCATCCAGAGGCTGAGAAGAGGAAAATATGCTATGGGTTAATAAACTTGGCACTGGATCAAATAGCTATAAAATGCTCCAGGATATGCATAACTACAACTTCCAGGATGGCTTTCTGCCTTTAATTCAAAAACGTACTTTTACACAGTGACAGATTTAAAGAAGATTGCAGGCCGGTTACTTACTGAAGAAGTAGTGACTGAGCACGGCACCTCTCCTCGATGTGCGCTCATGATCTTGCCAAAGGCGTTGATCACATCAGAAGTTTTATTAAGACGACCGTTCTCAGCAAGCAAATCTACAAAACAGCAGACAAAGTTTATAAGGAGACACAGAACTACAGTCATTACTATTGTAGAGTAGATGAGAAGACCCAACCCCCTCCTTAAAACGAAGGAGTAACTGAAAGCATTATATACACATTGTAAGCAAGTTGTACAGTCGTGGCCAAAGGTTTTGAGGACACAAATATTTTTCACAAAGTTTTCTGCTTCAGTATTTTTAGATCTTTTTGTCAGATGTTACTATGGAATACTGAAGTATAATTACAAGCATTTCATTGACAATTACATTAAAGCGGGGGTTCAGCTGTAAAAAAAAAAAAAATTTTATAAGTCAGCAGCTATTAAAAAAATAAATAAATAAAAAGTAGCTGCTGACTTAAGGAGACTTACCTTTCCAGGGCGCCCACGTTGTTGGCCGCAGAGGCCGACTTGTCCCTCGGCTCCCAGCGCCACTATCCTCACTAAGGGAAACAGGCAGTGGAGCCTTGCGGCTTCACTGCCCCTTTCCTACTGCGCGTCGCGCAGCACTTTGTGAATGGGATGCGCTGTGTTAGGGAACACACAGTTCCCAGGACACAGTGCGCACCATTACCCAGAAGACAACACGGGGGAGGAGAGAAGACCACCGGAGTAGGAAGGAGGCAGATTAGGAAGACTGCCTAGCAACAGGGATTTCTGGTAAGGATATTATATATATATATATATATATATATATATATATATATATATATATATATATATATATATATATATATATATATATTTTTTTTTTTTTTTTTTTTAAGAATATTAATGCTCTTTTTTTTTAGGGTGGCCCTCCACTTTAAGTTCATGCAAAGAGTCAATATTTGCAGTGTTGATCCTTCTTTTTCAAGAGCTCTGCAATTCACCTGGCATGCTGTCAATCAACTTCTGGGCCACATCCTGACTGATGGCCGCCCATTCCTGCATAATCAATGCTCGCAGTTTGTGAGGATTTGTGTTTTTTTTTTTTTTTTTTCCTCACCCGCCTCTTGAGGATTGACCACAAGTTCTCAATGGGATTAAGGTCTGGGGCAGTTTCCTGGCCATGGACCCAAAATGTTGATGTTTTGTTCCCCAAGCAAAATTGTAAGTGAGCAGTTCTACTCCCTTGGCTGAGAAGCAACTCCACACATGAACTGTCTCAGGATGCTTTACTGTTGTCATGACACAGGACTGATGGAAGCCCTCACCTTTTCTGCTCCGCACATTTTTTTCTGGATGCCCCAATCGGAAAGGGGGATTTATTCGAGAAAATTACTTCACCCCAGACCCCAAAACCATTTTTTTTTTTTAAATATTTGGCGCAATGTTCCCAAGACCTGAAGGGCCTGGTATGGATTTTGAGGAACCCCCCCTTTTTTTTGTTTTGGTGCAGGGTTCTTCTTGAGGCCCAAAGGTCTGGTATGAATACGAAAGTATTCAAAAATGACAAAAATCTGCATTTACTAGGGATTTTTTTTTTCTTTAGGCAGCCGAGTACACCGGAAGTGACGTCGCTTCCGGGTTACTACATCAGAGACCGATCGAAGCCGCTTCTAGCTTTGTGCAGATGGGAGAGGGGATGTCCCCTCCCGCTCCTTGTGATAACGGCTGAGTCGCATCGGTTACCACCAGAAAGCCGACAGCCATCTCTAAAACAAACAAACCAAAACAGTACCAGGGTGAAGCCTGCAGCTATTGCCCCAGGACAACCACTTCCTCAAAACGACATACAGATACGTCGTTTTGTGGAAGTGGATAAAGAACTATAGCAGGGTGCTCTTGAATCTGTGTTAACATTCTCTAATATTAAAGTGCAGGGACCAACAGCAAAACACAATGCAAATGCTGGGAAGACGCACAAACTTTGTACACAAAAAGATAAAATGAACAGAACCCAGAGACTCCAAAAACGCAGAGACCATACGTTATCATTAAGGCCAAGCACCATCCCCTCCTTTACTACAATCCTAATCACAACGGCAAAGCTCATGTGACACACAGACCCACAAAGAAGAATGGAGAGGTCAGCCTGAACCCCATGGCAGGAGATGACCAACACTTACTGAAAAAGTTGGCGGTGACGGGGGTAAACTTTTCCTTTGTTAAGAGATCGGCAATAGTCTTCTGTTTCAGTGAGCGCTTCACATGGGGGTTAGAAATGATGATGGCCAGTTTTGGTTCTTTAACAAGTGCCTGCAATATAAAATACATTGTATGGAAATTGCTGCAAATTGTAACTTACAGATTTCAGTATACTGTTAGCAGTGGACCCTTAAACCAATCACTTGATCGGTGTACGGTCACATCAGCATATGAAGTAGAATGGATACCCCACTCATCATTCCTATGACAGCACAGATCACAGAGTGGGTGGAGACAAGTATAGGAAATTTTATTCAGAAGTTTACATTTTCTCTACTGGCCATTTTTTCATCACTTGCTGTCATGTCACCAGAAGTGAGGGATAACCTTTAAAAGGATAAGTTCACCTTTTGGAACATGTGACATGTTCCAGGGGCTGCAGACGCCCACTGTCACCGACTACAAATAAGTAATAAAAAGCACATTTTTACCTGCAAAAAGATGGTCCTTTTATTTTTAAAAAAGAAGGACCATCAATAATAAACAACTTTTCCAAGTTTATATTGCTGTCTGTGTCCCCACTGAGCAGACTTGCCCTCATCTTTTTCTAAGTGTCAATAAGATAGGAAGCAATGGGCAATCGACCCTGACATTCTAAATTTCCCCTACTCAATCCAGAGAAAAAAAAAGACAAAAAAAGGAAAATAGACATTTCCACTAACTTTCATCCTTAAAAGTATAACTAAAAGCAAAAATATATATTTTTTTTATTATTGAGTGGAGAGGGATTAGAACACCTGTCAGTTTTTTTTCTTGTCGTCTATGTCCCAGTTAGGAAGATTCACTTTCTACGATAAAGGTAAAAAAAAACTGGACAAATAGAAAAGGGTGGTTAAAATAAATAAATAAAATAAAACAAAAAAAAAAACCAACCCACAACTGACAGGGGTTGTAACCCTCCCTTATGCCCTGTATACACGATAGGATTTTCCAATGGAAAGCGTGTTCCAACAAAACCCGTTGTCGGAAATTCTGATCGTGTGTACATAATTCCGACGCACAAAGTGCCACGCATGCTCAGAATCAAGCAGAAGAGCAGCACTGGCTATTAAACTTAATTTTTCTCCGCTCGTCGTACAGGTTGTAAGTCACCGCGTTCTTGATGTTCGGAATTTAAGACTAACTTTGTGTGACTGTGTATGCAAGACAAGTTTGAGCCAACATCCGTCGGAAAAAATCCCACGGATTTTGTTGTCCGAAAATCCTATCGTGTGTACAGGGCATAACTCCATTATGCCTAAGGGAATAGCAGCAATATTTGCCAAAAGACATCAAGTGACAGCGTTTTTTATTTTTATTTTTTGGGGATGTGGACATGTTATTGCAACTCTACTAAACCACTTCAGCCCCAGAAGATTTTACCCCCTTCCTGACCAGAGCACTTTTTGCGATTGGGCACTGCGTCGCTTTAACTGACGTTACACCAAAACAAAAATTGACGTCCTTATTTTCCCAAAAATAGGAGCTTTCTTTTGGTGGCATTTGATCACCTCTGCAGTTTTTATTTTTTGCGCTATAAAAAAAAATAAAAAGCTATATTTTGTACTTTTTGCTATAATAAAAATCCCCCAAAAATATAATGATTGATAGATATCTCTATTACAAATTTTTCCTCAGTTTAGGCTAATATGTATTCTACATATTTTTGGAAGGAAAAAAAAAAATAAACGCAATAAGCGTATATTGATTTGCGCAAAAGTTATAGCGTCTACAAAATAGAAAGATTTAGGCTGCCACTGACATGACAGCGATCACTGCTTCTGATGACAGGGAAGCAGAGTAGATCTCTGTCATTTCACTAGACAGAACGGGGAAATGCCTTGTTTACATCTCCCCGTTCTGTGGCTCCGTGACACGATCGCGGGACACCGGCAGACATTAAGTTTACCCCGACGGTCCCGCTGTACGCGCCCACTAGCCCCGCCAATTAAAGGGGACGTACAGGTAAGTGGTTAAAGACTGTGAATATGATTCCATTACAGAGCTATGATCCTACAAGCATGGCCTGGAGCCATCAGTGTAGCTACTGGTCATGTGATCTCAAATAGTTAAACAGCTTTTGGAAAAAACAAACAAAAAAAAAAAATAACTGCAATTATTTTATGGTCTATTCCATATAGCCCTCCACATTGTGCTGGCTTCATGACAGGCTATTGAGTAACAAATCATCTAGGTCTCTTAAAGTCTGTTTGGCTATACTTTTGGCCCAAGATGGGTTTGTGTGGTACCCATGTTGAATATTCTAGGCCTAACCTTATGGTGGTTTGCTAGGTACCCTTTCTGAAATGGTATGTGGTTGGTTAGGTCTGTGTATATCTTGTGTATTTCTAGGATTTTCTGCTTAGAGGAATTGTGAAAACTTTCTAATCAATAAAGAAGGAATTAACATAAAATCAAAAAAAAAAAAATAAATAATAATAATCTCTGCATCTAGTTCCCTGTCTGCCACCTTCTGCTTACCGATACTCGGGTCAGATCCTTCTCCACCTGATCCAGCTTCTTCTGCTTGGAAGCAGCAGAGTAGAGAGCGTTGGCATAGCGACCTTCCAGGCCATATACCTGGATTGGGGGCTAAAAAATAAACAAAAATTAATAAAATAAAACGTTGAATCATTTTAAATTAAGTCATAATGGCACTCTATGCATTCCGTAATTTCTCAGCCACAGACCCAAAACAAGCACAAGGCAATAGAAATCTAAACTCCAGATCTGCATACTTGTATGGAGGTCTGTGACTCCAAGCAATGGAGTTACACCACTTGCCCTCTGGAAGATTTACCCCCCCCCCCCCTCACGACCAGGCAATTTTTTCGATATGGCACTGCTTTACTTTAACTGACAATTGCGTTGAGAGATAGGAGGAGACCAGGTGGTGGCCCCCATGTCTGAATGGACACAGGAAGCTGTGACTCAGTTCAGGGTGCCCCCATAGCAAGCTGCTTGCTGTGGGGGCACTCAACAGGAGAGAGGGGCCAGAATCACAGAAGAGGGACCCGAGAAGAGGAGGATCCGGGCTGCTCTGTGCAAATTCACTGCAACAGAGCAGGCAAGTATAAACATGTTTAATATTTTTATAGGAAAAAAAAAAAAAAAAAAAAAAAAGACTTTACAATCACTTTAAGTTACACTTACCCTAATCAGCGTGGAAACTGGTCTGGTCACACTAGTGCTGAAGGAGCGCACCTAGAAAATAATTCCAATAGTTAATACAGCTGGGATCCACAGCAACACCAAGTTATATTTTTCTCACAAACTGCTAAAAAGATAAAAAAAAAAAAAAAAAAGTCCATCATGCCTACAGAACCAGTTTGCATCAGAACTGCCCATCTATGGGGGTGTAATCTGTGAGCAGCCCATTCATTTATTTTTTGATATTATTTCTTTTTTTGTGGTTGAACTGGATGGACTTGTGTCTTTTTCCAACCTGACTAACTATGTAACCTTCACCCACCTCCAGTTAAATTGCTGAAAGTATCATGGAGAAAGCCGCCTCCTGATAATTTTAGTAAAGATGGCAGCGAAGGGACTTGGTGTGGAGAAGTAGATTGGGAGATCACTACAAAACAATGCCGGGTGTGTGAATAACCCAGCAAAAAAAGGTAAAAGGGGGAATTCTAAATAAAAACCTACAAGGGGGTGAAGTTGCACTTTAACTGTCAACTTAAAGTGTTACTAAACCCAGGACCCTGCATTCACTATATCTGGCCTCTCACAGAAATGCAATTATTTTAGTAAATATAAACTGTAAAATACCCTTTTATCATCAGCTGTATATATCAGTCTTGTGACTTCCATCAGTGGTTAAAGCTTGTAAGAAGACTTTTCAGTCTCCCCTGATTGTCCTATGAGGCTGCAAGACCCCCGACCGTCTGTCTGGACGGTGCTGATCACATGCACTCTCCCAAGAACCCCAAAAACACACACAAACTGAGCATGTGCAGAGTGCCCCAAGGCTCTGTACTATCAGCAGATAAATTGGGGGCTGTGGAAGAAGGGGAGGATCAAACAGCATTTTTATACAATGCAGAGGATTAAAGCGGAAGTAAACCCGCTGACTTTTTTTCCTGCACCTGTAAGGGAAAAAGGCATAATGAGCTAGTATGCACCGCATACTAGCTCATTATGAAATACTTACCATAGAATGAGTCGCCGGTATCTCACTCGGTCCACACCGAGGGAGATGACATGTTCCCTCGGCGTGTCTTCCGGGTATCGCGGCGCTGAGTGGCCGGAGCCGCAATGTCGTCACTCCCGTGCATGCGCGCGGGAGTTGTCTTCCCGGCAGGGTCTGGCGTCTGCCGGACTTTCAGCCGAGAAACCCCGAAGTGCATGCGCCGCTGAAGTCAGCGGCTCATTGCGAGGGGAATATCTCCTAAACCATACAGGTTTAGGAGAGTTTTTTTTTTTTTACCTACAGGTAAGCCTTATTATAGGCTTACCTGTAGGTAAAAGTAAAATTTTTGACTATACAACCGCTTTAAAGTGGTTGTAAACCCTTACAGACCACTTTGACCTACAGGTAGGCCTAGATTAAGGCTTACCTGTAGGTCCAAGAAATATCTTCCAAACCTAAAAGGTTTAGGGAGATATTTACAGAAATAGCGGCACCGCTGCCTACGGCGCAGGCGCACTGGACACGCCACAAGTGAAGGCAAACATGCCGTCACTTACTGCTCCCGTGCGCATGCGCTGGAGTGACGTCATCGCTGCTCCGGCCAATCACATCGCCGGAGCAGCGATACCCGGAAGGAAGATGGACGCTTCGTGGAGAAGAGGGGACAGCGGTGACTTCGCTAGCTCCTGTGTCAGGTAAGTGACACATAATGGGCTACTATGCGATGCATAGTAGCCCATCATGCTTTACCTTTGCAGGGAAATAAAGGAAGTAAAACCCATCAGGGTTTACTTCCTCTTTAACCCCTTAGGTTCTACACCAAGTATAACTGTAAACTCTCGTGTTTTTTTCACCTTGATGCATCAAGGTGAAAAAACTTCTAACCCTGACCGCCCCCCCCCCCCCGGTTTAATTTACCTAAGCCCGTTCCCTTGGCGGAGACGCGCTGTACCTCTCTGCCCGGGGTTCTTGATTGAATAGATTGATAGCAGTCATTGGCTCCCGCTGCTGTCATCAAATCCAATGACGCGGGCACCATGGGGGTGAGTCTGGCATTGTGTCTAATGCATGCCAATGCTGGACTTGGGAGCGCACCCTCAAGATAACCCCCCCCAGGAGAACGTGTCCTCAGAAGACGATGATCGGGACCACTTTGTGGAAAACGAGTGGAGGGAAGTAATTATATATATATATATATATATATATATATATATATATATATATATATATATATATATATATATGTTTGTTATTTAAAAATACAGACCATGAAGCGTTACAATCACTTTAAGCCTGAGTAGAGGCGGATGGGTCGGTGACCATACAGGACTGGGTGCTCGGACTCTTCCTCCATGGAGGACGACACAATGACCTCAGGACGACCCTCAGGGTGACCTGGAACAAGCATGCAGCAAGGAAAGTCCACATTCGGACTGCAGATTAATAAGCACAGAAGCCAGTATGACAGCCATAGGAGGTCAGTAATGGAGGCCTCCATGTCAGACTCAGCTCAGGGTTGGGGGAAAGGAAAGCAAAAACATTTAGGACGTTGTCAATAGCAACCAATCTGGTTATATTACAGAAAAATCTGGTTGCTATTGGCAACACCTCCACGTGCTGTCATCCCCCTCTCCCAGCTCAGGGTGTCCCCGACCTCTGTAATCTTCCTTCACTGTCAGTCCATCCAGGGAGCTCCCCTCCTCCATGCAGGGAGCTCTCCTCCATCCAGAGCACATGTCACAGGCCTGCTCACACCCCGGACCCGCTTCTCCTTCAGCCGCTCTTACCTTCAAGGAGATCCTGCCAGCCGCTGCCATCTTCTCCTCCGGTCGCTGCTGTAGGTCACACCGCCGCCTCCTCCTACCGCTCAGGTCACGTCGTACGTCCGGCGACGTAAGAAGAACGCAAGACGTGCTCAGAGCTCGCAATGCCCGCCGGGGAATATAGTGCGGAGCGCTGAGCTGCTCACTGCGCATGTGCGCCCTCTGTAGGCGGCTCTGAAAGTGATTATAATCACTATACTGTAGAGTCAGTGTACTGTATATAGGCATACCTCCCAACTTTTTGAGATGGGAATGAGGGACACCTATCAGCAAAAGTAGGCAGGCATAGGATACGCCCATTTGCCACGCCCCCTCATAGGAGAATTGTACAAAAAAAATAAAATTAGTTAAACCCACAAGTGCTTTTTTACCACTACTATTCCTTTATATTGGCTTTTGGAATTTACAAATGCAGCAATTTAGAAATCAGATGAAAGGTTTAGCGCTGGGAAACACTTTTTGATAGATAAAAAGTGCATTTTATATACAACTATATGGACCAAAATGAGGGACACATGAGGAGGACAGAGGGACAGAGGGACATTGCTCCAAATCAGGGACAGTTGGGAGCTATGTATAGGAAACACGTTGTAATGTGATTGCCTCATATATATATATATATATATATATATATATATATATATATATATATATATATATATATATATATACATACACATACACATACATGTACTATAGATGATTATGGGCCATGTACGGATGTGCATATGAGGCACAGGTCTCAGTTTTTGAAGAGGACCGTTCAAATGTGAACAAAACTCCCAAATGCCACCGTTTTGCATTCAATATCCACCCTTGTATCCCTCTTTTGGGTCTGATGGACATAGGTGTACGCAGGGGAGGGTGGCAGGTGTGCCTGGGCACACCCTAATAACTGTGTGGTGCCGACTCCTCCTACTGGCTGGGCTTCCTCCCATGTCCCCCCACCCCCGCAGTGCTGCTGGCTTCCCTCGGTTGCTGCGGGGAATGTTTCAGGGTGAAGAACGGAGGAAAGGGGCTAATCAATATGTTATTTACTGTCCCCTTCTTTTTCTAAATAAACACACACACTCACTCACTCACTTTGCCTATTCACAACTAAAGCATAGTAAAATGTGTTTACTATGTTTCAGTTTGTGAATGAACAGGAAGCCGATCAGCACAGAGCACTTCCCATTCATTCACTATCCAGTGCAGCTGAGGCTGCAGAGAACGACGTGTGTTTGAGGTGCACACTCTAATGCAATAGGTTGGGCACGCCTATGTGTATGGACCACTGTAAAACATTAGGGGGCTTTACTAAGGCTGGATCAGCTGTGCATGGTAACCAATGGGATTCTAGCTTTTATTTTCAAAGCTTAAAGTAGAACTATAGGCAAAACTTTTTTATTTTCATTTTGGATAGAGCATTTTGGGTTATAACCAGTGGCGACTGTTGCTCAAAATTTTTGGGGGGGTGCAAACAAACTGCACAATTACCACCCCCCCAGTCGGCACAATTACCACCCCCCGTCTTCACAAGTACCCTCCCTGCATAATTACATGGGGGGTGATTGTGCAGACGGGGGTAATTGAGCAAACGGGGGGTAATTGAGCAAACGGGGGGTAATTGTGCAGACAGGGGGTAATTGTGCAGACGGGGGTAATGTAGTGACAGGTTCTCTTTATTAAACTTATGCCCCATACACACGAGCGGAATTTCCATCAGAACAATCTTGGATGGTTTTTCCGACGGAATTACGCTGAAGCTTGGCTTGCATACACACGGTCCCACAAAAGTTCGCTGAACTTTTGACCGTCAAGAACGCGGTGACGTACAACACTACGACGAGCCGAGAAAATTAAGTTCAATGCTTCCGAGCATGCATCTAATCGTTTCCGAGCATGCGTAGAATTTTGCGTGTCGGAATTTGTACAGACGATCGGAATTTCCGATCAGAACTTTTTCTGACCGAAAAATTGAGAACCTGCTCTCCATCTGGCGGGAATGCCACCAGCAAAAGTCCGATGGAGCATACACACGGTCGCATTTTCCGACCAAAAGCTCATATCGGTCTTTTGCTGGCGGCATTTCCGATCGTGTGTACGCAGCATTAACTGATAAAAGGCTGCCATCATAAATCTGAAAAATAAGCTGAAGGCTAGTTAGAATTAAATGTTTTAACAGCAAATGGCATCTACTGACAACAAGAAGTCTAAAGCACATTTAAAGCATGCCCATATTTGCCGGCTCTAGAGGAGCTGCAACTAGAGCAACAACAGGAGGAGGCAGCTCAAAAATCCATTTATCACTTTTATTTACTTAGTCCATTCTTTTTTCATATACATTGCATTGCAAAGTGAACCGATTCAATTTCAATCCCTCATGATGCGCGGTGCGCTCTCAGTCTTATTACTTACCTTCCTGCTCCGCTCAGGCCGAAGAATGGAGCTGCCGACGTAACTTCTGGTTTTCATCTGTTGAAACGAAACCCGGAAGTGACCTCTAGATTTAAACAACAATTCTTCCTCCCGTAGTGATACTACGGGCTGAAGCTACTCAGCGATTTTGATTGTGCCAGGTAAAAATCCTGCAAATGAAGCGCCACGTCTGCAATCTTGTGATTGCATTTATGTGGTGCTTCCAGTGGCAGCTGGTGAAGTTTTAGGAAGGGGGCGCCAGACGCCGCCCTGCCTTTTTGACCCCTCCTACTTGGTGAAAATGGGTGTGGTTTCAGTGAAATAGTGGGCGTGGCTCTAAGGTGGTGTAGTTAGCGTCTGAGAGGAACGAGGGATGGAGGGAGAGAGGAATGAAGGGACAGCAGGCCCAGATCCTACACAACAATAGAAATGTGTATTCTAGAAAGCTTAACAATCAGCAGATAAAGATACTCCAAACACCTGGTGTTAGCGCTTCAATCATCCGGGCACCATGATTGTTATAGTGTCAGGATGATTGAATCGCATTATTTCTATTATTACATTGTAAATGTAATATAAAATTAAATGATTCAACTCACCATAATGCAGAATCAGTGGGAGCCCTGAGCGTGTCACCTGCCACTGCTGTAAAGCCATCCAGCCTGCAGTAACCCAACCTAATTACAGACTCACACAGCTACCATGAGTCATACCAAATAAATGTACCTACACTAGAGGGTGCTACACAAGCTGTGGACCTGATAAGGCAGAACTCACTGTATAACTCAGAACTAAAATTGAAGAAACAGTGAAACCGCTAGAGCCAGTGAGGGCTTAGACAGCCAAGGTGGACCAGGGAAGGTTTAGGATTCCAGTGGCATATCCAGGGTATGGCACATATGGCAAGTGCCATGGGCACCATATGAAGGGGATGCATGTGAGTGGCTCTTCTTCCCAGGGCCGGATTATAGACTCTACACACAATTACCGGCCGGCAGCCGCTATATTGCCTTGCAGTCTCGAAAGACAGCTGAATTATAGGCCCAAGACAGTAAGGCGGCCGCTATATACATTGCCTTGCAGAGAATGCTGCGCTGCATAGCCTCTGTACTAGTTTGCTGAGGCTGAGCATTCTTTGTAAATATTAAGGCGTGTGGAGAGGTTTTGCTCACGTTAACCTCTTTCACACTTGAAGCGCCACTCGTTTTAGTGGTGCTTTAGCGCTGTTTAAGCACACTTTTTGGCCAATAGCGGGGCGCTCTTAACCCCAAAGAAGGGGTTAAAAACGCCTGTGTTTGCAGCGCTTCCGAAGTGCTTTTCAGGCGCTTTGGAAGTGCTGCCCATTCATTTCAATGGGCAGGGCATTTTGGAAGCGCTGTATACATCGCTCCTAAATCGCCCCAAAGATGCTGCTTGCAGGTCTTTTCCTTATAGCCCGCAAGCGCACCCAGTCGCTTTACAGGTGACATTTCTAGTGCTACAACGCTTTGGTCTTACTGCCAAAATGGGCCACATGAATTAAGGAAAAAAATGAATACAGAAAAAGACCAGCAGAACTTATAAAGCCTCCCCTTGATTTTTTGAGGAAAAAAAATACTTTTACCCATAGAAACTTGTTAAAAAGATTATGTTCTTTAGCAAGGAACATACAGTACATTCCACATTAATAATTATGCTACGAAAATTAGTGTGTGCTATAAATTGCATCCATTACTGTTCCTGTTTCTTCTTGCCAGAGGCTGCCATTTTGATGAATCCCAGATCCCCTGAGCAGCAGGATATCTTTAGGCTGTCAGTAGATCGGCCCTTACGTTTGACACAGTGCCGAAAAATAGAGAGCAACTGTGCAGAGCAGAGTGAGATTGTGTATTATCATATTTTAAAAAGTATAAGTCCACACTATTCGCATGTCAGGAGATTGTGACCGGCTCTCTATGGAGCTGGATCACACCCATCTGGAGCTGCTCTGGTGCGAATTGCAGCTTCTGGTCCGTTTCAGGTCCAAACTCAGCCAAAAATTCAGACTGAAAACAGTGAACAGGGACGTACCCAACACCTGCTGTGAACTGCTTCGTGCAAACCCAGCCTTAAAGTTTTACATAGCTATACCTTCAAAAGAAGTCAGCCTGAAGTGATCTAGCAGGACTTTATGCGTTTGCTTTAAAGTGGAACTTTAGTCAGAAAATGAGTACATATAGGAGCGTTTTTACCCTTTTTATGCCCCTGTCCATTTAGTTCTGAGACTTCCACAGCTCGGTCAAACAGCAAAGTCTGACTTGAGGAGGCTGTTGCTGCTTGCCAAGTTTCCCAGTTTTGGTACCCAATTTAACCTCTTACCGACTGGCTCACACCGATTTACGTTGGCAGAATGGCACGGATGGGCAAAACATTTAAGAGCTGCCGGAGGTGTGCCTGCAGCACGGCGGGGGACCCAATAAATGTGGCCGGCAGGCATGATCGCGGGCACACACAAATCCCTGTTCTGTCAAAGGAGAGGAGACATATCATTTGTTCCTACCAAGTGGCCTGCTGTCCAGGACAGATAAAATAAAGATTTGTTGAAGGGTATACTGAACGTCGGAGGTTGATTGCCCGACAGTCTAAGCGCTAAAAGTAGTGATCTAGAAAGATCGCAAGGCTAACTTTCTTCTTGGCGTTTTGTTCCTCTCTTTTCATATTTAACTTGTCTGTTGATGCTGTAACTTTATTGAACAACGGTACTGCAGAGACAAGTTTTAATTAGTTCTTGATTCTCCCTATAACAGGGATATGCATTTAGCGGACCTCCAGCTATTGCAAAACTACAAGTCCCATCATGACTCTGCCTCTGGGTGTCATGCTTGTGGCTGTCAGAGTCTTGCTATGCCTCATGGGACTTGTAGTTCTGCAACAGCAGGAGGTCCGCTAATGCATATGCCTGCCCTATAGTATTGGGAGTGCTAATATTTTTTTGGATTCAATGGTAAGCTAACTGTGAAAGGGTGACCGAGTTTGGTGTGAATTGTTTGAGTGTAGCAGTGAAGTGAGTGTGGATTCTGTGTGGGTGCATGTCTTAGGCGCGGGTACAAAAATATCAAGATATCCAGAACTATGAAGTTCGTGGAGAACTTATGGGTATGCTAAATGTGAAATACAAGGATTACTACTATGGCAGTTAGAACTGAGCAAGAGGACCCCGAGGAAAATTGTGTGTTATCAAATAGTCAGATTAGCAGATTCGTATGATGCCAAGATAGGTTATGCAAATTAGTAAAGATATGTATCCACATACACCTGAAGAAGAACTTTACTCCACATAGATGTGAAGTAGTACTGTGAACCCTCTGGTATCATACTAGGTAGGGAAGATATGGTAGTGACCCCTCCATAGGGGCAAGAGGTGGGAACTTAGTAGAATTATAGGGGTCTGATAATGTTGAGTATATATAGTATAGTAGGGAAGATATGGTAATGACCCCTCCATAGGGGTGAAGCGGTGGGAAATTAGTAGAATTATAGGGGTCTGATAATGTTGAGTGTGTATATGTATATATATATATATATATATATATATATATATATATATATATATATATATATATATATATATATATATATATATATATATATATATATATATATATATATAAATGAGACTATCACTTTAAGACTTTTGCCTCACCTTAGACAGAGTTTCCGTCTATGATGACCTTCACGATCAGGTAAGAAGCAACAGTTTACTCCCTTTTTGCTCCAAGTAAGAAAGGAGTGAGGTACCCCTCCTCCTCTTCACATTGCTGTGTAAAATTGTGTATTTGTAGAAAAGAGAAACAGGCAGTTTGCAGATATTTACTTAAAAAGATGGTGGCCCATCTGAAGCCAGAGATTTTGAACATCTAAGTACTAAAATAAAAAAATGGTATATAAGAAAGATAGAAGCCTTTGTAAGAAAGTCTTTGCAAGTTTAACTGAGAAATCATTTGCAGAAAAAGAGAGAATCCTCCTTCAATGGACACTAATTATTTGATTTATTTTACACACAAAAAGAAAAGGCTGGTAGCCATGATTATTATAATTTAAATGTTTAGTTCTCCATTCTAGCCTACTGAGGATGAGAAGGGAAAATGTTTTATATATTAAAAGGAACTATGCAAGTTAAATAAGCAGTAGTTGGACAAGGAAGCACATGCCAGGAGTTATCAGAAGGTTATTGATGGTTTAAAGCAGTAGATAGAAAACATGAAAGTGAATTGCACTATAAAGAAAGTGAACAGAATGTTGTATAATTATTATCAAGTGGCTTGATGGATGGGAGACAAGAAAAGGCTCGATGGATGTTTTGATTACTTTAAATGTGTCCAGTTCATGGCAGAGACAGTAAATATGGCTGTGACTGAGTACTAACTTTGGAAAAACAGGGAAGTGACCTTCGCGCTTAATTGAACTAGAACACACGGGTGACACTGGTGAACTAAAAAAATCCCACAAAGGGATATAATGGGGTGCCTAAATAATAGAATAAAATTCTTAAGGAAGCTGCAAAACCTAATGGTAAACACTAAACCACAAGTGAAAGGAGAAATAAATGATTTTGCGCTAAAACCGTGGCAATAAATATATAAATATATTCACATATAAATCAGCAATATCATGCGCAATGCGCTAAAGTGCAAAAAACAAAGTGAATAATAGTATTGAGGTGGTAAAAAAGGTAATCAATAAATATCACCCATTAAATAAAGTGCATAAAAATTGTAAATAAATAATGCATACAATAAATAATGTGCAAAAAATGTGTTGGTGACGGTGATTAAAAATCAGTGAAAAGTCCCGCGGACGAATAAATGTTCATGGCAACAATGATAATAACAGTAAATAATTCATAATGTCCGTGCAGTGAGGTAGATCAAATGGCAATAAATGTGTGTCCGTTATTCCCACCGACGTCCTGTATATCCCGTCTAGATCAAAATGAGTGGGTATGGACACTTTAAACTTGTTGTAAAAAGCCAGCAGGTGCGTGCAGACAAATGAAATCCCAAACTGATACTCCCTAGCCTCTCACCTTCGGGCCAGTGTTTCAAGGCACTGAAAGAATTTTAAGCTTAATCCAAACTCCTCTCCTCCACTCGGTCCCAGGGATATGGTAAAATCATTCGGTACTGCAATCCTCTCATATAATGGAGGTGAAGGGTAAGAGAAGAAGGGTGGGGGGGAGCCCAATGGTGAAGTACGTTTGGGTAAAATAAATTTATTGAAAAGCAAATTGCATCCTTACATTAATGAAGATAAAATCCAGCATACACAGGCGAGCAGCGCCAGTTACACATCACTTCCGGTATCTTCCGGTATCCTCCATTCAGATTAATCCCTACCGGTTACGTCACAGTCTCGTGACTTCATCAGGGGACTGATGAAGTCACGAGACTGTGACGTAACCGGTAGGGATTGATCTGATTGGAGGATACCGGAAGATACCGGAAGTGATGTGTAACTGGCGCTGCTTGCCTGTGTATGCTGGATTTTATCTTCATTAATGTAAGGATGCAATTTGCTTTTCAATAAATTTATTGAAGGAAGATCAGTGGTTGTACTTGATGGGAGCATGGGTGTTAGGAACTAACCCCTCAGGCAAATTTTTCGAAGAAGAAAGAAGAAAGAAGAAGATAGAAGATAGAAATTTTTAGTAAAACCCGTGAGATTCACTAACTTAACTTTAGAGGATGCCATTGCCCTAGAGACAGGATATCAGGAAAAAAAAAAAAAAAAGAGTGGCTAGAATGGTTGAGATATAAAGTTAAATAACAATAAAAAGAGAAAATTGTCTAGTCTGTGCAGGAGCTAGGCCCCATTTGGCAACAGTTCCTTTTCCTTTGAATAATAGCACAGATCCAGGTGGAATGGAGTGTATGTTACAACTATATAAATAGGAAAATTTAAAGAGCAAAGACGAGGCTTAATGTGTACATGTGGTCAGAACATCAATTGAGTTGCTAACTATTCAACCCCTACATATATAGGAGAAAACGGTAGTTTCCAAGAGTAGGAAACAAAAGATAATGGGAATTATTGAGTAGTTGCATACATCTTATTTCACATTATATATATATATATATATATATATATATATATATATATATATATATATATATATATATATATATATATATATATATATATATATATATATATATATATATATACAGATACCAGAAGTTTAAGAAAAATTTCTTTGGTATATTTATTTGAAAAATTATTTCACCACATATATAGATAGAGTTTGTTAAAGCACAACAATAAAACTAGACAATTATACACATGTTTGTTGGTTCATGTGTGAACCAAATCAAACAGACACATACTGGGAGGGACATTACAAACATGTAACATATATAACAATTGTCGTCCGGACGCCAGGGAAAACTCGCAGTGTATTATCCCAATCTAAAGCCGTGAGGCTGTATTTTTAAAAAATTGTGGGACTTCCGGTCGGGCGCCTCAGGGAGTAGCTGCGTCTCCTCACAGCTCCCGCAGAGCGGTACTCACGTCTGCCTTGGCACCCGATCCATCCCCAGGCGGCCACCATAAACACAGGAGGGTGACTCCCAGTCACCACAGGAAGCGGCCACTGACGTTTCGCCGGCGGACGCGGCCTCCCTCCGCGGCCGGCGCGCTCCGGCCGGCCGCTCACTGAAATTGAGGCCCCGGCTTGGGCCTACGCGGACCGAAATATCGGCTTTTAGACTCGATCCATCCCCAGGCGGCGACCGCGAATACAGGTGAGTGACTGTCAGTCACCACAAGAAGCAGCTACCTCAATTTCGCCGGCGGACGCGGCCTTCCTCCGCGGCCGGTGCATTCAGACCGGCCGCCCAGTCAAATCGAGGCCCCGGCTTGGGCCTACTCGGCCAGTATCATCCGCCTGGGAGCCTGGGCGCTTTGAGCGCACCATCAGACACCTACAGCGGCCTATTAAGACACCTCCAGGGGGCGTGGCCTGACCTAGCTGGAAGATGGACACCTAAACCCTGAGCTCCCGCCGCCTCACGACCCTTTCATCTGGCTAGCAGAGGTAATTGCGCTGAAAACCGACCACACTCATGGGGACTGCTTCTAGGAACTCCTCGACTTCCCGATCCCGTTCCCCCCGTAGGAATTCCAGCAGTCTTTCAAATAATATCCCCGACATGTTCCGGAACACTAGGAACAATATGACGCCTGCCCCTCACGGCCTCTCACAGGATTCAGCTCCCGCGCCTGTCGGCACCCCTCCTGCTGATTCACCACCTCTATCCTCTGACCGTTCGGGAACGGTAGCTCCCCCGTCCCCATCACAACCACACCTTAGCATCCATGATCTCCGCACCATTGCCGCCGATATTAAAGACACCCTGTCGGCGGCCATTTCGGAGCTACGCCTGGACATCCATACCCTCAATGACAGGGTCCTTAGAATAGAGGAGACTGTGGACCGCCAGCACTCTCAAATCAAAAAGACGACACACCATGTCGACACCCACACCTTGCAAATGAGGGACATGCACAGGCACCTGGAAGACCTCGATAACAGAGGCAGGCGCCATAACCTACGTGTCCGAGGTCTTCCAGAAGCCATTGAGGGTGACCATCTGCTGCCGGCCGTAACGGCACTGTTTAATGACGTATTGGCCCGACCACCTAAAACCCACATCTCCATGGATAGAATCCACAGAGCATTGAGACCTAGAGGTAGAGATACTGATCCCCCCAGGGAAGTGGTTTGCTGCTTGCCGGATTTCAAACTCAAAGAAGACATCCTGAGACATGCGAGAAGCAAGCCCCAAATCTTGTTCGCAGACCGCCCTATACAGATCTACCAAGATCTATCAGGCATTACCCTTCAACACCGCAGGGACTTGAAGCCACTGCTTGATGTCCTCCGTACTAATGGCATCACTTATAGATGGAAGTTTCCGTTCTGCCTTGCTGCCTCCACTCAGGGTCGCACAGCTCTATTGAAGGTACCGGAGGACCTCGCTCAATTCTGCCATACCCTCAACATCCCGCTCACTGATGTGCCTGACTGGTTTGCGGACTTTCGCCGCTCTGCAGTCAGAAGGGAATCTCCACCTGCAGTGTCTATGGAAGCACAGGATGCCGGCTCCCGAAGACACAGCCCGCCCTCGCCTCGCACTGACGCCTCGAGTAATCGGGACACCCGTCATGGCCGTAGCCCCTTCAATCCCCATCATTCTAGAAGAAATAGAAGGGACCACTGAATTAATTCCCCCGGATCACACCAGTCTCACCCTATAGGGTATGTTAACTTTACAGTTCTGTTCTGTGACTTTATTCTCAGTTGATGCCATGAGTGAGCATCCTGTTTTATGTTTTATGTCTGTTTATTTTTTCTGGCTCATCCTTGCTGAGACACCCATATGTGAAAACTGTCTCCACCTCATCAATCACCTACATCGGAGTAACGTCTCCCCACGCTTTGGCGCCAAATCGCCACCTCTCCGAGACTACAATCCCCAGGACGCATTGCGGCCGTATCTCCGCCCTCTCTAGCCGATACCTCCTACCGTCGCGTGACGGTCCCCTCCATGGCAACAACGAACACTGCCCGCATACCATCAGCAGAAGGACACACACCTCTACCCTGTCGGCACCTGTGACATCTTATTCGCTCCTATAGCTACGTCTGCAAACACCTTCTCACAGTGCCACTCACGACTACTCCGCTACACGGGAACACCTCACGGATACTCCACAGAATCTTCTATCTGAGCTCATCCCTTCACGACCCTTCGGGACGGCTGGCATATAACACCTTACGGTAACCTTTTACAACAATTTTATGAACTGCCTGCACTGTTTCTCTACCAGTGACCTGATTTCCTGTCTAGTGGAACCCGCAACCGCTTTCTATTATGTACCCGACCTTGTCCTTAATGTGTATAGATCCACGATTCGCTTGCTCCTCAAACTATTACTTGTCCTTGTTCTCAGGGATACCTGATCTTTGCCTTCCTTACCGTACAGACTTTATGCTCCAGATATTTTTGCTGTACCCTTGAATCTCTCCACCATAAAAAGTGACCATGATTGCACTCCTCTATATGGAATTTGCTTGCCTCCAATGTCCAGCTCAGGATATGTTCAATCAACGCACGTTACTACAAGCACTGGAGGTACCAATACTACGGCTAACAGGCAATAATACCATGGGGGTCCCGTGCCATTAAGCTATGTCCTCTCTCTGTCTACAAGACCTCCCAAGGGTCCCTCATGAGTTGTATCCCCACAACGGAACCTTCCCCTTACACTCCGGAGTTTACATCCGCCGTGCTATAGCCCTTCCACCAACTGTTTGGAACTTTACACCTTCCACTAGATCTATACTCTTCATATGCCCCCTCTTACCGACTTACATGAGTGGATTTCACCCTCACATACCGACCGCCCAAAGTTTCTTCTCCAGTTCCTCCCAACCGGTTATATCGCTCAGTTAGTCAAATAAGCTTAGGGACTGTCCGGATGCTTAATATGTACCTACTTGTCCACTTCTCATCCTTCAGGCTCCTTCCAACATCGGACTTCTGAGTGATTGCCTTGTACCACCCTCACGTAGATGATTTGATGGACTGCCAACTACTCCATTACTCTCATTCTTGTCTCACAGGTTATGTTGATTTTTTTACAGCCAGTATTTTTCTTGTTCTCTTCATATTTGTTTTTTGATGCATTCTCTGTTATGCTCTTGGTCACTTAGATTGTACATGACTTATATACCGTTGTCATATTCTATATGCACGCTCCCCTATGGCTCGGTGTACACTTAGAATATTTACAACGTACCTATTAGGATTTTCTGCATTAGCCTGGTTCACTAACTGATAATTGTAACGGGTTTCGCATATACACTCTACTGTCCTCTCTCCATTACCCTTCCCATTTACTGACTACTTATATTGTTACTTTTGTACTCTGATTCCCTGGTCACGTGCTTTACCGTCCTCCTCTCCCTTGTGTTTACTTGGTCAGGCGGCAGGGCTATTTAGTCTGTTATATAACTCTTAATAATCCAATCTTTCTCTGGTCAGCCACTACCCCAAAACAGAGGTGACAGGTGACACGTCTACTTAACTTTGGGTAGTCTGTCCCCTGTTGTCCTGTAATACCTACCGATTTTTCTCTTATATTTTTCCGTCTTTGGCTTCTATAGAAGCTATATAACACTTGACAACGAATACTTAGGAAAGAAAGACTAAACATAATTAAAGAAAATTTTTTTTTTTTTTTTCTGAGGTCGGGGGGCAAATATTACCCCCCTACTCTTCGGTTTCCCTTTTTTGAGTGGTTGTTCCACTTCTTTGCCGCTCCTTTCAACTACGTATAGCATCACATAAATTTGCTCTCAGTATACATATCACTACAGATAAGCACCATGCCCTCCACTCCAACTATGCACCGGCAACCAACTCCCCCTGCCCTACTCAAACTTTACTCTATTAATATAAAAGGCCTTAATACTCCCGAAAAGCGCTCTTTATTACTCTCCTCCTTACACAAATCAAGGGCACATATAGCACTAATCCAAGAAACCCACTTTAGGTCCGATAACATTCCGAAATTGCATGATCACCGCTTCCCCTTGGCCTTCCATGCTACCAACGCCATTGCCAAATCCAAAGGTGTTTCTATATTAATCTCCAAACATTGCCCAATTCAAGACATAACGACCCAATCAGACTCACAAGGGAGGTTCCTTTTCCTTAAAGGCACGCTCCACGATAAACCTATCACTATTGCTAACATTTATGCCCCAAACTCTCATCAAGTGACCTTTTTTCGGGACACTCTCAGACAACTAACGCTATTCCAAGACGGCACCTTGGTGGTTGGGGGTGACTTCAACGTACCCCTAAATCCCACCCTGGACTCTTCCAATGGTACCTCCTCCCTACCCTACAAAGCACTTCGAGCTATTAAAATGGAATTACATAATCTTTTGCTACATGACACTTGGCGCACCCTCCATACAAATGATAAGGACTTCACCTTTTATTCTGCTCCACACAAAAAACACTCTAGATTAGACTACTTTTTCCTCTCGCAACCAGGGCTCTCTTGCCTCCATAAAGCCACAATTGAACCTATGATATTATCAGATCACAACCCCATTACACTACTCCTCCTGCTACCTTCTACACGGGATACTCCCTACACGTGGCGACTAGATGACTCCCTATTATCCGACTCTGACATAAGACTTCAAATATCCACTCTTATTTCTCAATATTTTGCCGAAAACGTGTCGCCTGACGTGGACCCTGCCACGATATGGGCTGCACATAAATGCGTTCTGAGAGGACGCTTTATTTCACTAGCATCAGCTCGCGCTAAACAACGTAGAACGCACGTCGACTCCCTGGCCCTACGCATACGAGCCCTGGAAAGAGCTCACAAAGCCTCACGAGCGATCGACACTTTAACCGAACTTACTCAAGCTAGAGCTGACCTCCTAGATGTGATGCACAAATCATTAAGACGAAAATACACGTTAACGCAAAAGGTCTTCTATGAGTTCAGTAATAAATCCGGTAAAATGCTGGCCAGAGCGTTACAGACCAAGAAAGCTGCCCATACTATACACATGTTAAAAACCGACAAGGGTACCACCATTAATAGATCCGATAAAATTGCCCAACAATTTGTGGATTATTTTACGAAACTCTACAACCTACCCAAATCTCCAACCACTTCCAGTCAACAGGATAGGTCTGACATGATACACTCATTTCTACTCCAATACTCCCCGTCCCCCCTCTCCACAGATGATGCCAGTAGCCTCGAATCCCCTATATCCTTAGAAGAAGCAACATTGGCCTTGAAACAATTGAAACCCGGGAAATGCCCTGGCCCTGATGGTCTTACCTCCGGATATTTCAAATCCTTTCAGGAATCTTTATTACCCCACTTTGTTACAGCATTTAACGCTCTACCCTCCAACCCTGCGACCACCAGGGATCTTTTAGAAGCTCACATTACCCTTATTCCCAAACCCAATAAAGACGCCACTCTAGTATCCAATTATAGACCTATCTCTTTGCTCAACGTCGATGTTAAACTGTATGCAAAAATTTTAGCAAACCGCCTACAACCCCTTCTACCCAAACTAATCAATCTGGATCAGGTAGGTTTTGTCTCCGGCAGAGAAGCCAGAGACAACACCATACTTTGGGTAGTCTGTCCCCTGTCGTCCTGTAATACCTACCGATTTTTCTCTTATATTTTTCCGTCTTTGGCTTCTATAGAAGCTATATAACACTTGACAACGAATACTTAGGAAAGAAAGACTAAACATAATTAAAGAAAATTTTTTTTTTTTTTTCTGAGGTCGGGGGGCAAATATTACCCCCCTACTCTTCGGTTTCCCTTTTTTGAGTGGTTGTTCCACTTCTTTGCCGCTCCTTTCAACTACGTATAGCATCACATAAATTTGCTCTCAGTATACATATCACTACAGATAAGCACCATGCCCTCCACTCCAACTATGCACCGGCAACCAACTCCCCCTGCCCTACTCAAACTTTACTCTATTAATATAAAAGGCCTTAATACTCCTGAAAAGCGCTCTTTATTACTCTCCTCCTTACACAAATCAAGGGCACATATAGCACTAATCCAAGAAACCCACTTTAGGTCTGATAACATTCCGAAATTGCATGATCACCGCTTCCCCTTGGCCTTCCATGCTACCAACGCCATTGCCAAATCCAAAGGTGTTTCTATATTAATCTCCAAACATTGCCCAATTCAAGACATAACGACCCAATCAGACTCACAAGGGAGGTTCCTTTTCCTTAAAGGCACGCTCCACGATAAACCTATCACTATTGCTAACATTTATGCCCCAAACTCTCATCAAGTGACCTTTTTTCGGGACACTCTCAGACAACTAACGCTATTCCAAGACGGCACCTTGGTGGTTGGGGGTGACTTCAACGTACCCCTAAATCCCACCCTGGACTCTTCCAATGGTACCTCCTCCCTACCCTACAAAGCACTTCGAGCTATTAAAATGGAATTACATAATCTTTTGCTACATGACACTTGGCGCACCCTCCATACAAATGATAAGGACTTCACCTTTTATTCTGCTCCACACAAAAAACACTCTAGATTAGACTACTTTTTCCTCTCGCAACCAGGGCTCTCTTGCCTCCATAAAGCCACAATTGAACCTATGATATTATCAGATCACAACCCCATTACACTACTCCTCCTGCTACCTTCTACACGGGATACTCCCTACACGTGGCGACTAGATGACTCCCTATTATCCGACTCTGACATAAGACTTCAAATATCCACTCTTATTTCTCAATATTTTGCCGAAAACGTGTCGCCTGACGTGGACCCTGCCACGATATGGGCTGCACATAAATGCGTTCTGAGAGGACGCTTTATTTCACTAGCATCAGCTCGCGCTAAACAACGTAGAACGCACGTCGACTCCCTGGCCCTACGCATACGAGCCCTGGAAAGAGCTCACAAAGCCTCACGAGCGATCGACACTTTAACCGAACTTACTCAAGCTAGAGCTGACCTCCTAGATGTGATGCACAAATCATTAAGACGAAAATACACGTTAACGCAAAAGGTCTTCTATGAGTTCAGTAATAAATCCGGTAAAATGCTGGCCAGAGCGTTACAGACCAAGAAAGCTGCCCATACTATACACATGTTAAAAACCGACAAGGGTACCACCATTAATAGATCCGATAAAATTGCCCAACAATTTGTGGATTATTTTACGAAACTCTACAACCTACCCAAATCTCCAACCACTTCCAGTCAACAGGATAGGTCTGACATGATACACTCATTTCTACTCCAATACTCCCCGTCCCCCCTCTCCACAGATGATGCCAGTAGCCTCGAATCCCCTATATCCTTAGAAGAAGCAACATTGGCCTTGAAACAATTGAAACCCGGGAAATGCCCTGGCCCTGATGGTCTTACCTCCGGATATTTCAAATCCTTTCAGGAATCTTTATTACCCCACTTTGTTACAGCATTTAACGCTCTACCCTCCAACCCTGCGACCACCAGGGATCTTTTAGAAGCTCACATTACCCTTATTCCCAAACCCAATAAAGACGCCACTCTAGTATCCAATTATAGACCTATCTCTTTGCTCAACGTCGATGTTAAACTGTATGCAAAAATTTTAGCAAACCGCCTACAACCCCTTCTACCCAAACTAATCAATCTGGATCAGGTAGGTTTTGTCTCCGGCAGAGAAGCCAGAGACAACACCATAAAAGCCATCAACATCCACCATTGGATGACCTCCACCTCCACCGAAGGTTTCTTTCTATCCTTGGACGCGGAGAAGGCGTTCGACAGGGTGGCGTGGGACTTCATGGAAGCCGCGTTAAGCAAGGTAGGCATACCACAATCTTTGCTGGCCATGATCATGGCTTTATACTCGTCCCCTACCGCGAAAGTTAGAGTGAATGGACACCTGTCGAGCGCCTTCCCCGTCTCCAATGGTACGCGTCAGGGCTGCCCGCTCTCTCCCCTGCTATTCATACTCACACTGGAACCTTTTCTTCGGAAAATTAGAGCAAACCCAGACATAGTCGGCATATCCATTAAACAAAAAACCTACAAAGTGGCAGCTTATGCCGACGATATTCTCCTCTTTCTGTCCAATCCCCTGATCTCTATCCCCAACCTCCTTAAAGATTTCACCCTCTTTAAAGACCTATCTAACCTCCTAATTAACTTCAAGAAGTCACACGCCCTTAACGTCTCACTCCCCTCCACATTGGTAACGCATTGTAAAACTACATTCCCCTTCCTTTGGGAACCTATAGCAATCACTTATTTGGGCACCCAGATACCGACCAAATTGTCCAATCTATATTCTCTTAACTTCCTTCCCGCTCTCAATACCATACAAGCTGATCTTTTACGCTGGAACAAGGGTACTTTTTCCTGGTTCGGTAGGATCGCTATACTAAAGATGAATGTGCTTCCCAGGCTCCTTTACCTTCTACAAACTGTCCCGATTAAACTCCCCCCATCCTTTCACCTTTCCTTTAAGCGCATTTGTAGAACCTTTATTTGGGCCTCTAAATCTCCAAGAATTAATTGGCACAGATTGACGTTACCCAAGCTACAGGGTGGTGTGGGTTTACCTGACCTTCAGAAATATCAGTGGTCCTGCCACATGTCCAGAATTGTGGATTGGCATGTACACAACACCAGCAAAGACTGGGTACAACTCGAACAGTCGTTTTCTGACATTCCGCTGCAACACTTCCCATGGCTACATAAGTCACACGCCCCTAAACGGCTACTTACCCACCCTCTGATTGGTGCCACGCTTATACACACCCGTCTTGCCAATAACCATGCCAAGATTCTAAATGCCCCGGGTCCCATGACCCCCATGTCTCATAACCCCGACTTTCCTGCTGGTCTAACCCGCCGCGGCCCCACACACCCGCATCCCGATGTTACACTTAGGGCCCATAATCTCTTTAACAATGGTGAACTTTCATCTTACCTTTCTCTCTCCCAGTCCCTACCTGATTACCGTATCTCTTTCTTTACATACATTCAACTCAAACACTTCTTTCATACAAGCAAACCTGCCACTCCTTGGCACCATGACCTCACACCTTTTGAGTCCCTATGTCTCCAACAAGAACCTCAAACACATGTCATCTCCTCCACTTACTCTCTCCTTTTCTCTACCCATGACATCAAATCTGACGCACTGGTCCGCAGATGGGAATCTGAACTCGCTCTGGACCTCACACCTCAGGAATGGGGAAAAATCTACACGCACATACACAAAGGTTCATTGAATGTCTCTATCCAAGAAAACCGCTACAAACTTTTCTCTAGGTGGTACAGGACGCCTCAGCTCGTCCACAAGTTTCACCCGGGTGTCCCCTCACACTGTTGGCGCTGCGACACGGCCCCAGGCTCCCTCCTACACATCTGGTGGGAATGCCCCCGTATACAAGCCTTCTGGTCGGAAGTGCGAGCACTCACACACCAAATCACCACCTACGACATCCCCCTTACCCCAGCCAGATTCCTACTGCATCATACGCCTTCCTCTGTCTGCACATATAAACACTCACTTACCATTCATCTTATTAATGCTGCCAACCAATGTATACCAGTCCATTGGAAGAGTCCCACACCTCCCACAATAGCCGAATGGATACGTAGGGTCGATAAAATAGAAGAAATGGAATGCCTCATTCACCAGGCTAAAGATACTCTCACAAGTCATGAACAAACTTGGGCATGCTGGAAACATTTCCGTTTAGCTTCTTCCTCTGCCCTTTCTGACACACGTATACACCCTGTCTGATTTTTCGGTGTATCTTGTCCTGTTCCTATACCTCTGCTCCTGCAGAATGCATCCTTTACACACCTGTACGTGTGGATTCTCTCCTTCTCCTGCAGAAGTTTCACACACGTCACACACATTAGGTTAAGGATGGACCCTCCCTCACTCACAGCAAGTTCCCTTATTAGGGGTGAGCAGGGACGGTCCATCCGCTATTATCACTTAAATCCAACTCTCCCCCCTGTTCCTTCAACTCCCATTCACGAACCCCTGGATCACCGTCCTACATAATCACCTGTGATAGCACTCTCCGTTTATGCCTTTCCAACCAACACACTCTTATTGTGCTATACCACCAGGGCTATATTCTATCCTCGAACCCACAACGTCTTCGACCTCACAAGTCTTTCTTCCAGATATTACTATACCTTTGTGCTTGTAATACTGTAGTGTTCCATACGCATTGTACTGTACTTTACTAACGTTCTACTTTATAACATGTACTATTCTGTTGATTTTTACTGTACTGTTTGAAAACTCTAATAAAATCTTTTAACAAAAAAAAAAAAAAAAAATTGTTTTTATAGGGTAGTGGGAAAAACTCCCATAAAACCAAATAATTTGGGTTTATACACTGCATGTACTCCTTGGGGGGCTCGAGCCTATCGGGGAGGGGGGGGGGGGGGGGGGGGAGGGAAAAGGGAAAGGGGAAGAGCAATCACGGAAAAGATGAGGTTTGTAGTGGCACTGAATTTCTGCCGGAGTAATCCCAAGTGGGTTCAGCTGATAGGGGGAGCAAAAGATTTTTCCAATAGTTAATGATGTATTAGTTTGCATGTAGTTATACCCGATGTTTTATTTGTAAATAGCTGTTGCTTAGGCAGGGTATATACGATTCTCGGTGTATAAATTCATTTCTTGCTTTAATTTATAGCCACAGGAAGAGTATTTCTATTTCATATCAAATGGTTCTCTTAACAGAGAGTGTCAATTTTGCTTGTAGTATAAAAAGAAAAAAGCAAGAGTATTTAGACAAACAGAGTCTATTAGAATTATTTTAGGATTACATGAGGCTACCACCATACATTACCGTCTCCACTGTTCGATATAGTCGTGGGCTATGGGATGCATCAAGAGCCCTTCTCGGTACTGTGCAGAGAGCCAAATATCGCCAGTGGTGGAAGAGATTTCAAATATCACGTCCGTGATGTGCAGCGCTGCCGATTTCCGATGGCTGAATTTAGTGGTTCCGTCTACATGGGTTATGGCTATCCGCCCAAGATGTATGAAGTGCGGCTTGCTGGTTAGTGCATGTGTCTGCTGGTTCAAGATATCAGCCAGACACCTGTTCGTTTCCGTGACTCTTCATCCCAGAGTCTCGGCTCGTGCACACCTGTGGGTGGTTGCGTCCTGGCGTCCGTAGGACAGTGATGACAACGCGTTTCACAAGGGGGTGTGTAGCTTCTTCTGGACGTGAATTTTTCTTAAAAACTTCTGGTATCTGTATTTATATATACTGTGAAATAAGATATATAAATAGGAACTATAAGCCTGATAGGAACGCCACCTGTTCTACACGAGTTTGTGGTTTCCCCCAGTACAGAGACCTCAGATACCTCCGGCCGTTACTGCATATCCGGGCAACTTTACTTGTTTTGCACTTCCAGGTAACAATAGTGGGGTAGATCTTGGGTCATTGATGACTACTGTGCGGAGAGGATTAACAGGAGCAATGGTGACTGGGTTGAGCATGACATTCAGAGAGCTGATGTCTGGTGAATTTGTGGGGATAAGAAATTGCGAGCTAGGGTACCGGCCAATGCGCCATGGTACAACTTGCTATGCCCCTGAAAAGCCTGTATGAATACCCATGGACAAAGTCGCCAACGACAGATGGGACACCTCTCCCAAAGGGTCATTTGACTCTCAGATCGACAGATGAGATTGGGGTTCCACGTGGAGTGCCGGATGAGTTTAAGCCTAGGAACCAAGTGGCAGCTGGATTTGAGTCTCTTTCCTGGTGGGTGACTATAAATAAGAATGTTGATTGGATTAACTATCTATATATAACCAACAGCGATTTGTGAACTATACCAGGGACGCAGTGAAGGGTCTCGCAGAACAGCTAGCTCACACATCTCTAATGGCATGGCAAAACAGTATGGCCCTAGATAGGATATTAGCTGAGAGAGAGGGGGGGGGGGGAGGAGTATGTAAAAATGTTTGGTATTTTGTGTTGCTCTTTGATTTCCAACAATAAGCTCCTGGAGGAACTGTGACTAGAGCCCTGGAAGGACTGACTGAAAGCTGAAAACTCAGGTATTAACGATCCATTCACAAACTGGCTTGAAGCATGGTTCGGTAAGTGGACTGGACTTATCCCATCATGTTTGATCTCAATTGCTGTGGCTTTGGCCGTTATGGTCACTTGTGGATGCTGCTGCATTCGAGGACTTTCACAAAAATTGATTGATACTGCAGTCTCATGAACACTGTATCAAGCCCTTTCTACCTCTGAGGAGACCTATGTGGACATTGAAGCTCAACTTAATGATAGTCAGAAAGTGCATAACACAGGGCCCATCAGCGAAATGTGTTGAGGTAAAATAGCCACACAAGAGGAGGGAATGTTAAAAAAAAAAAAAAAAGTCACACAAACATTAAAAACTTTTCTAACTGGAGACTGATTTTTAAAGATGGCTTTTGAGCACATGTTGCATTAACTTGCTGTATCTTTTGTTTCAAATAACCCCATAGAAAAACTAGAGTGATTAACCACTTCCCGACCGCCCCCTGTATATATACGTCAGCAGAATGGCACGTACAGGCAGAATCACGTACCTGTACGTGACATTCTTCCGGCGGTTGGGGGGTCCGATCGGACCCCCCTCCGCCGGCGGGGACGGTCGGGATCGCTTCAGGAGCGATCCGGGACGAGGGGACGGCCAGTGGTTTCTGGCCACCCCCTCGCGATCGCTCCTGGCCAATGAAAAACTTCCCCTTCCTGTCTATTGTATAGACAGGAAGGCGGAAGTGATGTCACGCTCGGTGCGCCGGTCTATGTGACCGGAGACGCCGAGCGGCGAACATGTAAAGGTTAGTGCACAACACTACACTGACACCAGTACAGTTAGGCACATATTCCACCCCCCTGTCACCCCTGATCACCCCCCAGATCACCCCCTCCCCCCCCAGTCACAGTGTCACTAATTGCAGTGATCATTTTTTTACTGATCACTGCATTTAGTGTCAGTGTGACTGTAATAACTGTCAGGGCAGTTAGTTTTAGGTCCAAGGTAGCCCCCTACCCCCCCCTAATAAAGGTTTAACCCCTTGATTGCCCCCCAGGTAACCCTTTCACCCCCTTTTGCCAGTGTCACTAAGCGATCGTTTTTCTGATCGCTGTATTAGTGTCACTGCTGTCGCTAGGTAACCATTTTTTTTTTTTAGGTAACCGCCATGTTTATATAGGTTCATAAATAGTTTTATAGGTCAGGTACCCCCATATTACAACCTAAATAAAGGTTTTAACCCCTTGATTGCCCCTAGAGTTAACCCTTTCACCAGTGATCACTGTATAACTGTCACTGGTGACGCTGGTTAGCCAGTTAGTTATTTCGTTATTTAGGTTCCCCGTCAGGTTTTTATATAGCGTCAGGTACCCCCATATATTACCTAATAAAGGTTTTAACCCCCTGATTGCCCTAGTTAACCCTTTCACCCCCTTTTGCCAGTGTCACTAAGCGATCGTTTTTCTGATCGCTGCATTAGTGTCGCTAGGTAACCATTTTTTTTTTTTTAGGTAACCGCCATGTTTATATAGGTTCATAAATAGGTTTATAGGTCAGGTACCCCCATATTACAACCTAAATAAAGGTTTTAACCCCCTGATTGCCCCTAGAGTTAACCCTTTCACCAGTGATCACTGTATAACTGTCACTGGTGACGCTGGTTAGCCAGTTAGTTATTTCGTTATTTAGGTTCCCCGTCAGGTTTTTATATAGCGTCAGGTACCCCCATATATTACCTAATAAAGGTTTAACCCCCTGATTGCCCCTAGTTAACCCTTTCACCCCCTTTTGCCAGTGTCACTAAGCGATCGTTTTTCTGATCGCTGCATTAGTGTCGCTAGGTAACCAGTTTTTTTTTTGTATTACTGTTACGGGTGACGCTGGTTAGTTAGCTTGTTTTTTATACTGTCAGGGCACCCGCCATTTATTACCCAATAACGGTTTAACCCCCTGATCGCCCGGCGGGTGATATCAATTAGGTTTTAGGGTCAACTAAGGTCTGCGTCGCCCCAGGTTAGTGCCAGTACCGCAAACACCCACGCACAAAGCATACACCTCCCTTAGTGGCACAGTATCTGAACAGATCAATATCTGATCTGATCAGATCTATACTAGCGTCCCAGCAGTTTAGGGTTCCAAAAAAAAACGCATTGTTAGCGGGATCAGCCCAGATACCTGCTAGCACCTGCGTTTTCCCCCTCCGCCCAGCCCAGCCCACCCAAGTGCAGTATCGATCGATCACTGTCACTTACAAAACACTAAGCACACATAACTGCAGCGTTCGCAGAGTCAGGCCTGATCCCTGCGATCGCTAACAGTTTTTTTGTGGTAGCGTTTTGATTCAGTCGCTTCAGTCAGGAGCTTTTTTACCTGTGAATCTCAAAAAAATAAAAAAAAATAAAATAGTTGTCGTTTTATTGTTCTCTCTCTCACTCTATTCTCTCTCTATTGTTGCTCTTTTTTTACTCCATTCTATTCTGCAATGTTTTATTATGTTTTATCATGTTTTATCATGCTTGCTTTTCAGGTATGTAATTTTGTTTACTGTGTTTTAGTGTTAAGCATTTTTTTGTTTTCAGGTGCGCCATTCAGTTGCAACGCGGATTTATTTATCTTGACAGCAACAGCGTTTGCTCCCACGATACATAAAGACGCGACTCCAACACTGTAGGAGGTGATTTCACCACCACAGTTAAAAAAAAGAGCATATATGCCGAAGCATGGGGGCAGCAGGGGGGGGGGGAGGAGCGATTGGCTCCTAATGCCACGTACATACGGTCGAAATTCCGACCGTGTGTACACGGCATAACTTTTGCGGGAGGATGCCCCCATGCATCGGCATATATAAATGGTGCATGTATGCCCATCATTAGAAGTGGGTGGATGAAGGGAGGTATTCTAATGGTGGGCATACCCACCAATCAATCTCTTTTTTTCGTTCAGCCAAGAGGCTGCATGAAAAAAAAAAAGATTACAATATATGTCCAGTATGTTGCTGGACTTTGAATGGTTATACCAGAATGATGCCTGCAGGTTTAGGTATCATCTTGGTATCATTCTTTTCAGCCAGTGATCGGCTTTCATGTAAAAGCAATTCTAGCGGGTAATTAGCCTCTAGACTGCTTTTACAAGCAGTGGGAGGGAATGTCCCCCCTCCCGGATATAAACCGCGCCATTGGGAAATTGGGAAAGCATTTTATCACACCAATCTTGGTGTGGTCAGATGCTTTGAGGGCAGAGGAAAGATCTAGGGTCTAATAGACCCCAATTTTTTCAAAAAAAAGAGTACCTGTCACTGCCTATTGCTATCATAGGGGATATTTACATTCCCTTAGATAAAAATAAAAATCATAACAAAACAAAAAAAATGGAAGGAACAGTTTAAAAATAAAATAAAAAAGCTAAATAAATAAAAAAAAAACAAAAAAAAAAAAAAAAGCACCCCTGCCCCCCCTTCTCTTGCGCAAAGGCGTACACAAGCGTTGGTCTGGCGTCATATGTAAACAGCAATTGCACCATGCATGTGAGGTATCACCGCGAAGGTCAGATCGAGGGCAGTAATTTTAGCAGTAGACCTCCTCCGTGAATCTAATGTGGTATCATGTAAAGGCTTTTAAAGGCTTTTAAAAATGTATGTAGTTTATCTCCACTGCGTGTTTGTGCGCAATTTTAAAGCATGTCGTGTTTGGTATCCATGTACTCGGCCTAAGATCATATTTTTTATTTCATCAAAAATTTGAGCAATATAGTGTGTTTTAGTGCATTAAAATAAAAAAAAAAAGTATTTTTTCCACAAAAAATGCGTTTGAAAAAATCGCTGCGCAAATACTGTGTGGAAAAAAAAAAATGCAACACCCACCATTTTAATCTGTAGGGCCTTTGCTTTAACATTATATATAGTGTTTGGGGGTTCAACGTAATTTTCTTGCAAAAAAAAAATATGTTTTCATGTAAACAAAAAGTGTCAGAAAGGGCTTTGTCTACAAGTGGTTAGAAGAGTGGGTGACGTGTGACATAGGCTTCTAAATGTTGTGCATAAAATGCCAGGACAGTTCAAACCCCCCCCAAATGACCCCATTTTGGAAAGTAGACACCCCAAGCTATTTGATGAGAGCAATGTTGAGCCCATTAAATATTTTTTTTTTTTGTCCCAAGAGATTGAATAATGAAAAAAAAAATATATATATATTTTTTTTACAAAAAGTTGTCACTAAATGATATATTGCTCAAACATGTCATGGGCATATGTAGAAATACACCCCAAAATACATTCTGTTGCTTCTCCTGAGTACGGGGATACCACATGTGTGGGACTTTTTGGGAGCCTAGCTGCGTACGGAACCCCAAAAACCAATCACCGCCTTCAGGCTTTCTAAGGGTGTAATTTTTTTATTTCACTTCTCACTGCCAATCACAGTTTCGGAGGCCATGGAATGCCCAGATGGCATAAAACCCCCCAAAATGACCCCATTTTGGAAAGTAGACACCCCAAGCTATTTGCTGAGAGGTATTGTGAGTATTTTGCAGATGTCGCTTTTTGTCACAAAGTTTTGAAAATTGAAAAAAAAAATTTTTTTTTCTTTACTTTCTTCATTTTCAAAAACAAATGAGAGCTGTAAAATACTCACCATGCCTCTCAACAAATAGCTTGGGGTGTCTACTTTCCAAAATGGGGTCATTTGGGGGGGTTTTGTGCTATTTTGGCATTTTATGGCCTTCGAAACTGTGATAGGTAGTGAGGAGTGAAATCAAAAATTTGCACCCTTAGAAATCCTGAAGGCGGTGCTTGGGTTTTGGGGCCCCGTACGCGGCTAGGCTCCCAAAAAGTCCCACACATGTGGTATCCCCATACTCAGGAGAAGCAGCAAAATGTATTTTGGGGTGCAATTCCACATATAACTATGGCATGTGTGAGCAATATATCATTTAGTGACAACTTTTTGAAAAAAAAAAAATCTTTTTTATTTTTGTCTTTATTCAATCACTTGGGACTAAAAAAAAAAAATATTCAATGGGCTCAACATGCCTCTCAGCAAATAGCTTGGGGTGTCTACTTTCCAAAATGGGGTCATTTGGGGGGGTTTTGTACTTCTCTGCCATTTTAGCACCTCAAGAAATGAAATAGGCAGTCATAAATTAAAAGCGGTGTAAATTCCAGAAAATGTACTCTAGTTTGTAGACGCTATAACTTTTGCGCAAACCAATAAATATACGCTTATTGGCATTTTTTTTTACTAAAGACATGTGGCTGAATACATTTTGGCCCAAATGTTTGACTAAAATTGAGTTTATTAGATTTTTTTTATAACAAAAAGTAGAAAATCTTTTTTTTTTTTTCAAAATTTTCGCTCTTTTTCCGTTTATATCGCAAAAAATAAAAATCACAGAGGCAATCAAATACCATCAAAAGAAAGCTCTATTTGTGGGAAGAAAAGGACGCAAATTTCGTTTGGTTACAAAATTGCATGACCGCGCAATTACCAGTTAAAGTAGTGCAGTGCGAAATTGAAAAAAGACCTCTGGTCCTTTGGCTGCCAAATGGTCCGGGGCTGAAGTGGTTAAGCTTTGCCATATATGGTAACCGATTGTGAGAAGAACACTGACTAGCAAATAAAGTATGTACCAGGAGCTCTGTTTTCTCAGCCAATAGAAGCATTATACCTATATTATTGCAAGTATTAGGAGGGGGGCTGTACATCCCTCAGTGATTTCTGCGTTATCCTTCTTGACTTGTAAGCATAGGCGTGCGCACAGGGTGTGCCGGATGTGTCTGGGCACACCCTAATCACCTAGTGCACATAAGCATTAATCGTTCTGTGTAGCAGCGGGGAAATGGGAAAGATCTCCCCTTTACCAGCTGTGCCATAAGAGAAGTACTTACGTGCTTCTTTCACTGTGCTGGCAGGGAGGTCAATGTCCTAGGGCCATATATACAGTATATAGACACACACATACACACACGCATGTGTGTTTGAGCTTTGGGGTGCACACCCTAATGCAATAGGCTGCGCACACCTATGCTTGTAAGCATCATCCTAAATGTACTGGTACATTTTAACCACTTGCTTACTGGGCACTTAAACCCCCCTCCTATCCAGACCAATTTTCAGCTTTCAGCGCTGTCGCATTTTGAATGACAAATTGCGCGGTCATACAACACTGTACCCAAATGAAATTTTTATTATTTGTTTTCCCCCAAAAAGATTTCTTTTGGTGGTATTTGAAAAAAATAAAAATTAAAAATACAGAATCAAAAAAAAAAAAAATTTTTTTATTTTGTTATAAAAATGTTAAATGGGTAAATTTGTCAGTCATTGATGTAAGCTGATGAAGCGGCAGTGACGGGCACAGATAGGTGGCAGTGATGTGCACTGATGGGTGGCAGTGATGTGTTACACTGATTGGCAGCACTTGTGGGCATTGACAGGTGGCACTTGTGGGCATTACATGAGGCATAATTGCCTCTGACTTTTCGGGACCGATGTCCCTTTAAAATGAGCCGGTGATCGGCTTTTTTTTCTCTCCTCCGCTGTCAGCGTGAGAAAAAAAAAAAAAAAAAAACGATCACCGAGCTTTTGTTTTCATCATGTGATCAGCTGTCATTGGCTGACAGCTGATTACATGGTAAGGGGCCAGGACCCGCCCCTTACTCAGATCGCTTATCACCCGAGTCTCAGAGACTCGTGATCACAACGCACCGGGGAGACCGTCACATGACGGCCTCCCGGGAATTGACATCCGCGCTGTGGCCGTCATTCGGCTATAGCGCGGATGTAAAGTGGTTAAATAAACTGTCTGCTTTACAATACATCTGGAGTTTGACTGATCACGGGAGAAGAATAATCCTAACAGTGGTACCGTTCTTTTTAACAATATTCCTTTATAGCAGTATCTACACTGACTATGTTTTTATGATTGCCTCTGCAACCCATGCAAGCTTTTATTATTGACAGTTGATTATTTCCCAGACAGGCAATAAATACATTTTTTACTTGGCCAAAGGTCTATAAGTATTTATGCTTTACCCATAGAGCGCTGCTTCTTTGTTTTTGTTTCTCGTTATCCATTTTTCCAGTGGTTGGTGGCTGCACTGGGTTCTAGCCAATTTCACATCTTTCAGGGTTCGTATACACACGTACATGGCTGACAGTTTCTAGCGCTCAACGAACTCCGTTTGTGTTTGAGTGTATTGTAGTGCATGGAAATACATTGCAAAAATAGGAAGAGATAGCCTGGTCACCACACACACCCAAGTTAGCAGGTAAAAGCAGCCTCAGCTCGATTCATCCAGACCACAACTCCAACATGTTTCGTCCCACTCTCAGGGCTAAATCATTGAGACAATACAGCAGTGGAGATCATATAGCAGTAATACATAGCTGAGCGTTCAGTGCACTGCATTGGATAAAATAGTAAATCATCCAATAATCCTAAAAGCCCCTTTCCCAATCACTACAGACTTTGAATATTTAAAAGGAATTTTTAACACAAACAAGCGATACTTCCTTTTCGTTTATTTTGCAAGTGCTGTACATGCCAAAAGTGAATGCTGTGCAAAATTGGCAAACAAAAATATAAATTACATTCATCATTCACACCCCCCATATTTTTACATCACTTGTTTTCTCGCAATTCTTCCAAACAAAAAGGGAACACAGCACAGCCTCTCAGGCCCTCCTGCTCATGCTCCTTAAAGCTGGAAATTCACATCAAAAAGTTAGACGAAACAAAGCAAAAAATTCCTTTAAAACAGGATTAAATATTTAAGTTTCCAAAAACGGAAGATCCATCCACCAGTTTGTGGTGAGCGAAGCAAAGGCTGATCTCTTCATTTTTTATTCAGTTTTCATGAAGGCACAGCAGCGTAGGGGGGTGCTGTAGGACATCTAGGAGGAAAAAAAAACAAACAGGAAATTTGAGCTTAAACCATTTTCAATTTTATCCACTTTAGTACTGGGCACTTTCACCCCCTTCCTGCCCAGGCCATTTTTTTTAGCTATCAGCGCTGTCGCACTTTGAATGGCAATTGTGCGGCCATACCATATTGTACCCAAAAGTTAATTTTCTGTCAGTAAATTTTGTAAATAAGTAATTTTTAACCTTCACTGATGAGGCGGCACCTTATGGGCACTGATATGCTGCACAGATAGGTGGCACTAATACGCAGCACTGGTGGACACAGATAGGTGGCACGGATAGGTGATCAGTGCCCTGATGACCTGCCCAGATCTCCTCTGCGAGGAGCCGATTCATGGCATTTCCATATTTACAAGTGACCAGCTGTGACATAGTCCCCAACGGTGCATACAAGCACATTATTCTTCAGGGTCCGATTTTATTTTATTTTTTTGAGGTTTACTACCCCTTTTAAATAAAGTTTTTTGTGAACTGACCACTGAGGTAAAAACCACAGGTGTTATTTTAAATCAAAAATTCATGCAGCTATTCAACTTATGGAGATTACCCCAATAAGTCTGAAGTATTGAGAGTTTATCTAGCTTGTTATAAATACAGATGTTATCCATTAGGTCAACATGATCATAAACGGGAAATGGTGCCTGTACTGCGTGAAAAGCTTGTACTAGGTTGCTGGAAGGAGGTCCTATGCACACTGAACTCAAGTACCCTCCAGGATTATGTGTAGTGTTTTAGATCCATTCTCCGCTCAGGAGTTGAAAAATACCAGTTACACTTACCGGTAACGGATTTTCTAGGAAATCTTCCAGGACGGCACACCTGAGAGGATGACTGGTCACACCTGGCAGGAAACACAATTAACAAAGTTTAAAAAGCCCCACCCCTCCCTCTGACCCTCAGTTATGACAAAGTAAACACCCACACCAGTGTCAGAGGGTACATTCTGTGAAGAATAAAACATCACCAACATTTTAAGGGTAGGGAAGTAGGCCTGCCGTCCTGGAAGATTTCCTAGAAAATCCGTTACCGGTAAGTGTAACTGGTATTTTTCTCTAGTCATCTTCCAGGACGGCACACCTGAGACGATGAGCAAGAAGTTAAGGCCTACCTTAGGGTGGGACCACCGCCTGTAGGACCTTCCTGCCAAAAGCCAAGTCCTGAGGGGACAACAGCTCCACTCTGTAATGCCTCAGGAAGGTATTATGGCTCGTCCATGTTGCTGCCTTGCAGATCTGATCTATGGAAGCACCTGCCCTTTCTGCCCAGGAGGTCGCCAGAGATCTGGTTGAATGAGCCTTAAGGTGGGATGGAACCGGTTTATCCGAGTGTTTATAGGCTAATGCTATTGCCTGCTTAATCCACCTGGCTATCGTAGGTTTTGAGGCCTGAAGACCCTTTCTTTGGCCCCCAAAAGTAACTAGAAGATGATTTGATCTCCTAAACTCCCTTGCCCTTTCTAGATAGACTAAAAGACAGCGTCTAACATCTAAAAAGGTGCAATCTTTCTTCCTTCTCATTCTTCGGATTCTGGCAGAATGATGGAAGAATAATCTCTTGTGACCTGTGGAACCCAGAGGTCACTTTTGGTAAATAAAGAGGATCCTGTCTAAGGATTACCCTGTCCTCTAGGATCAACAAAAAAGGCTCTTTTATTGTCAGGGCCTGTAGGTCGCCTACTCTTCTAGCTGTGGTAATGGCTAGAAGAAAGGCCATTTTAAGGTAAAGAAATTTAAATGAAATTTGATCCAACGGCTCAAATGGCCCTTTCGTCAGGGCGTCCAGAACCAGGGACAAATCCCACGGCGGGAAGCTAACTGTCCTTACCGGGGTTAACCTTTCCCTGGCTAGCAAAAATCTCTTAACAAGAGGGTCTTGAGCTAACCTTGTGTCAAAGAACACTGACAGGGCTGCTACCTGGACCCTAAGGGTACTGACCGCTAACCCTAGGTCTACCCCTTCCTGGAGAAAATCCAGAACGGTTGGAATCGTCTGGATAGTTCTCTGATTTGCTTGAGCCCATCTAGAGAAGATCTTCCAGACCTTTGCATAAATCTGTCTGGTAACCTTCTTCCTACTAAGGAGAAGAGTGTTAATTACCTTCTCCGAGCATCCCCTGTTCCTGAGGATCTCCCTCTCAAGAGCCAGGCCGTCAGGGACAGAAACCCCGGGTTGGGATGCAGCACTGGGCCTTGGCAGAGAAGATCCCGCCTGACCGGGAGATGCAGCGGAGGCACGACAGACCACCTCCACATGGTGGGGAACCAGACCCGCTTCGGCCACCAGGGTGCAATCAGGATAAGGTCTCCATCCGACTGTGACAGCTTTTGAAGCACTCGTGGGATGAGTACCAGGGGAGGAAAGGCATATGCCAGGCTAAAGTCCCAATTCTGAGCGAGAGCGTCTACTCCTGAGGATCTCTGTTCTCTCGTGAGAGAAAAGAATCTCCGCACCTTTGCGTTCTTTTGACAAGCGAATAAATCTATCTCTGGTACTCCGAAATGACGTCTTACCAGAGCGAAAACTTCTTCGTTCAACTCCCATTCTCCCTGAAGAATGGGCTGTCTGCTGAGGAAGTCTGCTTGTATATTGAGGGATCCCTTTATGTGGACCGCAGAGATTGAGAGAATGTTTTTCTCTGCTTCTCCCAGGAAATCTTGGGTCAGTGCCCTTAGACTGACTGACCTTGTTCCCCCTTGACTGTTCAAATAGGATACTGCCACCCGGTTGTCCGAGAAAATTTGGACTTCCCTTCCTTGGATCAAGTCCCGGAAGACACTTAATGCCTTCCCGACTGCCAGAAGCTCCCTGAAGTTTGAGGAAGCTCTGCTCTGACTCTGATCCCAGGGACCCTGGGCGTAGCGGTCTCCTAAATGAGCCCCCCAACCCCAGGCACTTGCGTCTGTTGTAATGCCTATTGGGTCTAGCTGTGTCCACGTCCGACCTCCCGATAGGTTGACGGGATCGAGCCACCAAACTAGGGAGCTTCTTACCTCCTCTGACAGAGGAACTTTCTCCTCCAGGGTTTCTCTTCTCCCGCCCCAAGAGGAGAGAAGGAAGCCCTGGAGGACTCGTGAGTGGAGCTGAGCCCAGGGAACTGCCGGGATGCAAGAGGCCATCAGGCCCAACACCCTCATGATGTTTCTCAAAGATACCTCCGGGGCTTCGAGACACACTGTCACTGCGCCCCGAATTTTTTCGACCTTTTCGGGAGGAAGAAACACTTTCTGGGCTACTGAGTCCAACTGATACCCCAAGTATACCTTCGACTGTGAGGGATCCAGGGAGGATTTCTCCTGACTCACCATCCAACCTAGGGAATCCAGGGTCGACAAGACCAACTCTCGATCTCTCAGGAGCTGGTCTCTGGATGGACTGTAGATCAACAGATCGTCGAGGTATGGTATCAGAGCTACCCCCTGAAGGTGTAGAAAGGATACTACCTCTGCCAGGACTTTGGTAAAAATCCTTGGACTGGCCGCAAGGCCGAAGGGAAGTGCCCTGAACTGCCAATGCTGCACCCCCTGTTCTGTCCGTACTGCGAAACGCAAGTACTTCTGATGATCCGGGGCAATGGGTACATGCAGGTAAGCATCTTTGAGATCTAATGTGATCATGAAAACTCCCTTCTGGAGGTGTTTTCTGACCGTGTAGATGCTCTCCATTCTGAATCGCTTGTACAACAGGTAGTGGTTCAGTTTCCGTAGATTGATAATCAACCGAAACTTGCCCGATGGCTTCGGGACCACAAAAATGTGGGAATAAAAACCGAAAGCCCTCTGAGTCACTGGGACCGGGATAATCACTTCCTGTTCTGCGAGCATGCGAACGCTGTCTAGCAAGCCCTTTGCCTTCATAGAATCTTTGGGAAGGTAAGTAACCAAAAAATTGAGGTGGGAGTGACCGAAATTCCAGCTTGTAACCTAGTTTTATTAGGTCTAAAATATAAGGGCTCTCTGAGATCTTCTCCCACTGGGGAAGGAAACATGAGAGCCTTGCGCCCACTTTTATGGCGTCATTTAGAATCTTTGCTCGACGGTCCGGACCCGGAAAAAAGGATTCCACCTTTTTCTTTTCCCTTTCCGATCCCCCATTTCTTCCTTTGTCCCCCTTTGCCCTTGAACTGGCCTTTTGCAGGGGGGCCACGAAAAAATTTCCTCCCTTTTTCCTTCTTGGGTTTGGAGGGAAATTTCTTACCTTTTTCTGTGGATCGGGAAAGGACCTGTTCCAGACCCGAACCAAAGAGTAGGGAGCCCTCAAAGGGAATACCACAGAGTCGGGACTTAGAAGTGAAGTCTCCGTCCCAAGTCTTAACCCAAAGGGCCCTCCTGGCTGAGTTCAGTAATGCCGCTGACTTAGCAGTCGTCCTTACTGTCTCTACTGCCGCGTCCGCCAAAAAGGCGATAGCTCTCCCCACCACTTCCAGGGATTCTACTACCTCCCTGGATTCCTTCTTACGTGTGAGATGGTCCATCAGCTTGTTGAGCCATGCGTCTGCGTTCCTGGCTACACAAGCTGAAGCCAATGCAGGGCTCATGGCCGATGCATTCGCTTCCCAAGCTCTACGCAACAGGATCTCAGATTTTTTATCCATCTGATCCTGAATGTTACCCGCGTCCTCAAAAGATAAGTCCGACCATTTAGAAACCTGCGCCAAGGACGCATCTAAACGTGGGACTTTGAAAAATTTTTCTTCCTCCTCCTCCTTAAAAGGACATCTCCGTTTCCAAGTTTTAAGTCTGAGGAGTTTACGCTCAGGTTCCTTCCATTCCCTCAAGATAATATCTTTCAGGGACTGGTGAACTGGGAAGGATCTGGCCTGTGGCTTACCCAAACCTCTATAGACCTTATCCTGAGCTGACACTTGGGCGGAAGGTAACTGAATGTCCTCTGACGCATATACTGCCCTGAGGAGACCCTCCATATCCTCTGCTGAAAAGAGGTGTCCCCCAGATCTGGTCTCTACATGGCTATCCTGATCTGAGTCCTCCCCCTCCTGGGAACTCAGGTCAGAGCTGCAAACCTCCTCCTCTGAATAGTATGGAGCAGGTTCCTGAGACCCTCCTGTAAAGGTTGATCTATCTTCCTGTGAGGGAGAGCTTTCCCTTACTGATCTGGCATCCCCCTGACGCTGATCAAGTGCGGCTTTAAAAGACTGAAGGGTAGCTAGCATCTCAACCTGAAGTGCCCTGCATTCCTTCGCAACCTCTGCTGTCTCTTTGCCTGCCAATTTGTAAATACATTTGTAACAAAAAGGCTTGCTGTGGTCCTGTGGGAGTTTAGAGCTACAAGACCCACAGCGTTTAGTTTTGGATGTGGCTTTCCCAGACCTACTGGCTCTCTCCTGAGCAGGGCATTCGGTCTCTGTAAGAAAGGGACACCCCATTAGCCACATCACATACACATACAGTGTGGGGGACAAGGACAATAGGGCCACCCCAAATGTCTGCCCCCCCTCGCTCCAGCCGAGTCACTCACCCCCTGTGGCGACCTCTGATGCCACGAGCTCTGGTCCGCCTTCCATCCTCTGCCTCTACACCGGTAGATGGATCGTCTGTGAAGGCTGTGGACCTTGGGCCCCCTCTTTCCAAACAGCCGCCTCGTGCTCTGACCGCCGCGCTCGCCGCCATTTTGTTGAAGCCCCGGCGCGCCGGATATGACGTCACACCGGCGCCCGGCGGCTTCCGGACATGCGCACTAGCGGCTACAGACGCCGCTCTGCGCCGCGGTCTATCCCTAAGGATGGCACGGCCCCCTAAGGGGAAGAAAAACGTTCGGCCATTGGAGCCCAGCTTCCGGCCGACGTGGGGTGTATCAGCGGCCCCCCCCAACCGTCCACCACTGTCAGGTATGAGGGGAGGAAAAGAGGGAAGGTTAGGTGGCCCCTGGGGTTATGGACAACTCACCTGTCCTAGTGCCCCAGCCTCTCCCATTCAGCTTTCTAGGGAGAGCAGAGGGAAAACCCCTTAATTAAATGGCATTTGCAAAATGCTTGAATAGAGAACCCCACAGGCACCACTGACTGCTCTGGGTTTGTTCATTAAGGGGGCGACCATGGTCCCAGACCTGAGGTCTTAGAAAAAAATAACAAACGGTTTCGCAGCCATCAGCGTGTGGGAAACACAATCAATAACTGAGGGTCAGAGGGAGGGGTGGGGCTTTTTAAACTTTGTTAATTGTGTTTCCTGCCAGGTGTGACCAGTCATCCTCTCAGGTGTGCCGTCCTGGAAGATGACTAGAGAAACATAATTTTAACTACACAGAGAACCTGTTGCTTGCAATATCTGCTGCCTCGACTGGACCATTGCACAGCATGCCCTCCTCGACCCCATCCAGCAACTGTAGGTCCAGGCTTTTGAATGACCCCTTTTCCATCAGGAGCTACAATTTAAAGCGGAGCTGCACCCGCACCAAAAATATTAAAAGTCAGCAGCTACAAATACTGCAGCTGCTGACTTTTAATAAATGGACACTTACCTGTTCCTGGTTCCAGCGGTGTAGGCAGAATGTGACGGGCGACCACTAGCACTCAGCTGCCCCGCCGCCATCCTCTGTCAGGGAATCAGGAAGTGAAGACGCAACGTCTTCACTGCCCGGTTCCTTACTGTGCATGCGCGAGTCGCGCTGCGCGTCTATTGGTCCCCGCTGTGTCCTGGGAACTGTGTTTTCCAAGACAACGGGGCATCTCCGGATAGAGGTGGGGCAGTCCGGATAATTCGTCACGGAAGTGGGTGCAGATACATGTATTATACAGGAATCAGATTAGCGGAAGTTCCACTTTAGGGTGAAGCGCCGCTTTAAGTAGATGGATGACCTATATTTTATACCTTTTATTTTACCCAACCATTTTCAAAAAGTCATTTAAACTAAGACATGCCTGTCAGTGATGTACCACAAGGATATGCTCACATTTTTTTGTGATGCATGAACGCATCCAAAGTCATGCATGCTCCAGCAGCACATAAAGGCAATCCCTTTCGCAAGTGCATGATTGTGCCATTAAATCTAAAAAAAATGTAATCGTAGGATACCTGAACAGATCTATGGACTGTTACTCGGCTCTCTATCAGCATGTCCCTTGTCAGCACATGGACACTGCAACAAAACTGATTGGTTCCTTGAGCTGCTTCTTAAATTAGACGTGTGCAATTCGTTTAGTTACAAATTTTTTTAACAAATTCCAGAAATTCCAAAAATTCTAAATTAGGAAATTGTAAGTCCAAAGACAAGAATGAAAATCTGAAAATCTGAAAATTTTGAAAACCCAAAAATCTGAAATGACTAATATTAAATTATAAGTCTTGGAATTTCTTTTCAAATTTGGCTGTTGAGATGAAGCATTCGTCATTTCAGATAAATTTGTATTAGTTACGTTCACAAACAGCCAAATTTGAAAGGAAATTCCAATACCTATAATTTAAATAATTAGTTATTTAGAATTTGACTGATTTTTTTTTCAGATTTTCAAATTTCCAAAAAAACGAATGAAACGAAAATGAACAAATTTTGTTAGTGCACATGTCTATTCTTCATCTCCCTACCTGAGCTCTGCTGGAGAGAGATTGGAGGAGAGTCTGATACCAAGCCAAATTCAGGTACTGCTTGCATGTCAAACATGCATTTAAGAATCAATGTATTATTTCCTTTGATATAATATATGCTTTAAAGTATTTTCTTTATCTTGATCTACGCTCATGTAGCAAAGCTTGTTACAAAAAAAGTGAAGTCTGCATGAAAGAGTATCTGCTTTTTTAAACAAATACAAAACGTGCGCCTCATGTCTGTCTACAAAGCCTTAGGCAAACAAACATTCAATCACATAATTTGTCTAACCTAAAAACACCTGATCGCTCCCCATTTGGGACTCGGAGCGTTCTCCATAGGTTGGAAATACAAGGCAACTTACTCCATTTTGTCCTCTAGTTTATGAATAGTCTGTTTGTCCAGGTAACGGCAAAATAAGGAAAGCAAATTGCTTGGCAGAAAGAGTGGCTCCACCATGGAGGATTTGGAAACGTGAGAAAGCTCCTTTGCTACAAGGAACACTGTATCGGTCCTGGGGAGAAATTGAGAGACAAATGGAAACTCTTACATGCCAAAAAAAACTAAAAAATTACAAACCCATTGCATCATGTAAAGACAGAAAGATGAAAGACAACATATACAGAGATGTATCAGTATTCCCAAATTCAAAGAATTCTTGAAAAAACACAAGTATCAGCAAGTACCAGATTCAAATTGGTTCAGTGGCCCTGAATAGTTTAGTGTGCTATAGAGATTTATATACTATAAGTGAAACTCCCAAGGACTTCCATCATTACTACAGTAATACTAATGATGTAGAATTTAATTTAAAATTGACTAAAAACCCTTTGTTTGTTGTATTACCTAAAATTTATGATTTTCTTGGATAGATGCTGGAGGTTTAAAACTTCAAACAACTTAATCCATATATTTTGCAGTGATCTAAGCAGTGAGAGCTCTGATAGACCTGCCATAGGGTGGTCACGAATTAAAAAAAAAAAAAAAAAAAAGGGTACAGCTCTCCACATTGAAGTTACCAGGAGATACGAAAAGGCACCAAAGTCATGCCACAGCACAAGAACGGCCTGACAGGGTTACACAGGGACACAGACTCCATAGATAAGCATTACCATTTTTCAAAGTCCCCAATGCATGGCTCCATTGGTGTATCAGAAGACAATAGGCTCTCTCCATGGCTCAGTAATGCATACAACAGGGAGATTCCAAACTAGAGACAAGCAAAAACAAACATTTCCATAGCTGCAAGAGAATTTCACACTGATAATCTATAAATCAATATTGGATAGTGATGTTTATTTTATTCCGCCCTCTTCAAAAAACACCGCTCTGCGCCCCTGGGATGTGTTACTAACAAGTTTGGGTAGGTATATAGGTGTACCCACCTGTATTATGTAGATGTGTTAAATATATAAATATATGAATAAATAAATAAATAAATATATATGTATATATGTACAAAATATATAAAAAATCAAAATATATATATATATATATATATATATATATATATATATATATATATATTTATATATATATATATATATATATATATATATATATATATATATATATATATATATATATATATATATATATATATGCTTGTGCATAGATGTGATGAAATTATAATTATGATGTGCAAGGATAATCTCTATGTGATGTGTATGTACAGTAGACCTTATACATATATCATCAACAGCTGCTGCTTAAAACAAAGAAAATATGGGAAAATACAAACAGCATTGGATGGACCGTGCTTAGTCCACTCAAATTGGCGTTTGTAGCAGCGCTATTCAGAGTTTTGCAAGTGAATAAAAAAACATTTGATATATACACTCACAATAGAACACCATATATCACATAGAGTTGTGAAAAATTAATCTTATGTGTGAAATAAAATTATAAATATGGATCTAGTGAAAGTGATAAAAATTCTCATAAGTGCTTAAAATTATAAAGTATATAAAAAAATATATATAAAAGTGCATTCCAGTGAATCATATATGTGATAAAAAATATATGATGAACAAAATAAATAAATAAATGAATGATTGTCAATTCTGTGTCTCCAGTCCACATAAAGCCAAGCTTGTCAAACTGGTCCCGCTAGACTGTAGCAAACCACCAATCCACCAAGTGACAGTTGGTATAAACACAACAGTTCAGAATTTGGGTATTTGAGTGATCCGACCACCGAAGGTTTCCACCTAGTGCCAAACTCGCCCCTATGGGGATGCACTCACCAGAAAACTGCTTTAAATGTGCCTGTGGTTATAACCAATGTGGGCCTTCTCATCCAACATCAGACCATCCACCAGCGCGAAAATAGGACCAGATCCACTGTTCAGCATCACCTGATCATTACTCCACCAGCGCAGTCACATAATGTATGAGAAGACAAATGGAGGACCACATAGTGTAATACTGCTTAAAAGTAATTTTATTGAAAACACTTCCCCTTTAAAAAACGATCCCCCCTAGTAGTAACTGCGTACCAAAAAATGATAATAAATTAGCCTTTAGATAAATGTAGGAATCTACTGTGCCTGAATCCAGTCCACAGGATGTGGAAGAAACGATTTCCGCTGAGTGTGTGAGCGGTGTCTCTCCTTCCTGATGGCCTTGGAACGCACAGTGGACCGCAAGCGTGATGACGTCACTTCCTTCTGACCTACGCCCTGACGCGTTTCGTCATTTCCGACTTCTTCTCGAGGGCGTAGGTCATCAGGGAGGAAGTGACATATATATACACTGACTGATGTGCCAACCATCCAATGAGGAGGCTAGAATGCTCACACACTGGACGGGGGCGCCGTGGACCAGGCAAACAGACACTAGAGGTCTAATAAAGACATCTAGCAATGAAAGCTCCGGTGTCAGCGTATTTACAGCAATAAGAGACATTCTAATCAACATATCACATTAAAACATATCATTTTAAAACGTCATAATGTCCAAAGGATATAAAATATTTTTCTTTGTGTGTTTTGAGAGGTAGGATATACACATATCTTCCTCCCTATACATTTAATGTGTCATTTTATTATTGTGGGCTGTCATTGTTGATATACCCATTCACCTTTTATATGCGGTGTGTGTGTGTTCATACCTTATATAGTTTCTAGTTTTTGCCCGCTAATTGTGCGGTTGGGTGGATGGTGATGCATAGTCTGTCCCGCTGGTTGCGGAGATAAAAATCCACTGAAATGTATCTGACTTCCAATCGACAATGATAGCCCATATTTCCAATACAGCCATATTATATATTCAAGGAACGTGAACTTGAATATTGAAATATTGGTTACATGATATTTATAAAAATGGTATGTATAAAATATAATATATAATATTTAGGTGGACAAGGTTATATCTATAAAAATTAAAAATTAAAATTAATTAAGACTAAATTATGTACTCGTATATATAAAATTAAAATGGTATATAAAAAATGTATATATAAAAACAGTAAGTTGCCATACAAATGCGTTGTAAGATCAGAGTGACTGGGTTATCTGTGGAGGTAATTTACTCGTAGATATATAAAATTAAAATGGTATATAAAAAAATTGTATATATAAAAACAGTAAGTTGCCATACAAATGCGTTGTGAGATCGGAGTGACTGGGTTATCTGTGGAGGTAATATTATTATTTCATATTCATGTTCCTTAAATATGTACATATACCGGCACAGTACCATACACAAACGATCATGCGACATGGTCCTCAGGAGATCTATCACTGTTTATGTGTTTGTATAGGTGTACTTTTTCTAAGGCACTATGTGTCGCTTATAAAGCAATTAATATCTAGTTCGATGTTTAATCCTTTGGGCGAGAGAACGTCGACTAGGTATATCCATTTTGTTTCTTGTTTAGACAGTTCGCGGACCATGTTTAAACCTCTCCAATGGGGTTGAATCTGTTCAATACCCCAAAATTGGAGACCTCTAGGATCCTTGCCATGTTTGAGTTTAAAGTGCAGTGAGACATTATGGTCTTTAAAACCAATTTTTATGTTATGAATATGCTCAGCAATTCGCACTCGTAATAATCTTTTTGTCCGTCCAATATACATTAAATCGCATGGGCACTTTAAGGCGTATACCACATGCGAGCTATTGCACGTGATGAACTGTTTGATAGAAAACACGTTATTGTTGACTGAGGAGGCGAAATTTTCCAATTTTTTCAGGAAATTGGAAAATTTCGCCTCCTCAGTCAACAATAACGTGTTTTCTATCAAACAGTTCATCACGTGCAATAGCTCGCATGTGGTATACGCCTTAAAGTGCCCATGCGATTTAATGTATATTGGACGGACAAAAAGATTATTACGAGTGCGAATTGCTGAGCATATTCATAACATAAAAATTGGTTTTAAAGACCATAATGTCTCACTGCACTTTAAACTCAAACATGGCAAGGATCCTAGAGGTCTCCAATTTTGGGGTATTGAACAGATTCAACCCCATTGGAGAGGTTTAAACATGGTCCGCGAACTGTCTAAACAAGAAACAAAATGGATATACCTAGTCGACGTTCTCTCGCCCAAAGGATTAAACATCGAACTAGATATTAATTGCTTTATAAGCGACACATAGTGCCTTAGAAAAAGTACACCTATACAAACACATAAACAGTGATAGATCTCCTGAGGACCATGTCGCATGATCGTTTGTGTATGGTACTGTGCCGGTATATGTACATATTTAAGGAACATGAATATGAAATAATAATATTACCTCCACAGATAACCCAGTCACTCCGATCTCACAACGCATTTGTATGGCAACTTACTGTTTTTATATATACAATTTTTTTATATACCATTTTAATTTTATATATCTACGAGTAAATTACCTCCACAGATAACCCAGTCACTCTGATCTTACAACGCATTTGTATGGCAACTTACTGTTTTTATATATACATTTTTTATATACCATTTTAATTTTATATATACGAGTACATAATTTAGTCTTAATTAATTTTAATTTTTATAGATATAACCTTGTCCACCTAAATATTATATATTATATTTTATACATACCATTTTTATAAATATCATGTAACCAATATTTCAATATTCAAGTTCACGTTCCTTGAATATATAATATGGCTGTATTGGAAATATGGGCTATCATTGTCGATTGGAAGTCAGATACATTTCAGTGGATTTTTATCTCCGCAACCAGCGGGACAGACTATGCATCACCATCCACCCAACCGCACAATTAGCGGGCAAAAACTAGAAACTATATAAGGTATGAACACACACACACCGCATATAAAAGGTGAATGGGTATATCAACAATGACAGCCCACAATAATAAAATGACACATTAAATGTATAGGGAGGAAGATATGTGTATATCCTACCTCTCAAAACACACAAAGAAAAATATTTTATATCCTTTGGACATTATGACGTTTTAAAATGATATGTTTTAATGTGATATGTTGATTAGAATGTCTCTTATTGCTGTAAATACGCTGACACCGGAGCTTTCATTGCTAGATGTCTTTATTAGACCTCTAGTGTCTGTTTGCCTGGTCCACGGCGCCCCCGTCCAGTGTGTGAGCATTCTAGCCTCCTCATTGGATGGTTGGCACATCAGTCAGTGTATATATATGTCACTTCCTCCCTGATGACCTACGCCCTCGAGAAGAAGTCGGAAATGACGAAACGCGTCAGGGCGTAGGTCAGAAGGAAGTGACGTCATCACGCTTGCGGTCCACTGTGCGTTCCAAGGCCATCAGGAAGGAGAGACACCGTTCACACACTCAGCGGAAATCGTTTCTTCCACATCCTGTGGACTGGATTCAGGCACAGTAGATTCCTACATTTATCTAAAGGCTAATTTATTATCATTTTTTGGTACGCAGTTACTACTAGGGGGGATCGTTTTTTAAAGGGGAAGTGTTTTCAATAAAATTACTTTTAAGCAGTATTACACTATGTGGTCCTCCATTTGTCTTCTCATACATTATGTGACTGCGCTGGTGGAGTAATGATCAGGTGATGCTGAACAGTGGATCTGGTCCTATTTTCGCGCTGGTGGATGGTCTGATGTTGGATGAGAAGGCCCACATTGGTTATAACTACAGGCACATTTAAAGCAGTTTTCTGGTGAGTGCATCCCCATAGGGGCGAGTTTGGCACTAGGTGGAAACCTTCGGTGGTCGGATCACTCAAATACCCAAATTCTGAACTGTTGTGTTTATACCAACTGTCACTTGGTGGATTGGTGGTTTGCTACAGTCTAGCGGGACCAGTTTGACAAGCTTGGCTTTATGTGGACTGGAGACACAGAATTGACAATCATTCATTTATTTATTTATTTTGTTCATCATATATTTTTTATCACATATATGATTCACTGGAATGCACTTTTATATATTTTTTTTATATACTTTATAATTTTAAGCACTTATGAGAATTTTTATCACTTTCACTAGATCCATATTTATAATTTTATTTCACACATAAGATTAATTTTTCACAACTCTATGTGATATATGGTGTTCTATTGTGAGTGTATATATCAAATGTTTTTTTATTCACTTGAAAAAACTCTGAATAGCGCTGCTACAAACGCCAATTTGAGTGGACTAAGCACGGTCCATCCAATGCTGTTTGTATTTTCCCATACAATCTATAAATCAAGGATGATTTTTATGGAACATGTACGAGGGTGGGGGAGGCATCATTTTTATGCTGATCAAAAAGAATCTAAACGCCTTAAAAAAAAAAAAAAAGCCACAACCAAAAAGTAGGAAAGAATTAAAATTGTTGTTTATATTCTGGTGCTATTGAGGTGATTTTTAGTGGACAACATGAATCCTTCGTGATCCCAGACTACACACTCCAAATCGCTAGCTGGGATAAGGTGGTGTCACATTTTTACATTAAGCCTTTACGGTTTGAGCTATACAATACATAAAACACAAGTATAGGACTTTAAGCGAGGCAGGCTGTAACACAATGTAGACGTATATCCATTTATTAACAAGGGTAATAAAGATGCACCAGTATCGCTTAGGTTGAACTTTTAATGGGATGCAAGTTTGTGGATAAGCCCATCTACATATTTTTGTTGTACATAACTTTCCCATAACATGGGTTCCTATTTAGACCACTTTATATTTTTTACAGAAAGGCTAGCATCCGCTCCCGAGTTGGATTATTGACAAAACGCGTAAAGCTTCAAAAGGATGCAATCCCCATTTTATACAATTGGTTAATACGGACACCTTATTTCTGTACAACATATTTCATCATACTCATGCATTTGTATATTTGCTCCCATGTTATGATACCAAATGCTTTATACTACGGTCTGATTTATGTACCATTTTTCAAGTTTAGTTTACTTGATACTCATGTTTTGCATGCTTTGAGCATTTACCCTTCATGCACATTGCTATGCATCTTTTACCCTTGTTATTAAATGGATATACTTCTACATTGTGTTACAGCCTGTATCATATAAAGTCCCATCATTTTATTTTATGTATCCAGATTAGGGATGGAGGTAATCCCCCCCCCCTTGTGCACCTCATTAAAAGTCCCAGTATATGTAGATATACATGACCCCCCTCTCCTTGTAACTATACATGAGGTGTTACAGTAAGGGCTCTTTCACACGGATGGTCCGTATGTCCGTTTTTCATCCTTCCGTTTTCGTATGAAAAACGGACATACATGTATCCCTATGGGATAGCAGGTGTCAGCGGATGAGCATCTGCTGACACCCGATCTCGTCCGTGTCCGTTATGCTCCGTTTCTGCAGAGGGAGAAAAACCCTATTTTTTCATCCGTCTGCAGAGCAGATCGGATGACGACGGACTCTACGGTCCGTCGTCACCCGATCTCCCATAGGGGAGAGCGGCGCTCTGACAGGTCCGTCCCTGCGCTGTGTGCAGAGACGGACCTGTCATCTTCCTGCTCAGCGGAGATCGCTCCGGCGATCCCCGGGGTGGATCTGCACTGATCCGCCCTGTGTGAAAGAGCCCCAAGTGAAGGATATGCAAATATTGATTGCCAGAGAATTACTCAAATACCTGGTTCTGGAATGCCAATCTAAGTGGCAAATCTGGGCTCTCTGGCAAAGGCGTGGTAAGTTCTTGGATTACTCGGATCAACTCAGTAAATGGTAGTTCATTAACTATAGATGTCAGAGGTCCGTAGAGAACTGGAAGGGACTACAAAAATAGAAAGAATTAAATCAAAATGACAACCATTTCAGCAATAAACACTTGTAAAGCGATTAGGGGAGGTAGAGTTGCCCTTTAAGAAGGGGAAACCCCTTAGAAGTGGAGTGGTCATGCCAGTTTCCCTTTATATAGAGGCAGGGGTTTGTGTCAGGGAAGGGAGAATTCCTGGCATGACAGAAAGGAGAAGAGCTGAGGGGTTCTAGTGTACTCTCCCCTTTGGGAAATTTTGCCCGTAGTTTTCGGTAACCAAGTTTTAGACTGTAATTGGGTGGGAGTACCAACTTGCTCACCCACGTTTTGAAAGATGTATTGGTCCATGAGAATGAGGTGTTCAATAAAACCATAATTTGGACTGTTACTACATCTTAAGGACTGTATGCCTATACTGACAAATAAAATAAACCATTTGTGTAATGATAGTCTAATGTAAAATGTCCTACTGAGGGTGAAATGTTAAGTTCAGCCACTGCCCGGGTAAAGAGTTGTGTGCTTACTGCAAGCCTGGGTGGTGGAGGCAAAAGGAGTCCCCCTCCCTGATGGTGAGAGAAATCTTGAGCATCATGTCGCCTGGGCCCCCCTGTCCCATAGGCCCTGCAACCCTGGACTGCATTGTGTGCCACTTAAACTCACTGAAACGGGGTATTGATCCCAAGCATCCACCGCTGGGAGTGCCGGCACGGGAGGGAGCTTGCCCCAGCTCCTACAAATCAATGACAGTTAAAGAAAGGACTCCCTGAAGCCACACATTCCTGTAGACCCTATACAGGGTGTATGAATGGTAACCATAGGCCCTAGGTGGTCAGTTGGGCTTCTGGAGCTTCTATTTGAACTAGGTGTCAACTATAGGCCTATGTGTGAGTACTCCAGGCCTGAAGGAGTTAATGTCTGCAATGACCAGGAAGATGTGGATGAGAGGTCTAGGACCGACATTGATGCACGAGACAGTTTATGGTTTGGACTGAATATGCGCGATACCCTGAGAGTGAGACCCTGTATATCAAGGCGGTACTCAGCTGCACGTCGGTCATGTGGAACAAAGCTGGGGACCTGCCTTACAAGTAGGGGGGGGACTGAAACCCTTTCCCTGGGCAACTTTTCCTTTTTCAGAAGACCGCCAGTAACAGCCACAAACTAGGTTCCACTTACTAATTAAATCTTTATACAGCTCTTTTTTAGCATCTAGTTTTGTATACTTTATGCAACTACCTCATAAAAAAGGTACCTGAAAAATACTACAGAAAATTTAAGTTCAATCAGCATATCTATGGACATTTGTAACTATTGTAAATTCTCAGCAGAGCCATTCAAGTCCCTGTTTGGGAGAGCGTGCCTCTCATCTGTACACAAAAGTGGATAATGAGGACACAGACAATAAAACATAACCACAATTCTAAGCCTTTCCCACTCAAAGCCGGGGAGCCATTGCATGACTTCTATTGGAAAAAAATAAATAAATAAAAAAAAAAAAAAAAAAAAAAAAGGTACCTTATTCACTTAAAGCGGAGTTCCACCCAAAAAAAAAATGGAACTTCTGCTTTAAGCACTCCTAGCCCCCTTACATGCCACATTTAGCATGTCATTTATTTGGGGAGGGGGGGGGGGGAGTGGGGGCTTCATTAGGACTTAATGTCCCACTTCCTCTGTGACAGACCTAGCCGGGACACAGGCTTTTTGAGAGGACTAAATTCAAGCCTCCTGCCAACCGATTATGGGTCCTGGATTTTAAAAGGGACACAGGGTGAAGGAGAACCCCAACCCCTAGTCAGATTCAATGCTGTATATATGTGTATATATAATGTGTGTGTCTCATGCTGTTGGGGGAATACACTCTCAGATGCTAGTGTCATGAACTCAAGATGTTAATTGAGAGAGCCGATTGTCCTCTGTACAATGCAGGAGACGGTCTGTCTGTTACTGGTGGTCTCCTATTGTGATGAAATGTCTTGTGGTGGCAATTATGATCATTTATAATCAACTGTGTTTAGCTCGGTGACCACAAAGTCTGACTTGTAGTGAAATCCTGATGAGTCACATCGGCTGCTTAAAGGGATTAGTTAATTAGTTTATGTTAAGTTGTTACAAGTGTATTGTTAGCGTAATATGAGCAGGAGGGGGGGGGGATCTCCTCTCCTACTGTATATAAATGCGAGTTTGGCTTTGTAATAAACAGTTCATGTTGAGCAACTAAGCAAGTGTCGTCTCGTTTGGTGCTTGGGAGCGGTTGGAATATCCGATATCCGTATCCAGACTGGAAGGAAGTGATATATGACGAACGCACTCAAGAGGAGTGTAGGGACGTTCCGTCACATCCTCCTTCTGCCCAGGCACATCCTCCTTCTGCCCAGGGACCGCCAAGGCGACTCCTCCTTTCTCCTTAGGCTCCTTATGCCCCCTCCCTCTAGGCGATCTCCTGGGACACGTGACAGGTCCCAGGAGATCGCCTGTCCACTCCGGGAGCGCAGCGCGACTCGTGCATGCGCCGTGCGTGCCTGGCCGTGAAGCCTAAAGCTGTCAGGGCCGGGTGCCCAGAGTGGCAATGGAGGCGCCGGCGGAGAGGAGTGACACCGCGTTCGGCCGCATTGCTGGACCATGAAAACAGATAAGTGTCTGTTTATTAAAAGTCAGCAACTACACTTTTTGTAGCTGCTGACTTTTAACATAAAAAGCCTGGAACTCCCCTTTAATCCCCATTTTTAGTACTTGTGCAGACAGTATCATAGTATTAATGCTAGAACACCCCTTAAGACCACAAGGAGCCAAACCCACCATTTTTACCTTTTCAGTGGTGTCATTCTTTATGAGGTAGGACAAATGCTGTACAACAGTCAAAAGTATTTCCACTGTCTGTTCGCTGTGGAGGAACTGGAGGAGCCGAGCGACCAACTTCTTGCCCTTCCCAACTTGCAGAATTTGCAGAAACTCATCCTCTGACTCACTATAGAAAATTAAGTTGATTAAATTGTGTGATATGTGGGCGCTGAACAGATGCTTACCTGTACTACACCCCTCAGTAATTACTGAAATACATTTTTAGGACCCCCCAAATCAAAATTATAAAAACACTTAACCCGATGGGAACTAACTCATGCAATACTTTAGCTGATAATATTGCTAAAGTATTGGCAGGCGATTTTCACTCACTCAATGTAATTCACTATTACTGTAAATCTGGCGGGGTTACTACATCAAGGGTATGTCTAGTAGAGCAGATATCCTGTGCATGGCAGTGATGCAAGGACGGCACACAGTGGGAAAGATGAGAGAAAGTTTTTATTGAATAGAACAGAGGCGGTGGTGGCTTCAGGCTGTGCAGCTTAGGTGCCATAATAGCAGAGAGCATTGCAAGAGTGTATAATGTAGTGCTACAGAAGTCCACAAGCAGGATGAAGCAATGGGAGGCCTCAATGGTTAGTGTTCATAAAAGGTAAATTAATGGTTTAAAAAATTGTGACCTCAAACTCCACCCAGTTGCCCCCTACCCCCCCCCCCCCCTTCAAAACACCAAGAACTTAAGAGTGAACATATAAAGTATGAGCTTCAGAAACACTTCATTAGTCGTGACATCAGACGTACAGTGTACCCTTGTCTACACGTCTGACTGTCACCAGCATCATCAGGAAGCCAATTGGCAGTGAATCACAGAGGCTGGGAGACACGGTACATCTGTCACGTCCAGTGATGGTGTTTCTGGGACAGTGGAACGCACACTAGTTCGCCATCTTGTTGAAGAGGAAAGCGGCGATTCCGAGGTAGAGCATACGCTGCTGGAATCTGTTGGTGTCGGGTCGGGCTCCCATACATGTGATTGAGATATATATTTTTATCCTTTGCCAAGTTTTATGGAACAGGTTGCATTATAATCTTGTACTTAACATTTTTTCTTTTTATCCTGAGGGACAGTGAAGGTGATAAGCTAGTTGGCTACACTGCTAAATTGTTTTGATATCCATTGAAGCGTTGTTAGACCCACTTAAAACCTGGGTCTCGGGATCTGGAGAGTTCTGTCTGAAAGGGGTTTGTGGTGTGTGTCATGGGATGGATACATAAACATTTAAATCATAAAATACACAGTGAAACTCAAGACAAGATGGGTTTTCCCCAGAGAAAAGAAAAACCATTGAACTGTTCCATAGGCGGGAAAATCTGTATGCAAACTGTGTATAGAGCAGAAGCCTGGACAATGGTTTCACGTGTGGCGTCAACCAGAGATGACCTGACTCATTTCCAGATATCCTATACGTTTAGTGTGAAGACAGATCGTATGTTTACCTGGATTTAGAGAGGGAACAGAACATCTACTCTAATTGGGATTGTTTTCTGGTTTGTAAGACTATGAAACCCCAAAAAAAGGACAATATAACCTTTATCCAGGTGCAAAACTAATTTTCATGGTCTACCCTCTTTGCGCCAAGGGTGAAGCTAAATGTCCCAGAGAAATCCAGTGTTGACTCAAAACAATGGTGTAGCCACTCTTAATTCTACACCAAATAAAATCCAGTTTCAGCTCAAAACAGAAACTGCTAATACAATATAAAAATTATATTAATTTATATTAAAAAAATTAATATGCTTGCTATATACAAGAATGCCAGTAGTAGTCCACGAAAAAAAAAAAAAAAAAAACACGGTATGAAATTGACATGAAACTGCAAGGGGAGATTCCCATTATCTGTAATAGGAATAATTCATAAACTGAATTTTTTCACATCTTAAAAACCACAAATATATAATAATTTCAGAAGACACCGTCAGACAAAGGATATGAGATATTCCTATCCACATATTGTAAAGAACTTGACTCAAATATTATGTGGGGGGTGGGGGGGGGAGGGAGGGTTTGTTTGTTTTGTTCCATGAAAACATGACAGTCACAGTATATTTACTAAAGGTCTCAATTTCTTATAACCAGTAAAGTACACGATATGGGGACAGCTCACCAAAGAGGTGGGCAGTCACCAGATCACTGTAACATGAAACATTAAAAACACAGTTCATAATACCAGATTTAATTATAGGACAATCAGAATTCCAATCATGCAACTGCAATGACCACTAGTAGGCAGATGAGAAATTGACAGTTACCGTCCAATTTTGGAACCAACCATGAGATCGTAAATATGAGGGGGGAGGTACTCCACCCTATAAAAACAGACATTCCTCTCAGGAAGGAACCACACCCCCACACCCCCCATTTGCTGATACACTTCCTAGACGATTGAAAAAGGCTGTTGCCTTTGACCACTTCCCATATCGCTCAACTTTGCTGCAGGAACTAATCATTTATACTTTTTTTTTTTTAATTGTTTATTTATATCAGGAAATGGGTCCACATGGACCAGTAGATTACATACTTTCCACATAACATACAAAGTAAAAGACAAAACTGGTGATACAACATCAAGTCTCTGCTAACAGTATCAACCATTTATACTTTTAAGGTCTTCCCTCTTGAAGCAGTGGTGACATACATACTAAATATCCTGACCAACCTTGCTCCCAAAATTATAGGGATTATATTTAAATTGCATTATATTTTGATATTCTTATTTACAGTGTGCAGAGAAATGTGTTAACGTTTTCCTACAGAGTCTATGTTATAAATTGAAATTGTGTATGGGTAAATTAGATATAGAACTGTATTGCAGCTAAATTGGCTATTGTTGGTTTCCCAGGAAAATTGTTTATGGTTCACCCAACTTTAACCAATCGTGAATTTAGGACTTATTTTAAAATTGACTAGTATTTTAATTTTGCTCTTCAAGATATGTTTCTTTCTCTCCTCCGGCTGTGGAGAGTAAGACATTGTTTTAGAAGCGTTTAGGGTTCTTATTAACATTTTAAAGCACGGTTGATAACCCTTTCATAGTTGGTTGTAGCGGTTCTGGGTCTTGCCTTTGAAATTTAAGAGAAATAACCTTCCTATTGTTCTGATGTCTGATTGTGTGTGTGAAATATTAATAACCAGTAATTCCAGTTTTGTATGCAATTGTATAATTATACTTGTATTTAAAAAAATATTTAATTAATTTAAATTGGGAGATATTTATACATTGGTAAGAAATCACCATAGATTAAAGAACTAAAGAAATTGTTGTGGTATACTATTGAGTGGCTATACAAAAATTCACATTGTTAAAGTCATTTATAAAATTGACGTAATTGGCTGGATCCGTCTATATTTATAATTCTTTCAAATGTTCATTGAAGTTATTCTTCATTGAAGAATATTTATAATTCAGGCACCACCCATTTATAAATTTACAATTCACCAAGCCCCTCCATTTAGTTAAATATTCCCCATATTTAATCAACATCAATTTTATACCACACAGTCACGACATGTGGACACAAGGAGCACTGGTTTAATGCAGCACTTGCATGAAGTGTGTGGCGCACATTGCATAGGACATTTGAGTACACAAATTTTGGACACTGATGGACCTTTAAAACTCTAAAAAGTGGTGATATCAGATTGACGATATATTATTGGATGTTTTCAGACAAAGGGAACACCTAGCCAGGGAAGGACTTAGGGTGGTGGGAGCCCCTGGGCTTGAGTAACTTTCGGGCCCTACCTTCTATACATTACTGTATTTATTTTTAGGAGGGAAGTTTAAGGGAAAAAACAAACAACTTCAAATTTAAATGCCATCAATGCAGCCTTATCAGTGTCCATCTGCAGCCTTGTCCAGTGTCATTAGCAGCCTTGTCATTGCATTATGGAAGTTTAAAAATGGCGCCGCCAAGATAGAGTCCTATCTCGGCGGCTCTCGGGTCCTCTCGCAGTCCCGAGCGGAGCCGAGAGTAGCAGAGTGTGCTCGGCTCAGTAATGCTCAGTCCCTGCGTTATGTCCATCATAGGGCGGGACTGAGCGGAGCCGAGTACACTCGGCTATGTATCTCGGTGGGGCCCACAGGGCCTATGGGCTTAAGCCCAGTCAAGCCCAATGGCAAGTCCGGCCCTGTACCTAGCGCTCATTTATTTTGGCTTATGAAACTTACCAAGTTAAGACAACAGGACATGAACACCACATGTATTTAAAAAAAAACATGCAAGTTTATCAAGTAGTGTTTTTCCCCTCTTCCACATGTTTGGAAAGAGTAGCACATATTAGTTATGGTCATGTACTCTGGGATTTGAAGCATACATTTCAGGAACAAGCAAGGGAGGGTGGGTACATATTGGGACCATGAAGAACAAACGTAGCCACCCTCTAACAGCTGGATCCCAGAAGAAAAAAAATATCACATTTTTTTTGGAGATATGAAGGAGGCCGAGAGCAACTACTGAGTTTTAAACAAGAGCTTGGTATCACTTTTAAAGCATCTTTAGAATCCCCTATAATTGTTAAACTAGAAAACCAGACCCTGCATGACCATTTTCTCTTCACCAGGATTTAAAAATATGTCCAACTGTCATGCCCAAATTTACCAGTTCTGGGGAGAGCGATAAAAATACCTGTCAGATTTTTATTGCCGTCTATGCCCCGGTTATGGAGATTCATCCTCTCTATTTGTCCTGTTTACCATTAAAAGTGAAAGTAAGAAAAGTAAATCCTATATTTTGGGCTGTCCCCAGAAAGTTACGAGAAATCTTCCAATAGGAACACTAAATTTGGTGACCCAGGGGTCCCCAAAAAATTCCTTTTAATTGCAGGGATTTCCTCTCCCTTACTTTTTTTAGTTAATAGACAGGAAGCGAAAGTAAAAATACCCCAATGGGGAAAAGAGGAAAAGAATGAGACCTTATAACCCTCCCTTATGTTATCAAAAAACAAAAACACCCCACACAGAAAAAATTGTATTATACTATCCATGGTGGCAGCATACTGAAGCTACCACATGTATGCTGTCATGAAGGCACCATGAAAAAGTCTTGCCTATAGTTCTACTTTAAATCTGGATGACCAAATGACTCAGAGCGTGGTTCTATTGGTCCCTCTTTTACCTAAGCAAGCAAAATCACTAAAAAAGAAAAAAAAATGTACAGCTTTGCAAAAAAAAAAAAAAAAAAAAAAAAAAAGCAAATGTGCCAAAAAAAAAAAGAAATTGGCTTTTAAACACAAGCTAATCCATTTGTCAAAAAAATGCCTTGGAATACCAAGACTGGATCATCTGCCTGACGAGGAGCAATAAAGCCCACTCAGCCTACATAAAAGGCAACTTGAAAGTGGGTCCATAAACAAAATTGTCCAAAATAAATTTATACTCTCATAAAACACTGTATAAAAGTAATAACTCAGCAAAAAGATGCAGTAATATTGCACTTTGAAAATAAAGTTGGGGAATCCCACTCACTCTTCACAGCTGCACACTCCAATCTTGAGAGCTTCATAGATGCTTTGAACTTTGTAGCTCTGTTTTTGTTGGTAGCGGATGTGTTGGTCTTCAGGCATATGATGCATTTTTCTCTCCGTCTCTTCCACCTCCAGCAATTTAACAAAGAGCTAAAACCCAGACAAAAAAGGACCCTTCTATCAGACATATATATGCATAGCCTATGCAAGGGATAAAGACTGGTGCCAAGCAAGTCAGCTAAAACATGATTTTTATGATTGCAGGTGAACAGTCGTCAAAAAAGCCAAAGCATTGTGGCCATCAGGCCTTAATCATTGTTAACAAATAAGTGACACAAAGCAGCTTAAATAGTGTAGACTAAATCACATCAACCCCAAGGGACACATGATTCAAAAAAAGGGGTGGCAACAAATATCAAAACCTACAAAAAAAAATAAAAAAAATGAATCAAAAAAAGGGGAGCACTATAAGCAATACAAAAGTACATAAAAGGTTTATAAAAAACACGGATCACAAAAATAAAAGGAACAGCAATATATGCATAGTTTGTCAACAATGCAAACACAACACATCTTCTGGGTAGCAAAGGAGCTTAAGAAGACCATACTGAATGACCATTTCATTCTCATGGGGGAAATAAAAAAAAAAAAAAAAAAAGGACCACCACACAAAATGTTTCCACCAAAGCTAACCTTCAAAAAGCCTAGAAAAATCGAAAAGGGGCAACAGAAAAGAGACCAAGGGGTTTATAGAGCCCCATTTTTTATTAATTATGTGAAGTTTTTTTTTTTTTTTACTCTGTATGTTTGTTCCAAAGATGTCTGAATCCACCAACTGTTGACTATCTCACTACTTCCGCTGGAAGTCCATTCCAACCATTGACTAATCTTGCTGCTTCTGCATGCCGATTTAATGGCTCATATATAAAGTCATGACACAACAATCATGCACATTAGGAGACCACTACATTTGCTGCAAGTCAGTGATCCAAAAGTATTGAGTCAAGGTGATGGTTGTTCGAGAACTACAAGCAATCAGCCGCAAAGGTTCATTCATTCATAAAAGTCAGAGTGAATGGAAAAAAAACAAACAAACAAACAAACACGAGTGGCTGCAGTAGGGGGGGGACATGTTACACCCTAAAAACGGATCGAACATACAACATGTTCCCAAAAGGTGAACTTATCCTTTAACCACTTGAGGTCCGGGCCATAGCCGAATGACGGCTACAGCACGGACCTCAATTTCCGGGAGGCAGTCATAGGACGTCCTCCTCTGTGCATGCTCCCTGCAGGGCGCATGCGGAGCACGCTGTGATCATCGAGTCACTGAGACTCGTGTGATCACCGATCCTAGTAAGGGGCCAGTCCTGGCCCCTTACCATGTGATCAGCTGTCAGCCAATGACAGCTGTTCACCTGATGTAAGCAAAAGCTTGGTAATCGTTTTTTTTCTGTTCACGCTGATAGCGTGAGCAGAAAAAATGGCCGATCACCGGCTTATGTTAAATCTACAATCGGTCCCAAAGAGGAAGCAACACAGACACCTCATGCGTCACAATCAGTACCCCCTGCCAGTGCCACCTGTTATTGCCACCTTTCAGTGCCCACAAGTGTCACCCATCAATGCCACCTATCAGTGTAAGCAATCAGTGCCCATCACTGTTTGCAAAATTTTATGATAAAAAAAAAAAAGATTTTTTTTTTTTTTTTTTTTTATATTCGGCCTTTGAATTTTTTTTTAACAAAAAATAAAAAACGCAGAGGTGATCAAATAACACAAAAAGAAAGCTCTATTTGTGGGGAAAAATTGGGGTACAGTGTTGTATGACCGCGCAATTGTCATTCAAAGTGCATCAGCACTGAAAGCTGAAAATTGGTCTGGACAGGAGGGGGGTTTAAGTGCCCAGTAAGCAAGTGGTTGTAAACCCTTACATATACCCAGTAAAGTAAAAGAAAAAAAATAAAAAAAAAATAAAAATAAAAAAAAAACACAGGCGAAGTGTAGACCGTATAACAATTTATTGCAGGACATAAAGACCAAAAAAAACAAAAAAAATAAAAAAAACTCGCATTACGGTAGTTTAACCGCTTCCCGACCGCCTCATGTACATATACGTGTGCAGAATGGCACGGGCAGGCGAAATCCCCTACCTGTACGGGATCCTTTAAATGCCGCGGGACCAGCGGACCCGATCGCCGCTGGTGTCCCGCGATTGGGTCACGGAGCTGAAGAACGGGGAGAGGTATGTGTAAACAAACCTCTCCCTGCGCTTCCTACTCTGCCCGTCATTGATTGGCTGTTCCCAGTCATCGGGAAAGCCGATCAATGACGTCAGATGTCAGCCCCGCCCCCTAATGTAAAAAAAACACACACGTCACAGCCCATAACCCCTCCCCTCCCCCTAGTGGTTAACCCAGCATTGATTGCTGTAGAAATGACAATGGTCCTAAAAATGTGTCAAAAATGTCCGATGTGTCCGCCATAATGTCGCAGTCATAATAAAAAAATCGCTGATCGCCGCCATTACTAGTAAAAAAAAAAAAAAAAAAAAAATTATTAATAAAAATGTTATAAAACTATCCCCTATTTTGTAAACGCTATAACTTTTGCGCAAACCAATCAATAGTAGCTAATTGCGATTTTTTTTTACCAAAAATATGTACAAGAACACGTATCGGCCGAAACTGAGGGAAAAAAAAATGTTTTTTTTACATATTTTTTGGGGATATTTATTATAGCAAAAACCAAAAAATATTAAATTTTTTTCAAAATTGTCGCTCTATTTTTGTTTATAGCGCAAAAAATAAAAACCGCAGGGGCGATCAAATACCACCAAAAGAAAGCTCTATTTGTGGGAAAAAAAGGACGCCAATTTTGTTTTTGGGGCCACGTCGCACGACCGCGCAATTGTCAGTTAAAGCAACGCAGTGCCGAATCGCAAAAAGGGGCCTGGTCCTTTGGCTGCCAATTGGTCCGGGGCTGAAGTGGTTAAAGCAGGCACATCCCTAAAAGTGGTCTCTTCCCTTACTCTACCATCCAGGTGGCCAGAACAGCCTCACAAGTGGCGGAGACAGGTGCAGCATGAGCTTATGAAGCCCCTATGCCTCCAGACGTTTCTGGTGTGAAGTCCTGTTGATGTGCCCGCTTTAAAATACCTTCATGGCAGTAGCTTCTACTCCCAATGAAGGGACTAGCCTCAAGTGAGATGAGATACATACATACATACATACATACCTCCATCTTTCCCATTTTTTTTTTTTTTGAAAAGTACTCATTTAACCCCCCCTTAGTTGACCCTTATCAGCCCCAACTAACTCTTCTCTCCCCTTAGCTATTTTTCTTATTGACCACAAATTTTCTCAAGTGTTTCATGTTTGAAAAAAAGTGCTGTATAGCAAAAAAATTACGTCTTTTGGTCTATAGATTCTATTTTCTTTGCAAAACAAATTAGCCATACAAGTCTAGTGCACGCCCGCCACCCCCCAAAAAAATAAAAATAAATAAAAGACAACATTATCGCCAAACAAGAGTTCTGGCTCATTTTAAATTAGCCATCAGACTTTAGGACTATTGGAAGCTTGTAGGTGGTTTCCTGAATGTTTTTTATGCAATGTCAGTTTTAATTGTTGATAGGATCTAGTCACTTATCCCTGGTACACAAGATGAGATTATTGGACAAAATGATTGTCCATTTTTTCCCATGCTAGTCTCTCATTGAAAATGAAGAGGTTACCAACGTTACGAATATTCTTGTACGCCAGAATAAAAATTCTGAAGAGGTGTAATGTGTTGTAGTGTATTTGTATTGCATTTTCAAATCACAACTGTACTGATTAAATGAAAATCATACGATCTGGCATCATATGAGAAATTTTCATTGTGTCCCATTTCATATCAGATGAACTGTTGAAATTATCTCTCAAAAGCTGTGTACCAACGATCAGATTACCGTACGATCGATTCAAAAGCAGTTTTATTCGTACGATTTTCTGATCGTGTGTACAGGCAAATAAGTAGTCAGCAGACTCCCCTGCTTTGCATATAATGAGCCCAAAAACAGGGTTTTAAGATAGGAACATCCATTGAAAAGATTGGACATCTAAAAATGTATAATACATACATACATACATACATACATACATACACACACTTTCCACTGCACAGAACACAAACACACACAAGCTAAACTATACAGTATAGTCAGCATTTTAAAAATAAGAATTATTGACTAACCTTTTCAATGTGTTTGAGCACCCTGAGCTTCTGGTAGCCAAGAGCTTTAATATCCTGAAAGAAAAAAAAAAAAATGGCAAAAGATAAATACAAAAGTCAAGTGCATATTAACGGCTAGTGTACACAAGTATTCAGATGCATGGGACGAGTTTTCTATGCATTCACACTGATCAGGCGTTTCAAAGTCCTATATTAAAGTGCATCATTCTAAACCCAAGAATAAACCTTTATGATTGACATAAGTTATTAACTGCTTGCTGTACAGCTTACACATATTAAATGTCCTGCTCAGCAACCACTTACACCAAAATCATGGCTGCCGGTGATTGGCTTTCCAGTAAAAAAGCGATTTGAGTGGCTTTACAGCCACCCAGTCACTTTTACTTCGATGGGGGACCCACTGTTCCTGGGCTCTATCATTCCACCTGGGAAAGCCAGAGACTGCTGCAAAGCCGGAAACCATGAGGAATTCATCACTTACAGTTTTAGTGATGCGTCTGCCTGGCTAGTACAAGCACAATCTGTTTGATTAAATGCTTTGAAGGGCAGGGGAGTATTGAAAAAAAACACAAAAAAAAAAAAAAACACACAACCCTGTCCCCGTGTTCGCAGAAAACTGCAAGCGCACACTGCACGCATATGTAAACGGCAATTTCAAAACATGTGCAGTATTGACACGAGCATCGGAACGAGAGCAATAATTCTATTGCCACGTTAAAGGCTTTTAAAGCTTTGCCTATGGCCAATTTTAGGTACCACAGTTTGTCGCCATTTTACAGACATGCTCAAAATTTTAAATAGACATGTCTGGAATACATTTACATTTTACAAAAAATGGCCGTTTTATTATCCCTCTGTGCATAAGTATTTTTACTAAAAATTTGTTGCGTTTAATAAAACAGCTGGCTAAAAATATTATGTGACAAAAACAAAAAAAACAAAAAAAAAGGGACAGTCACCATTTTATTCTCCAGGGTCTCGGCTTTCATAAAATATATAATAAAGTTTAGGGGGTTCCATGTAATTTTCCAGCAAAAAAAAAAAAAAAATGGATTTTCAACATGTATGAAAACTGTAGGCAAACCTTTCTATAAATCACACTTAAAGACCTTGTTGCCAGACCAGTCCTTTCAAACAATCTTGCCATAACGTGCATTTTATGTATTTTATACATATTATACATAGCAGGGCCATCTTAAGAGCATTATAGGCCCCCGGGCAATACAGTGCACTGGGGCCCTGTCTACCCAATCACGCACGAGAATAAAAATGCAAATTATCAATAAGGCTATATTTGTTGGTACTTCTAACAAAATCATTGTTTAAACATTAACACAACTTTTGGACAATATAACACGAGTTTGATGGGCACAGTGGCAGCGTTTTGGGCACACTGGCAGCTTTGATGGGCACACTGGCAGCTTTGATGGGCACAGTGGCTGTGTTTGGGCACAGTGGCAGCTTTGATGGGCACAGTGGCTGTGTTTGATGCACAACTTGAACTTACTTAAGTAGACATTGTTAGACTTACTTGAGGCCGCCGGCCTGGTGCAGTACAGTGTGTCACTCACAGCAGCAAGGCAGCGCCAGCTATCAAGGGCCATCTTTCCGCTCCGCTCCCTCTCCATGCTGTCTGAAGAACATGGCAGAGGTGGGCGGAGACTGTTCACTAGCCACTGGGGCAGCCGCGGTGCGCTATGAATGTTGGGGCGGCCTCTGATTGACGTCACTGGTTGCTAGCTAGATGCCGGCGGGGGAGGTGAGCAACCAGTGCGGTCAGTCAATTTAAGCAGCAGATTGCTTGTCTAGGGCCCTCCAGACAAGTGGGGCCCCTGGGCAACTGCCCAGCATGCCCAATGGAAAAAACGGCCCTGATACATAGCCTCCCTTGTGCAGACATCCAAAGCCTTAAGACTGCTGCAAGGTGCCACCATCTGCCACAGAGGGGGCTAATAGAGTGAATGCTACACATGTATGGCTAAAAGCAAACAAGCAGCAGTAAAAACACAACCACTACATGTCTGCCCTCAACCCTAAACCTATAGAAAATACATAGAATTATATTAAAAAAAACAAAAAAAAAAAAGTGAATACATACACCTATACAAATACGTTTTTGTAAGGATTCTGGAGCAGTGTAACAGAATATTAGTATATAAAAAAACATAGTAGATCGTATTCAGAATGGCTCAGTTAACAGCTCATTTTTGCCTACTTTTACAAATGACATCAGTAAAAACATCTCAAACAAATCTAATACTTGCCTCATCTGGCATTACATAGGAAATGGCATCTATAGCTCTCCTGGGGCTATAGCAGGTTGAAACTGCCACCTGTCCAAGAGACCCTTCGAAGTGAACCACTAAAATTAAAAAAAAAATTAAAAGCCATGGATAAACTTGCAAAATGTACAATCAAAACCTCTTTTAGCTGTCTTTTTTTGGCCATCACTTTTAAACCTAAACGAAAAGTAATATATTGTGCCCTAAATTGGCCATAAACTCATCAAAATTTTACTGGGTCAGCAGCAGGGACCAGGCAAATTGTGATTGGTGTGTGGCTGCCCCTGCTTGAAGCCATTTGATCAACTTCTGTCAAAGGAGTACATTCAAAATCTCTTTCCTTAAACAGTGGCTGCAGCTTGCTGATCAGCAGCTGGTGCCGCTTTCAGAATTCAATGTGTGAGTGGGATATTAAAAATTGAAAAAAGTGCTCAAGCGCTAATATGCTCAAATTCTCTTCAGAATAAAAATAACCTAAAAGCTGCAACCAATAGGCGATCTCTCACTAGCAGTAAAAAATGGGTGCCCTAATATACAATAAAGATCACAGTGAAAAAAAGTGGTAAATAAACGTGCGGGTCTGATAAATACATGTGATAATGAGTAATCCAAATATTGTAAAAGGTGCTAAAAAACTATACATGTAAAAACTTGATATTTTCTCAATTGGAGAATGGTAGTTGGGAGGAGGAGCCAGTGACGTCAGCCTTAGGAGTTCGCTGCCAACAGCGACACTGTGGAGAAGTTACTCCGACCGATCCCTGCACATTATACGCTGTACTGAACGGGCGGTTTGTGAGTGCATCCATTGATAGATAACATCTTGGCTTGGTTTTGTAGTACACAGGTGTACACTATTTTGGCATTTCTTTTCTCTTTACATATTGGGTAACTGAGGACATCTGAACCTGTGAGAATTGAATTACCATCTGCCAGGAGAAAGTTCCCCAGCCTGTCAGTGATTGATCAGTATTAAGAAGGGAGGACTAATTGGCGTTTTATTGTAATTTTGATTATATGCAATTTTCATGAAAGCAATTGACAATGGCTGCTTGCATGAATTTTTAGGAGGTGACATTGCAAATGCCTGGAGTTTAACACCTTGCAGTAATGACACAATTAGCACTTTTTGGGATTTTAATATTAAGCATTTTTATTAATAATTTTCGTTGCACTGATTGCACATATTGATGGTTTTGTAGGAAGTTTACATTTATCAATGTTTTAGGGAGCACCTAAAGTGGAGTTTTATCGGCTATTCATTTAATGGAATATTAATTAGCATTTTTGCACAGACTACAATTGAGAAAATATCACAAGTTTTTACATGTATGGTTTAGCACCTTTTACAATATTTGGATTACTCATTATCGCATGTAATAAATCAGTATTTATCAGATCCGCACATTTATTTATTTTTTTCACTGTGATCTTATTATATATTTATTATCGCACCAATTTTTTTAATTTAAAAGTGTAATGTCTGAGTGGGAATTCCGCCATCCACCTGGTTTATGCGGAATAAAGAATCTGGTGTATGAAAAAAAAAAATAAATAAAAAAAAAAGGGTATGCTCAAGCTTTACCCAGTCAGATGTGGTGGCTGCATTACTCTTCTTTTAGAAGAGAGATATGAGAGTTTTGTTCAGTACATACATGTTACAAGGACATTGGATTTTTGGCTGGTCAACAGGGATGTTTTTTTTTTTTTTTTGGGCTAAGAAAACCACACACTTTTTTTTTTATTACATTATTTTGTTTATTACATACAATAAAAACTATTGTAAACAGAAAACCACACACACTACTTCTAAGCAGGGCTGTCTTTAAGGCAAAAGGGGAAGCTGCCCTGGGCCCTGTCATTGTGGGGCCCAGAGCAGCTGCCTCATACTTGCCAACTATTCCGGTTTAAATTCCCTTGACGTTTTAGTCCTGTGCTGTGTCCCAATATCTCAGTGTGAAGTGCTGCTACTAATGCTTCCCAGCTCTGCCCTATTGTTATGTACTGATAACTCACCTGCAGACCCTGTGTTCACATTTAAATAATCTGCATTCATATGTAAATAGTGGCGTCCAGCAGTATTGATATTTAAATAAAGGCAGCATTCATATGTATATCATGCCCCCCTGAGGTCATAACCACCATCACCTATACTGAATGCTGCCCACTGGGGAGGTAAAGGGGCATGCTTGAAAGTCCTGCCTGCAACTGTGGTCATTAAACCCAACATCCACCTGGTGTGCAAAGGTAAGCAAATTGTTGGGGTGTGCAGAGAAGGAATTACAGTTTGGGGTGCACAGGTGAGCAAGGAGGAGGGATGTACAGAGGTAAGGAAGGTGGGTGCAAAGATGAGCAGGTAGAGTTAAAGGGAGGGAGGGTTGGAGTGGAGAGGATGGGGGAGGTTTGGGGTGCAGAGGTTAGCAGGGGTTTTAGGAGACAAAGGTGTACTGATAGGGTGGATAAAGATGTAGGTAACGTGTAGGGCAGCCCATTAATTTCAATGGGCGGCTCTATGCGCTAGATATGCAGAAGAAAGTCTTTAACCCCTTTTCAAAATCACACGGTTCCACAGCACATTTTAGCAGATGCATGAGGCATTAACAATTGATGGCACGGCTGTGTATCTGCTAAAGGGCAGCACTTTCTGCGGTGTCAGGAAAGAGACTTTGCATGCGTTCTTGACACACTCAAAATGTGAGCGCAGGCTAAATTACTCAGTTACATTGGTGGTCTGTGTAAATCTTCTCATTACATTGGGGCTTGGTGTAGAATCCTTTCATTCACACTAGTGGCCAGTGAGAATGTTCACCTTACATTAGTGGTCACTGTAAATCCCTCCTTACATTGGTGGTTACTGTGAATGCTATTACATTATTGGTCAGTGTAAAACCCTATTACAGTGTAAATACCCTATTGGTGGCCAATGTTGAAACTCCCCTTTATATAGATAGTCGGTAAAAAAAATAAAAAAAAATAAAAATAGAAAAAAATAAAAATAAATCTTCATTGTCATTGATCACACCCTCCCCTCCCCAAGCACTGCCACTGATACCAGGAGTCTTAGGATCCATAGGAGTTTTCCACCTATTGATGGGTCCGCTTACTTCCCCAGTCGATGGTGTGCAGACAGTGAGGAGATGATGTGCTGTAACCTCTAGCAATCAGTGAGCAGTATTAATGTATAGTAGCAACCAATCAACAAGCAGAAACCATGTGCTGTAACCTCTAGCAACTAATCAGTGAGCGGTAATGATATGCTGTAACCTCTGGCAACCAATCACAATCTCTGCCCAACCCCCAAGAAAATTCCAATCAATATTAAAGACGGCCCTAAAAAATAAAAAAATAAATAAAAAAAGGACGGCCCTACTTCTGAGGACGGGTACAATGGACTAGATTCGATTTAGATTCTTTAGTTAAGGTATAGTCTAAGGCAGGGGTCTCCAAACAATGGCCCTCTAGTTGTTCAGAAACTACAATTCCCACCATGCCTAGTCATGTCTGAAGGTCAGAGTTTTACAACGCCTCATGGAATGTGTAGTTCCGCAAAAGGTGGAGGGCCGTAGTTAGGAGATCCCTGGTCTAAGGTATAAACCCTAATTAACGTGCTATAAACAGCAGCCAGCAGATCTACTGCAGGTTTTATTTTGGTTAAAGTTTTGCAGAAATTGATGTACAGCATTTCTTCGTACCGGTTTTATTATGGGGATAACAGTGGACCAAGACTTTTCAATATACTATTGAATACAATATAAAATATGTTATTAAGCCAAGTTAGGAAAAAATTAGGAACGATTCATCAGCCACTTCCTATAAACAGAAGTGCCTGAACAATGACATTAATGGCAGGATCACCATGTTATTTTAATGAAGGCTGCAAAAATATTTAACTAAAGCTATCCACAACTCTTAAAGCGATTTTTGTTTCCCCCCCCCCCCCCCACACATAGTACTGTCCTCTGCACCCCCCCCCCCCCCCCCCAACAGTGTCCTCTATAGTGGTTTCCTCTGTCACCCACCAAAGTGTTGACAGCTCACAGCTGTAGGTAGCTCTCTCCAACCTTACAGCGGCTGTACATCAGCGGAGTGAGGCAGCACAGTGCTAGATAGAGGGCGGGACCGGGAGATGGTTTAGTTAACCTCTTATGTTAACAAGCCGATGATTGGTTGCCAAGACCGCCTAGCAACCAATCACCTCCTGGTTAACTTACAAAATTAACTAAAAGAAGCTGCCATGCTCTGGCCCTCCATCCAGCGCATTTTGCCTCACTCTGCTCTCCACACAGTCTTGATCGTGATCCGTCAGCTTCCCGCAATTGACAGGTAGTTCACAATTGATGGGTTGCCAACCCTGACACATGTCCATTAATATCTACGTCCCCATAGAGAGAATGGGTGGTTCCCCAAATAAAAATAAAAAAACACAAAATACATCGGGAAAGGCGGAATGGATCAGTCCACTCGTGTGAAAGGGGCCTGAGCAAGGCCAAATTTAGTTTTTGGCCATGCTGTACTCAGCTGAGTAGCAATCTGTTTTTGGTCTGATCAGGTTTCCCCAAGCTTGATCCTTGATTGCTCCTGCCGGCCTCTGGAAAAAGCTTCCAGAAATCGCTCGGAGGGTCAATCACAAATGAATATTCATCGGACCTTCAATCCTGAAAGGAGGCACCCATAAGGTGGCTGGGGAGAAGATAAAATGTTTAGGAAGCCTGTTCAGCATTCTTATCCTGGGGCTGTGGCCCCTGGAATGCAGCCTGTACATTGGAGTTGCTATTTGGGCCTTAGCATGTGCTTGGCTGAGGACCTAAAGGAGATCTGATTGAGAGATACTTGCAGGAGGGTATCATCTGCAGAGACTGATCTAGAGAGGGATCCTTTACTTTATCACTGAAGATGGTAGCATGGAGCCTGGGTGGCAAACAGCTGTCCTTGGGCTTGGAGTAAGACTTTACTTATGCTGAGTGATCTAAGTGCCAGAGGTTGCTTTAAGGCAGGGGTCTCAAACTGGCAGCCCTCCAGCTGTTGCAGAACTACAAGTCCCATTAGCATTGCAAGGCTGACAGTTACAAGCATGACTCCCACAGGCATGATGGGACTTTTAGTTACGCAACAGCTGGAGGGCCACCAGTTTAAGACCACTGCTTTAAGGGCTGGGACTGCTTGCATAGACTTTCAGATTAGCTGCAACAGGAGCAAATGCTGTTACAAGGGGATTTTGTCTAAAGTTAGTACTCCTAATTTCTGACGTTTTTGGAGCATCCTGTACCCTATCCCACTCGCGATTGCTGCAATAAAGTTACAAAAGCATCCCCGATAATGAGGCAGTGTTGGTGTGTATGGAACTGACAGGCTCTGAACTAGCAAGGAAAACCTGGGTTCTCACAGCAGCCCCTAAGGGGGGAGGGGCGGGGCAAGTGGCAAACAAAGTTAGACAAGTTTATAAGTATCATACCAGATTCATAGGTCTCCGCTTTCTGGATATAGGGAGTAACAAGTTTAGGGGGTTCCTTCTTTTTGCGTTCACCCAAAAATTCTTCCTCAGCCAACCGCCGCTCCAGTCTCTCGTAGTAGGTCTGCATACGAAAAAAAAAGTTCCAAGATTTTAACCACATCCATTTTGCCATGTGGGCATTTGTAAGAAGACCATAGCAGGTCACAGAATTTCTTTTTATTAAAGCAGATCTAAACCACCAAATTTTGTATAAATAAATTGCAGTTCATCAGTCCTTGGATACGTTAACGTTAACGTTAAAAAAAAAAAAAAAAAAATGATAAGTTCACCTTTTAACAAAATGCACTTTTTTTGCAGGTAAAGATAAAAAAAATATGCATTTACTATTTTTTGTTTTAGGAGCATGGACAGCATTGCACCAGCGAACACCAAATCACTAGTGCCATGTAGGTTTCCTGCAGACTGTCAGTGTAAGCGACGGGGGGTGTTGCTGGGTGGGAGAAAGACCAGGGGCTTCAGCCCGAAGGTAATCCAGATGACCCCCCCTCCCACATTTTAAAATTAGGTCCAGCTCAAGCCTGGCATCATGGGGGGGGGGGGGTAGGCTCACTTGCTGGTTGGCTGGGCTATGGCCTGTTCCAGTGTTGTCGGGTGGGCCTCAGTGACAGCACTCAAGTCTGGGCTGACTTGTGAGCTGGCTGTGGAGTATGTGCTAGACATGTGCAATTAGTATAGTTCCAAATTAGTTTAACGAATTTAGACAAATTCGGAAATACGAAAATCCAAAAATTAAAAAACCCGAAAACTGAAATAACGAATTAAATAATAGCCAACTATTAACCACTTGCCGCCCGCCCATTGTCAAATGACGGTGGAAAAGTGGTTGGAAAATCCTGACAGGACGTCATATCACTTCCTCAGGATTTTGAGCCGCAGTCTGACACCCCGCAACTACGATCTCAGTAAAGAGTCTCCGACGGAGACTCTTTACCACGTGATCAGCCTTGTCCAATCACGGCTGATCACAGTGTAAATAGGAAGAGCCGGTAATCGGCTTTTCCTCACTCTTGTCTGTCAGACGCGAGTAGAGGAGAGACGATCGGCGGCGTCTCTGACAGGGGGGGTCTGTGCTGATCGATCATCAGCGCAGCCCCCCCCCCCCCCCGAGGGTGCCCACACAGAACCACCAGGGATGCCCATCACAAGGTATGCCACCCTAGACCACCAGGGATGACACAGTGCCCACAATGAATGCCAATCAGTGCCCACAATGGGCATCACTGATTGGCATCCATCAGTACAAAAAAATGCTGCCTATCAGTGCCCATCAGTGCCCCCTATCAGTGCCACCTTATCAGTGCCCACCATCTCCTCATCGTCAAGGAGAAAACTTACTTATTTACAAAGTTTTGAAACTGAAACAAAAAAAAAAAAAAAAAAAACATTTTTTTCAAAATTTTCGGTCTTTTTTGATTTGTTTAGCAAAAAATAAAAACCGCAGAGGTGATCAAATACCAAAATAAAGCTCTATTTGTGGGAAAAAAAAAAGATAAAAATGTAATTTGGGTACAGTGTTGTATGACCGCACAATTGTCAAAGTGCGAGAGCGCTGAAAGCTCAAAATTGGTCTGGGCAGGAAGGTGTTTAAGTGCCCGGTATTGAAGTGGTTAAATTATAGGTATTGGAATTTCCTTTTAAAAATTTGGCTTTAAGTGAACCTAAAAAGGAATACGAATTTATCCGATGTTATGAATTATCCGTAATAACAAATGGAACATAACAAATAATAAAAAAAATATTGTTATTTAGTTTCGTTTCATTTCTTTAGATGCAGCATAATTTATTTCAGATAATTCCTAACTTCAGATAAGTTTGTATTTGTTACATTCACCAAGCCTAATTTGAAAGGAAATTCCTATACCTATAATTTAATAGTTAGCCATTATTAGTTCGTTTCGAATTTTCGGATTTTACTTTCTTATTGTCGGAATTTTTAATTTACGAATTTCTAATTTTCAAAAAAAAAAATAAAAAAAAAATTGTCAGTGCACATTTCTAATGTGTGCTTCTATGGCCTGTTGCTGTGCTGTCCCGCAGGCGGCGGACCATAGCACAGAAGATGCAGAGGGGAGGGCTTTAAAAACAAACCCAGAAGCTGGAACTGGATGGAGGCCACAATAAAGCCGGTGTAACCTGCCCCCCCCCCCCCCAATAAATAAATTTGGTTTATGCCATTTTCATTCTGGGAACTGCCTGGTGAGTGAGCGGTGAGGTGTGCAAATTGCATTACTATAGCCCCAGGGCCTGACTGGGAATAAAAACCAGCCCGGGAAATAATTTCATACCAGCCCCATTGCATTATTATACCAGCCCAACAGCATAACGTAAGTTTCTTGCTCATAAAATGGAAAACCATGCATTTTAAAAGCACATTTGAAGAGTATTATACTGGCCAGTGCCCATCAGCACAGCCTCACCAGTGCATGGGGAGAGGGGGGCCCACTGGTTTACACAGAACGGGGATCTCCCACTTAGCTGGTGTGGCCACAATGTCACACCAAGTCCCGCTTACTGGACCGGCTCCTATGATGGACGTCACACGTCCCAGCATTGGACCAGTGTGACAGCCATCATAGGAGCTGGGCCTTTGCATGACTATCAGGCTATGCCAGTCAGGCCCTGTACAGCGCCGTATTCTCGGCTAACCCCAGGCCTTGGGACTCAGGGCTAATAATTGTCAATCAGCAATATGAGCCTCAAGGCTTTTTTGGGGGCCCGCTCAGGGCTTTAGCCCAGGTCAGCGCCCCCCTTCTGGCTCCACTGGTAAGCTGTCAGCCCATACATCATAAGGGCAAGCGGTTTTACACTGACCGGAAGAATCCATGAACTACCACAGCACTCAACAGCACCATAGTAGTTCAGTGAGCATAAGCCGAAACCGCAAAGGCAGTCGGTACTTGTTGGGCGTGGATTCTTAGGGATCTGTGAATGAATGATGCAGCCGCGTTCATTGAATTGTGGTAGTGAGTACAGGGAGAAGATCCCAAGCTTACGGCCACAAGAAGTGGTGGGATTGGTTGGAGAGGGGGGGTCAGATACTGAACATGCTAATCCCCAAATATGGGTGTTATACGTTCAGGATGGTTAATTTACCTTTTAATTTTTCATCCGATTCATTGTCACTTCCTGATCTAGAATGACCATGCCATTTCACTGCAGCGTTATCTATGGCTTATCAGCTGCAGCCTGTGCTACAGAACACCTCCCCCTCACGATTACATAACTGAACCCTGAGGTATCTGTTGAGTGCACAGGATGTTACAAGGATACTGGATTCCTAGCAAGATCACCAAGCATTTTTCCATACTTGAGCCTAGGTTCACACTACTGCGATGCACTGTGTATTTGATTTGTTTTTTGTCCTGTGTGAGGTGCGCATTTACTGCAATTTTACTGGGAATTTCAGGAGGCAGACAGTAAACAATTTGCAGATATGTGAACTGTGTGCTACAAGTTAACTGCAAGTTCAATTGAAGCCTATGAAGCTAAAATTTGCATCACACCTGCAGTCAACACGCACAGGACCCTATTTTTTTGCACCAAATTCCCAACACAGATGTCAACCAAAGCCATGGAATACTATGCTTTTTACATGACCTGCGAATCTGTGTTCCTAAATGCATCAAACCCACTGTAAATTCGCATCAGTGTGAACCCAGGCTGAAGGTACTTCCCCCCCCCCCCCCCCCATTAATAATACCACCACATCTAAAGTTTTTTTTTTTTTTTTTTTTTTTTTTTTTAATTTAAAATTTCCTTAACTCCACCCTTACCTTGAGTCTTAAATTTGCACAAGCTCCTCTCTCCTGGCCTGAAATGGCTTACTCTGATTTCACTAAAGACTGAGCTTTTTACAGTGTGCATTAGAAGCAAAAGCAAATCAGAGGCAACCTTATTTCCTGGCTGGAGGACGTTCATCTAGCACTTTCTTCCTCAGCCTGTCTGTCCCTTTCATTCATTCATTGGATTTCAGTTCTTTAAGCCCCCTTTAACACCTTAACATTTTGTTGTGCAATCGACAAAGCACAACAATTGACAAGATGAAGACACACATTCTCAATGGGCTCGTTCACACCCAAGTATCGTGTTGCTTGTAGTTTGAATCAAAAAGTAGGAAGTTCTTTAGGGCAGAATCACACATTCTGACACCATAGGCTTGAGGAGCGCCTGAAAAACACACGTTAAACAGATTTTTCAGGCAGCCCCATGAGTCTCTGGTGCCAGAAAAACATGACTACTCCTGTGCTAGAAGTCGCATGTACTGTAAAACCGTGTGAAGAATTAATGTACAAGACATGCAAAAAATAAAATAAAATCTGGCTATGCTCACTTAAAGAGGAAGTAAACCCTGGTGGGTGTTACTTCTTTATTTCCCTGCAAAGGTAAAGCATAATGGGCTACTATACATTTCATAGTAGCCTATTATGCGTCACTTACCTGAAACCGAGGCCCGCAATGTCTCAGAGCATCCATCTTCACCCCTCTTCCTTCCGGGACCGCGAACTTCGGCTCTGTGACTGGCCAGAGTAGCATGCGTGCGGGAGCCACCAGTCACGGCATGACCCTCATTAGAAACGGCACGACGTGCCCTTTCTAAAGTGCGCATGCGCCGATGTTATTGGCGCTGGGGTCTTTCGTAAAAATAGTAAGCCTTAATATAGGTTTACCTGTAGGTAAAAGTGGTTGTACAACCACTTTAAGGTGTGACTAGCGTCTTAATCATGGAGGCTCAGCATCACATGTGTCGGCAGGGCCAGATCTGATACCAAACTTAAGAAAGCAGTTCACAGAGTCAAAAACCGTTTATTTCTATTGGTTTTACAGTAGTGTAAATCAAGAAACACTATTGCTTGCAGAGCACAGATGTTAGCACTAGCAGTATTGGTTTACACAGGCAGTGGCAACAGTAGGCTAACAAATAATGTCAATACTGCAGAAGATTTAACATGTTAAACAATATTGTTTGGCCAGTGCTCACCCACTAACTTTAACATGTGTAATTGTGCAGAAACTAGCACACTCAAAAGCTATAACCATATGATATTTGTAGTTGACTGTAGAAGATGGGCAAATCTAGAATTCCAAGCCCTTTTGCGATACAAGACGTTGGCAAGGAACACAACTCGCTGCTGTCCACTCTGAAATAGCAATTCTGGTTGAATTAGCTTTAACCTCCCATCACCTCCACTGTACCTGGTAGTAATAGTCATCTAGATGTGGGTTTTCACTTTGAAGCTGGATCATTTGCAGCTTGATCACCCATTCCTTCTCCTTCAGAGACATTATATTCGCATAAGGATCAGGTCTACTATCCCACTTACGGCTGGAGCTGGAAAAACAAAAAACCAAAAACAGAACAGCTAGAGACTTCTCTGAGCAGATAAAGTTTGCATGGTCTATAGTACTGATTGTAGGAGGGTATGGTCCATTTTAAGTTAGGTCATGTCCTCAGTGTTACACAATGTCCCTGTCAATCTCTGGTTGGGTTTGAGACCATGTATAAATAGTGAGGTGGAGTTGGGAGGTAGCAAGAATACATTGCCGGGACATCTTTCTGCAAAGAGGCACCTCCCCTTTAAGGGTATTGAGGGATTTGTCCCCTTGTGGAATAGGAATTTAGAACAAGTAAATACTAATGCTTTGCTATTGAAGCAGAAGAACTCTAGTAGCAGTGGGCCTTGAGTTTCTGCTGTTGGACCAATTATCACCATTATTTGCCTGTAAAGCAACAGCATTGATAAGCTATAGGTTGGATGTGTTATGAGGAGTAAAGAAATATAATTTAAGCAATTATCCTCCAGTCCGGACATTTTTTTGGGAAGTTATGCTCTTGAGAAGAGTATCTGCTTGCGGTGAAGTATGGGGAATGGAATGTGTCTGAATTAATCAAGTTCTAGCACACCGATTAGTCACCCTGGGGTCCCCAACCTTAATCGATTCAGTGTCACAGTTGGTCCTGGGGCATGAGCTTCCCCCATCAATCAAGTACAGAAGAGATGAAAGTTAAAAAAGGCACATGGTTTTGGGTATCCTTAAATTGAGTCATTACCAATGTCCTGAGAATTAAGGAGTTAAAGCTCAGTGAAAAAGTCCAACCCTGTAACATGATGCTCAAAGGGTAGCCTGGTAAAGCCTTCACTGCCAAACTGGGAAACCCAAAAAATCCTACACATCACAAAAGATAGTTGACAATTTTGTTACAGTACTGTGGACTATTGCCCTATTAAATAATTTCAGAGAACCAACAAAGAAAGTATTGGGTTCAAAACTTTTGGACAGCATGTCAAGCATCCTTGCTATTCTTCCTAGTAATGTGTATTGACAAACCGTAATAGGCAGAAGCATATTTATACTTCATGCTGCAGCAGAGTCCCTCTTTGACCACCTTAATCAGTAGTGTGTGTTGACCCCTTGATTCCTTTTTCCACAATTAGGGATGAGCCGAACACCCCCGGGTTCGGTTCGCACCAGAACCCGCGAACGGACCTAAAGTCCGTGTAAATTTAAGAACCCCATTAGTTACAATTGACGCAAACGTTCAAAATCAAAAGTGCTCATTTTAAAGGCCAATATGCATGTTATTGTCATAAAAAGTGTTTGGGGACCTGGGTCCTGCCCCAGGGGACATGTATCAATGCAAACTTTTTTTTTTTTTTTTTTTTTTTTTAAACAGACGTTTTTTCAGGAGCAGTGATTTTAATAATGCTTAAAGTGAAATAAAAGTGTAATATTCCTTTAAATTTCGTAGCTGGGGGTGTCTATAGTATGCCTGTGAAGGGGCGCATGTTTCCCGTGCTTCGAACTGTCCCTGCACAAAGTGTCATTTTTGCAGGAAAAAAAGCTATTTAAAATCACTCAGGGCTAATGAATTGTCGGCTCCCGTAACACAGAACAGTCATTCATTGAAAGTCATTGATTAAAAAAAAAAAAAAAAAAAAAAAAAAAAAAGCGTGGAGGTCCCCCCAAATTCAATTACCACGCCCTTCAGGTCTGCAATGGCTATTAAGGGGAACCCCGGCCATAAAAAAAAAAAATGGCGTGGGGTCCCCCTCAAAATCCATACCAGACCCTTATCCGAGCACGCAACCTGGCAGGCTGCAGGAAAAGAGGGGGGGCGAGAGCGCCCCCCCTCCCTTCTGAACCGTACCAAGCCACATGCCCTTAACATTGGGAGGGTGCTTTGGGGTCCCCCCCAAAAGCACCTTGTCCCCATGTTGATGAGGACAAGGGCCTCGTCCCCCACAACCCTGGCCATTGGTTGTGGGGGTCTGCGGGCGGGGGGCTTATCAGAATCTGGAAGCCCCCCCTTTAACAAGGGGACCCCCAGATCCCGCCCCCCCATGTGAAATGGTAAGGTGGGTACAGGAAACATGCGCCCCTTCACAGGCATACTATAGACACCCCCTAGATGTGATACTGCAATGCTGTACTAACAGCACGCACACACTAATCCCCAGAATCACAGCAGATAATGTCAGCAGTCAGCACACTGACACTGGAACACAGTATACGAGGCCGCCGGCGCGGCAGCCTTTTATAATGTGGGGCGTGTACTAAACCCCCTGAGCTATAATTGGCCACAGGCATCCTGCCTGTGACCAATTATTGCTCTCCTCGCCGCTGGCTCTATGATTGGCCAAGCATGCGTGTCACAATCATGGCCAATCATCAGCCAGCAATGCACTGCGACTGGCGCAGTGCATTGCGGGCCGCTCGCATTACATGAATTTGATGCGAGTGGCCCAAATAGTTCTGGGCTCGCCGAGCAGGCGAACGCCCGATGTTCGATTCGAACATGGGTTCGAATCGAACACCAGGCCCATCCCTATCCACAATCCCCAGGATACCTGTACACACCCATGGAATATAAAAACTCCACTGTTAGCTGCCTTGAGAGACATCGCATGATGGGACAGCAGTGACTGAGATTTATCATTTGTAATCATGTGGGGGGGATTCCTCTGTTCTCCCCATGCGGAAAGCTGCAAGCTTGCAGTTTCATCTTAAGCCCCAGTCACTGTGGTGGGCACACATCCCTGGGACTCCAAATCAGACTCCTACCTCCCATCTGTGGAGCCTCTATGGAGATCCATGGTAGGCCACCTGGGCAAACAGGTATGGGCAATTTCCTTGCGAGAGGTGTTAACTCCTCCCATGTACAGCAAGTAAATTGTTTGCACTAAACTTGGACCCCTTCCACACAGGCATGTTTCAGGTGCGAAAGGACTAAAAATAGAGCCTGAAAAAACGACTCCCCTGCAACCCCAGTGCTTTCACACTGGTGCGGTGCGCTAGCAGGACGTTAGAAAAGGTCCTGCAAGCAGCATCTTTGCCTACCACAGCTTGCAGTCCTGCAGGATGCGGCTGCTAACAGGAACGGCATTCCTGCTGTGGGAAAAGTACAGGAATGCCGTTCCCACAGGAGCCGAGCCCTGCATACCTCTTTATCTTTCTGGCATTGTCAAATGTTCTTGCATGCATTCATTAAGTTGCACCTCTGTCTTATGCCTAGTACATACCACAGCCAGCGGGTTCAACAGAAAAAAAAAAAAAAATGTGACAGCCCCTGTCAGAGCCGCTGCACTAACAATCTGCTGCTAGTACAGCAATCTCCCCACCTGTGTTCTGACAGGGGGACAGGCCCCCAGCAACACTCAGGTCAGTGCTAATCAGGAGCTGGTCTGCTGCTGATTTTTCAGCATGCTTATCTGATAGATGTTGTCTGAATGGCTGACTTCTGTCGGACCAGCTGCCATACACAAAGGCGGAATGCTAGTCGGTTTTTATTGAACAGACTGATGTTGCCCGACATTTGGCCTGTGTGTACTAGGCGTTATCATTTGGCTAATACCTTTACATCACAATGCGGCCCTAGGAACAACTTGATGACAACATTTATGTCAAAATTGACAGATGACAAGCATTAGGTCATGATTAGATTAGTATACACTGTGAAGTCAGCATGTGGTCTGCTTTGTAGTCACAGCTAATCTAAAACCTCAAGCAAGAGAAAAAGGAGAGGGGGTTTCATATGTATTCAATTGCATCGAGTCCTTAGCCACCAATATCTAGCAGTGACTAGAAGACACAAAATAATTAGAAGGTTATCACATTTTACATTGAGGGTGAGGGTTGCCCATGCACCCTCCACCCTTAATCCTGCTGCCCGAGAGCCATTAAGGTTAATAATCATCTTTATATAATAGTTATCAGCCGGCCTAGCTTTCACCTGATAAATCTATTCATAGGAGTTTACCATAAGAAAAACCTTGATCAGGAATGGTGTCCATGGTATATTACTAAAAGATCATCCTGGCTGTATAAAGTACTACTGAAAGATTTTGGTGTTGGATGACAGCTGAAAGGAACTCAACGTATGCAACATTCTTTCGGAAGTAGTCAAGCGCTGAACACCACAAAAGTCAACCAAGCCATGAAGTAATGCAATAAGGCCACTTTGCCATTTTAGTACTGGACAGCTTAGACATTATAGCACTTCACAGATCTGCACATGTTTTGCTGTTGTGTGGAGTATGCCCATTCCTTTTAGTGGTTTCTCATCAGGTCTATGGGCAAAAAAAAAAATTGTGTTAACCGGACAAAATTATGCCCAGTGCACCATATATCTATCTATCAATGAAAATTCCAGTTAAAAGTGGTCAATCATCAAGGGGGACCCCAGGAACTGGAGATGAATGGGGGGGGGGGGGGGAGCTTGAGAGCACCGGTGGGGGCTAGAAAGTACAGGGGTGGAAAGCACGGGGGACTGAAGAGCACTGGTGGGGTTGGAGAGCACTGGAGGGGGAGCCAAAAAGAACAGGGGTGGAGAGCACTGGGGTGGGGGCTGGAGAGCACTGTGGGGGGGAAGAGCACTGGGGTGGGAGCTGGAGACTGATGGGGAGAGCTGGAGAGCACCGGGGGCAGAAAGAACAGGGGTGGGGAGCACTAGAGAAGGATGGGGAGAGCTGGGGAGCAGGGGAGGCAGAAAGAACAGGGGTTGAGAGAACTGCTGGAGAGAGTGTGGTGGGGGGGGGGGGAGGAGAGCACTGGGGGGGGCAGTAAAACAAGTTGGATAGGGGGGGGATCAGCAGGGGGGGCGGCAAATAGAGGAAATGAGCTTTCTATATTCCTCCATGCAGCCGCTGAATGCTTGATTCTCCTCCACTCCCTCCAAGCATTCAGCGGCTGCATGGAGGAATATAGAAAGCTAATCTCCTCCATATGCCGCCCCCCTGCCGATCCCCCTATCCAGGCACACAGTTAGGGCTGTACTCACAGGCATCTCTCCTCCTGTGATCACGGAGCTGGCCGGGTCTGTGTTCTGCGGCCGCGCACCGCGCTGTAACATGGTCCCACCCCCCTATACCTGCTCGTGTAATAGGTGGAACACTGATTCTATCTACTATCACACGAGCCGGTCTAGGGGGGCGGGACCATGTTACAGCGCGGTGCGCGGCCGCAGAACACAGACCAGCTCCGTGATCACAGGAGCAGGAGAGAGAGGACTCAGGGGAGCACTGCAGCCGCAAAGCGGCCCCAGGGCAGGCAGCCTACTGGGAAATATCCCGGTAGGCCAGTCCGGCCCTGGCTCTTTGTGCAGCCTGTCAGAAGCTACATACAGCGCAGCCAGTTTAAATACAAGTTGGCACACTGTAGCAGACAAAGGATGAGCTCACAGTGCCTCTCCTCACTTTTTGTCAGAGGCATTGAAGCTCAATGGACAGCTTGGAGCCCTGGACCAATAGTAAAGTACCAATGGTTCCAAGCTGTCCAATAAAAATAATGCAATGGAGGCACACCTTTCACTGCAGTTTCCCTTCCAGCCCAGCCCTCTTAACTAGAAGTAAAAAAAAAAACATGTGTTTTTGGGTATAAAGTTTACCCATAATCCCATGTTTTTCTCACACAGTTAAGAGGGAACATCGGCTGCTGCTGAAAAGGTACTTTTTAATACAACTCAATAATATACTATGCTATATCATATTTATTTACTTTGAAATTACTGGTTTGAAGTTATAACTTCAGTAATTTGTCTATTAAGCCACCTGCTTGAGTACAGGTTTTTCAAAATATAGTAAATTGCCTTAAATATATAATAATTATTTTTATATTACTTATGGCAATTAGCCACCCAGGCCAATTCAGACACTTCTCTGCTACATGTAAAAAAAATTTTCTACAAAATTACTCAGAACCCCCAAACATATATATTTTTTTAGCAGACACCCTGGGGAATAAAATGGTGGTCGTTTGTCACATTGTATTTGCGCAGCAATTTTTCATACATGCTTTTTTTGGAAACAGATTTCATGAATAAAAAAAAAAAAAAAAAAAAAAAAAAAAAAAAAAAAAAAACACACAACACTAAAGTTAGTCTGATTTTTTTTTTATTTTTAGAATGTGAAAGATGTTGCGCCGAGTAAATAGATACCCAATAGTAAACTCAACATGTCACGATTTAAAACTGCGCACTTGTGGAATGGCACCAAACTTTAGTACTTAAAAATCTCCATAGGCGGCACTAACTTTTTTTTTACAGGATTTCTATGCTCTTCTGAAAAAACTAATCCTGCATCTCACCTTTTAGTAAAAAAAACCCTGAACCCTTTATTGTTTATGTGTTTATTACTGTTATATTTCTGGCTTCAGAAAATAGACAGGGTTTTTTTTTTTTTTTTTTACAATCTTTGATATTATTGTTTCCAGCATCAAATCAACAAAAAGGGTGACTGAAAATATTTTAAAGGGACAGTGTTTGTAATTTTTTTTCCTAAAAAGGGGTATAAAATAGTAGAACTGCAATTGCCTACATGAGAATCGAATACGCAACTTGTGAATATTTAACCTGTGTGTATCTGTCTCTGATACTAGCCAGTGCCTCACCAGCCACTGAACTCACATCCCCGATTGGAACACTTATGAAAAAGTGTGAAAGGGACCAAGGGGATGAACAAATGTATTTATTGTCAGTAAATTCTACAGTGATGTCACTTTAGATCTTAAACTTCAAACTGGGCCATGAGACTTGACAATGACCCCCCCCAAAAATAAAAAAAAATAAAAAAAGGAGGAGGTCAAAAGAAAGTTTTAACTAAAAAAAAGATAACCATCTTGCAGAAGTGCCAATAAAAAGATACAATGTAAAAAAGAAAAAAAAAAACCACAAATTTTCACATGTTGAAAATCCATATGAGATCACAGACTAAACAAATGCAGTGTTTTTTTTGGGGTCCAAGGAAATCACCTTGATGATTCCAAGCTGGGTATTTAACACTCCAGTTACTGGGCTCAAGAAACATTCAGTGGTGATTAAGTGGTTAAAATACCAGTATCCAATGGTCACAAATGCACAATAGCATTTTTGCTGAACTATTATAGAGTACTGTATATCGCAAACCTCTGCTTTAAACAATTTACAAACATAAAACAACTTCAAAGTGAAACTGAACTCAAAAGTGAAGATTTGCTACAATAGAGAAAATCTAGAAGTGTTCATTTGAAATATTTGGTGATGTCACTGCTGTGCTGCTCATGGTTTCTCATGCTGGAGACTGACATGAGGAAGCAAAAAGGCCCGCCTCTACCAAGATGGCTGCCTCAATACAGACAGTGTAGAACAAAAAAATAAAAAAAATAAAATGTATGATAAATGAGTAACGGGAAAAGATAAAATTGATGTCCTCTGCCTACATTTTTTAGGCCTCCCAGAGTTTTGTTTATAGGCAGGTGCAGTCTGCTTCCTCCACTGCAGTTGGCGCTCTTTCACAGCAACACTGCAGATGGGGAGGAAGTCAAGAGAAACAGGGTTCCTCTATAGTTTCCTGAGTCAGTGGGGCAGCCATCCGGTTGGATGCTGGCTGCCCATTTGACTCGTGGCCATCTTAGGTGTGGACCCTGGGTTTGGTGTGCGTAATGCAAGTAGATAAGTAGAGTAGGGATAGGTAGCCTGTATTTTAGGGACTGTACTAGTAGTAGGGAAAGCGGAGGCTTTGCAACCTCTCTGGATATCTGCCTACTTGGGCACAAGATGGCCAGGTTGCATTCTGCCCCTCTCTACAGATGCTGTCAGTTTGGCCAAAACCCGCTTCCTACATGCTGTTGGAACTGTGAGAGAGTGTTCCCAACTGGGCTGCCTTTCACTGGGTGTTTATGAACTAGCTTTGCATTATTTCAATACAAGTTTCTTAAATTGCACTGGGACTGTGTGTGTTATTGCCGCAGTACCACTCTGCACCCCACCTATACGTTCCTCCAAATTCTTCAATATAGCACAAGAACCCAAACTTTACAAGGCAGTCTTGTTACACTGTATTAGCACCATGATCAGTCTTACCTTTGAGGGCGTTGTCGTTGACTAAGTATTCTGCGATGTTGTGGATGCAGCTGCGTTACATGTCCAGGAACCCTAAGGTATAATAAGTATAATTAAAAAGTACTTCTTGTAAGAGTATAACTTGTCAGAAGGAATCCCAGATACAGCAATATCCAATTTCAATAAAAAAAATAAAATAAAAAAAGGGAAGAACATAGTTTGATCCAGATATGCCTGCCTTTCCAGAACACCCAAATTTGGGAGGACCAACATTGCCAAACACAGTCAAGGGAAGTAGGGAATTTTACACATACAGGTGGCCAATAGATAGAATTATGTAAGGATTATAAAATGAGGGGTTGTTTAGGACTTTAAATGAGGCATATGGTCAAACGAGAACACGCATCCATCCTTGATTGATAAGAAAAAAAAAAAAAAAAAAAAAAAAAAAGGGGGGGGGGATTTGGGACTTTGAACGAGATGTGTGATGCACAATAATACATGAATTTATTCATAAAACATGGTACAATACAGATATGATGAGCTGATATGCATAAGAAAAAGAAGTTCATTATTGCACATAGTACAGGAAGTCATTTATAGATTAGAAATGTAAACCAATGATTGAATAAAAAAAATGCCATTTAAAGGCTTGACACGTTTTGTGGAGTAAGCTCCACTTCAGAAGTGCAGAATGTGGATCTACAAATTTTTTTTCAAAGATAAGAGGAAATCAAAACACACTAAAATTACTTACACATCAGCTCCAAAATTAGTCATAGGATGCGGAAAACTGAAAGTGGAGGACGGCTGGGAAACATCTCTGCTGGGAGCTGTGGGGATGTAGATCTGCGAGCAGCCAAGGCAGAAAACACCAAACTCGAGGGGGGAGGGAAAATTGGTATCAATAGTGAGACGCATGATGGTGCCTGGGAAGAGCTCCAGTTGTCTATGTATTTGAGTAGTTTGGAAAATTTGTAGATACGCATTCTGCACTTGGTTCTGAAAAAGTGCAGCTTCATCCACAATGCGTCAAGCCTTTAAATGCATTTTTTTATTGAATCATGCGTTTACATATCTAATCTATAAATTTATGTACTATATGTACAACAAGCATTTAAAAAGTGAATTGAGCCGAGACATGCTAACCTTCTAGTTTTAATTCTCACCCCCGGCGGGGCTGCTGAAAAGATGCCAAGGTCTCCCTTACCAGTACAGAGGTTACCTGCCACAGTTCTAAGCACACTCAACTATTGTACTCAGGACCCACTAACAGGCCAGATTTTAAGTATTACCTTGGGGAGATGCAGACTAGAAAATTGCAATCACTGAGCAACAAATTATATCACCTGTGATATATTTCAGTTATCTTGCAAACCTGGCATATTAGTGGGTCCTGCAGACAGGAGTTGAGAACCACTGGTCTAGGGGATGTCTTTTTGACGGCTTTTTTTTTTTTTGCTGAAAACTTGAATAGGAAAGAAATAAAAAAAAAAAAAAAAAAAAAAAAATCTAGGACGACAAACTTCTGAGCACTAATTCTTTAGCGGAAGGCTTACAAGAGTTTTCAACTCAGGTCTTACTCACATCGTCCCAGGAGCTGTCTGCCAGCCAGCATCCACACGCACAAGACTCTTAAGTGAAGGAGACAAATGCCCTTCTCCAGACCAGGACTACCAGAGCAAAGTACTCCAACAAATGCCTTTAGCAATCTACTCCAGGCCCCCCAATGCAACCTCTCACACTAGCTGCCTTCCAGCCAGGGCAGTAGCCCCATGAGAAGTGGAACTCCTAATACTGCCCAGCCCTTCCAAACAATTTGTCATCTCCCCAGCCACCTTCTGGACACCCCCTTCCAGAGATTTACTGGGAGGTGTGATAAATATTCAAAACTGAATGATTGACCCTCTCTGCTAAATTTTCTGGAAGCTTCTTCCAGAAACAGCCAGGAGCAATCACCCAACTTAGGAAACCATGAAAAGGCAAAAGAAAAAAAAAAAAAATATATATATATATATATAATTTTTACTATTGACTACAGTAGAGCCCATAACCAAATGTAGCCCGATAGGAGAGAGGGCAGGGGAGCTACATGTTAAACACAAGGTAGTTGAGATACCCCTGTTGCCAAACTGCTGCACCAGCCCTCAACTGTTAGCCTACGTCGATTCACAGTTGAAATGATAGCCCCCTCTTACATCTAGAAACCCCCACATAAGTCTAGGATTAATACTTTGTCACTGCCTTTTGCCACAACCAATGTCTAAATCTGGAACATTGCTAAAGATTTGTTACTGTCTGGATACTTAGAAAGGATTGAAAACTTACTTAAACCTCTGGAGTGTGTTGCCTAGGGGGCTAAAGAATGGAGACATGCTGGGACTTGGAGACATTGGACCAAACTGCATCCTGACCATCTTTGGGGTCATTGGTCTCAGAGGGGTGCTGATGTTAGGAGACATTGGCCTGAAGGGAGTCTGGGACATAAAACCTGGAGACTTAAGAAAAAAAAAAAAAAGTCCACAAAACCAAATTGTCATAATTTCCTTTACATCTGCCATCATACACAAATCACTGCACAGGCATTGGTATCTTAGGTGCAAGACCTCTTCTTCACCATGTGAGGTCACTACTACCAATGCACCATATTGTGTGACCCATCTGCTCCAGAAGAGCTTAAAAAGGATACCAGCTATACACAATGTACTAGTAGTCTGTCTGTCTTCACAACAGAGTCAGTGACCAGCAGAGGTGTGCAGCCTATGGCATTAGGGTGTGCACCCCAAAGCACATACATAAAATCACACAAAAGTGAGTACACCCCCTCACATTTTTGTAAAAATTTTATTATATCTTCTCATGTGACAACACTGAAGGAATTACACTTTGCTACAATGTAAAGTAGTGAGTGTACAGTTTGTATAAAGTCCCCTCAAAATAACACACAGCCATTAATGTCTAAACCGCTGGCAACAAAAGTGAGTACACCAAGTGAAAATTTCCAAATTGGGCCCAATTAGCCATTTTCCCTCCCAGTGTCATGTGACTTGTTAGTGTTACAAGGTCTCAGGTGTGAAAAGAAAAGAAGAAATGTTGCTCTACATAAAGATGGCCTAAGCTATAAGAAGATTACCAAGACCTTGAAACTGAGCTGCAGCACAGGGGCCAAGACCATACAGCGGTTTAATAGGACAGGTTCCACTCAGAACAGGCCTCGCCATGGTCGACCAAAGAGGTTAAAGTGCACGTGCTCAGCATCATATCCAGAGATGGACTTTGGGAAATAGACGTATGAGTGCTGCCAGCATTGTTGCAGAGGTTGGTGGGGGGGGGGGGGAAATCAGCCTGTCAGTGCTCAGACCATATGCCGCACACTGCATAAAATTGGTCTGCATGTCGGTCGTCCCAGAACAAAGCCTCTTCCAACGATGATGCACAAGTAAGCCCACAGTTTGCTATAGACAAGCAAACAAAAGACATGGTTTACTGGAACCATGTTGTGTGGTCTGATGAGACCAAGATAAACTTATTTGGTTCAGATGGCATCAAGCGTGTGTGGCGGCAACCAAGTGAGGAGTACAAAAGACAAGTTGGTCTTGCCTACAGTCAAGCATGGTGGTGGGAGTGTCATGGTCTGGGGCTGCATGAGTGCTGCTGGCACTGGGGAGCTACAGTTCATTGTGGGAACCATGAATGCCAACATGTACTGTGACATACTGAAGCAGAGCATGATCCCCCTTCCCTTCGGAGACTGGGCCCCAGGACAGTATTCCAACATAACGACCCCAAACACACCAAGACGATCGCTGCCTTGCTAAAGAAGCTAATGGTAAAGGTGATAGACTGGCCAAGCATGTCTCCAGACCTAAACCCTATTGAGCATCTGTGGGGAATCCTCAAAAACGGAAGGCGGAGGAGTGCAAGGTTTCCAACATCCACCAGCTCAGTGATGTCATCATGGAGGAGTAAAAGAGGACTCCAGTGGCAACCTGTGAAGCTCTGGTGAACTCCATGCCAAAGAGGGTTAAGGGAGTGCTGGAAAATAATGGTGGCCACACAATATTGACACTTTGGGCCCAATTTGGACATTTTCACTCAGGGGTGTACTCACTTTTGTTGCCAGTGGTTTAGACATTAATGGCTGTGTCGAGTTATTTGGAGGGGACAGCAAATTTACACCATTATACAAGCTGTACACTCACTACTTTACATTGTAGCAAAGTGTCATTTCTTCAGTGTCGTCACATGAAAAGATAAAAATATTTACAAAAATGTGAGAGGTGTACACACTTGTGAGATACTGTACAAAATAAAATTAGATCAATTTATCTATATCCAATATAGGGATTTTTTTTTTTTGTGTGTGGCGAGGTCTCAGGTCCCCAGAGGCCTAATGGTGACCTCCAGAGTCAGGGACAGCCGATATCTTTCTGTGTAGAGTGGGTTACAAGGCATGGTGGGTGTATTACAAAGTGGATTAATGGGCGCCAGACACTTCTTGAATGCAAAAGAGATTTATTGTCTCTTGAACATAACTGTGGGAGAGAGGGTTGGGGTTAGGACACCCTTAAGTAGATGCAATGTTAATTAACAGACTCCAAAACTTCTATAGGCAGACAGCCAGACACCACATCTGCATGAGTAGTAACGCTGTCTCCTATGGCAACAATCTTGAAACAATTTCCAACAAAGGTTGTAAAGAACTTCTTCTACAATCTTCTATTGTATATCTTCACTCAACTGATGTCCCAGTCTATCGCTTAGACCTGTTGATCCACTGCCACTGGGTCTCCTGAGCTCTTTAAATCTTCTCACTTAGTATCTTCCTCAAGCGTCACCCCCCTTGTCCCTGCTGCGTCCCTAGCTTGGCACTCAGATACTCCTCAAGCATCAACCCGCTGGCCTACTTGGTATACAACGCTCTGCACGCATCGCCTACACTGGCTGGGTCCCTGGCTTGACATTTGCTGAAGTTTCCCAATTCTTCACCATCCCCGGTTGGTGAGAATACTGCTCTGGTACTTGCCTCAGCTACTCAGGGGTCCCCAGTAACAAGGTGCATGGTCTTTAAGTGGCGACAGCTTCCCCTCTACCTCTGACCACAGCTGGTTCTACGGCTAGTAGAACCTTAACTTCTGGTTGGACTGCAAGCTGCAATCCCGACCCTAGGCTGCTTTCTGGCTTCTAGATAGGCCTTTAGACAGCCTAGCAGCCAGATATCCTCCGGATAGGCCTTAGATCTCTGGCCTAGCAGCCTGGGGCAACACAGGTCCACCCAGACAGCCGTCTAGGTGGCACAGAAACAATCAACTGACCTCACACAAATAGGCTCTTCCAACAGGCCAAGGGACCCAAGAAAATCCCTGCCCATTGGCTGAGACACCCCACTCATTTTCTAATCTGTCCTTGCAATGCCCTTGTCTTATCCAATGCCACCAGATACCCGGCCATCTAGTGACTAAAGAGAGAAGTGCAGCAATTCCACAATTAGGGTGAAATCGAATGACCCATCAATTGGCCAAGACAACTATCTTAGATACATTTAATAGCCACCCTGCCTAAACATCAGGGTGCTACATGTGTAAACATACTTTTTTTGCTATTCTGAAACGTAGAGGGCACTGTCTTTACTAATCATTGTTTCAATGGTGTGTAGGTTCCTAGAAGTGAGACAAAGAACTTTGTTTTCACTTCTACTTGTTATTATTTATATTTTGGAACAAAATCTTTATATGCATAATTGTATATATTTTTGTGGGGTATGTGTATGGTTCTGCTTTGTGCAGGACACAGACCCCCTTTGTTTTATTTAATATTTTAAAATATATGATGCACACATTTGTTTTTTGCTACTATCTTTCAGTTTTCTTCTTTTTGGCTTGCTCTTCACATTCAAGTAGGAACAGCTGATTGAAGTCAGTCATCGGACTTCACCACCTCATTATCTTCATCTGTGTAACGATGTACATACATACATAGTGGTTGTGTCCATTATAATTTTGGCAAAGCACGTATTAGCACGTGAAACTCATCCAGCCTTTTGTGCCTGTTTATACTGGATAAGAAAAAGAAAAAGAAAAAGAAAAAAGAAAAAGAAAAAGAAAAAGAAAAAAAAAAAAAAAAGAAAAAGAAAAAGATTTGCACTGTATGGGTGTGCAGCCGTTTAAATCTCTTGCTACATGTATACCTGCAGCAGTGACAGGGCGTGCACCCCCATATACCAGCTTGGATTTCAGACACTATCACTGCCAATTCACCTGGGAGCAGCAGGATTGCATTTTATCTGGAAACCATTGCACCCGTGATCAGCAGTATACAAGTGAAAAAATTGGTTTTGTTTAGATTCGTTAATCTAGTCATTTCATTAAATTCGTATTTCATTTTTAATGTTTATTTCAAGAGTTTTTGCGATTCGAAACATTGAAAAAACTTGATTGAAATTGAATTTTGGAAATTAAATAAATTTTGTTTTTCGGAGCACTCAGTAAACTTTGTTTAATCTGTAATTTGGGTATTCAGATATATCCGAATCTCCAAAAATTGAAAATTTTGTCCAAATGTTTGGTTGTGAATGAAACTAACATGTCTAATCATCAGATTGTGGGTGTCATGCAGGACTCGTGAAGATTGGTCAGCTTTTGTCTGCTGGTACCGCATAAGGGCAGAGAGATACATACTGACAGGAAGAGACAATGAATTACCTAGAGCGTTCAACAGCACCCTGTTAGTTCATTGAGAACTACAAGCAGACAGCCAAAGGGTGTCCGTACTTGTAGTATTCTATTCAAATAACACTGCATGGATGAACTGTGGCCAGTGGGAGTAAACAATGCCTCAGGCTTGGTGGTCAGTGGGAGTAAAAAGTTACATGATGCCTGTGATGCTGGAAGAGGAGGAATAGCGCCCCTTCATTGTGAGAAAGAGGACAGCGCTCAATTTATGATAGTGGGATAAATTATGCCCCAGAATTGTTATTAGTGGAAGGAATTATGCCCCATCTTTGGGGTCAGAGGGAGCGTAGTCTATCAGTGGGAGAAATAGTGCTCTAATGGACAGTTAAAAGCAAAGGGTCATCTCTAGCTGTAAATTTGATGCTAGATCAGTGCAACCAAAGTTGTGAAGATCAACCTCATCCAGGGCATCTCAATGAGCAAAGAGCAGTTCACACATTACCAAGCACAGCAGTAAAATTATAAGCCACATAACCTACCTGATTGGGGGTGAATGGTGGACCCGCTCTTCTGGGAGATGTGAATGGAAAAGGTGGGCGCATGCTGCGGGGCAACAGTGGAGACTGCTGGAACCAATTTAGTCTATTAAGTTTACTCAGAAAATAGGATTGCTAAACCAACAACTGCACTACACAAACATCAGTTAGCAAAATATATGCAAATTGTGTATGTTCAAGAATACAGTAAATTTAATTATTGCAGGTTTCTCGGCAACTTGCTACACATGCAGTATTCATCCTTGTGTTGAATTCCAGGAGCCCAGCACTGCAAGACACCAGTGCCAACTACTAGAGACTTCCTGGCTATGGATGTACACTTGTAGCCCTAAATGCCACAACAGATTTAGGTTAGAAGGGAGTGTTCTGTTAAACCATTGGCTTTTTTTGGAAGTAGATGACCACATCCCTAATGCCAAACAGTCTAAAATAGTGAGGGACACCTAGCATACAGTATGTAGACAAAAAAAGGACACACCCTTACCACAGAGCGAAGAAAAAAGAAGAAAAAGGATTGGCTGAACCACACAAGTGCTTTTATTAACCCCTTTTGTTTCATTAGCTTTTCAAAGAAGCAAATGCAGTGAGAGAGGTTGGATAAAACAAAGTGCAGCATAACACTTGATAGCAACATAGCTTTTGGATAGATATGTCCCAAAAAGAGGGATAACAGACTGCATGCGGGACAGAGGGATTTGGTTTCAAAAGAGCAACAGTCCCTCCAAATGAGGGACTCTTGGGAGCTATGACTACATCTAGGTACTTGTGTCGTTTATAGCAACCACTATAAAAAGCCAAAAGTAAAGGGGACGCCAGCCTTTGCAGGCACAAGAACTTTAATGGCATCCCAGTCTTAGTCCATAGGGTTCAATATCGAGTTGGCCCCACCCTTTGCAGCTTTAACCACTTCAACTGTTCTGGGAAGGCTGTCAACAAGGTTTAGGAGTTTGCCTATGGGAATGTTTGACCATTCTTCCAGAAGCTTATTTGGGAGGTGAGGCACTGATGTGGACAAGGCCTGGCTCGCAGTCTCTGCTCCAATTCATCCTAAAAGGTTTTCTATCGGGGTTGAGGTCAGGACTCTGTGCAGGTCAGTCAGAGACCCGACCTCAACCCAATAGAAAACCTTTAAAATGAATTAGAGCGGAGACTGCAATTCAGGCCTTCTTGTTCAACATCAGTGCCTGACCTCACAAAATGCGCTTCTGGCATTAACAGTTAAACATTCCCATAGACACTCCTAAACCTTGTGGACAGCCTTCCAGAAGAGTTGACGCTGTTATAGCTGCAAAGGGTGGGCCAATTCAATATTGAACCCTACAGACTAAGACTGGGATGCCATTAAAGTTCATGTAAAAGCAGGTGTCCCAAAACTTTTGGTAATCTAGTGTATGCCAATATGAAAGCAGTAAGAACATCCTAAATCAAAGTAAGAGCATTTTGATATCTGAACATTTTTGGTGCGGTGTTTGAAAAAGCCCTGCTCCTTTGACACTGTGTCAGGGAAATGTGTTATTATAGTGTCCAATGTTAATGCATGTAAAACATCTAAAAGTGAACAGCATCCACCGTATATCTAAACTGCATAGATGTATCCGGTAGTAGCAGATATGTACACAGTTTAAGCAATTTCAGGTGCAATCAGATCTTAAAAAGGAGTGGAGCTTACGGTAGTGCAATAAGAATATTTCAGAATCTTTTACCTGCCTAGGAAACCGCTGTTGAAATGGCTTGGGGGACAATCTACCCATCTCTGGACCCTTCAGCCTTTGTGAACACATATACCCGCGATGCATGGGCGAGCCCAGGAACTCCAGGTTGACTGGTGGCAAATATGGTGCCTTGTCCATTACTCTCAGGATAGCCTTATCCTATGTGGCACAAGACAACTTTTGTTAAAGATTTTATAACAAAAACCTATCAGGAGAGAAACATGCAGGCTGCCATTTCTGAACTATCTCCTGAAAACATATGCAGATAACAACTCATCTGCCTTTCCTGATCTGCATGGTTTTAGTACGGAGGTCAATGAATCTACACAATACCTGAGCAGTTACCATTTTCATAAAGAAGTCTGCAAATTGAAGCCCCCTGCATTTTGAACAACACAGGTTTGCTGTAGTGATATATGTGAAAAACTTTGTGTATATATATATATATATATTTAAAAAAAAAAAAAAAAAAAAAAACGTATGGAGACCATTTATAAATTTTCTTAGACGATTTTCACATTCCCTGGCTTAAAAACGCAAAATTAGAAAAATGTGTGAACCTTGGGTGAATGTTGTATAAAAACCTTCAAAAAGTGCAATAAGTGGTGTGAGATTGCATTCATGATCAGCAATAAAACACTGAAGGTCTGCCTTACAATTAACATAGATATGGTCTCCATTCTTGGACCTTTTGTTTCTCCTATGGCCATCTAATCGGCTGCACTGTGGTCACCAAAACTCTAGTTAAAAACTTTTACAGAAGATTTTCATCATAGTCTATTAAAGTCGTTCAGTATACAGTACAGTCTGCTACATTAACTCCTGAAGAAGCTGTGATAATTGGCAAAACATGTTGCAATTATTGCATCTGCTGTAGTATGGAATATATAATATTCTGTTATTGTGGAATTTAACACGACTGATTTAAACCTGATGTTATTGATTTAGTAAAATGAATTGTTAAAATAAAAAAATAAAAAAAAATAAAAAAGGATTGTGTGGCAATTAGCACCTTTACTGTCCCCCTTCTTTGTATACTAGTGCTTTGTATACTGTGGTGCTGGATGTATATATTCTCCTACCCATACCAGTCAATGAACAATTTTTAAATACCATTTAATTGAAAGAAAATTTACAGAGAAAATAAAAAAGGCACTACATTTTGAAAACAAAAATGGGATTAAAAAAGTAAAGTACTTAAAAGTTCACCTGGTCTTACAACACTGTAATATTATCTTATACAAATACAACACATTTTCTCATTTATGTATCCTTCTGACTATAAATCCTTTTTGGCCAGGCCTGACTCACCTTCTGCTATGCATTGAAAGGCCCCCCACTGGACTACTCCACTCCATAACCTGACTCCGTGTCGAACTTTTTTACCACGCCCTACCAACTTGGGTAAGTCATAACTGAGCTAAGGGGCCTCCCAGATTTCCATCTTTGGGGGACTGGAGGTGGGGGTGGCCCTCCCCGGGATTCATTCATTGGGTTTTTCCCCGCCTGTCCTTACTAAACTCCTTGATAACCGGGCTAGAACTATTTACTCTGCTAGAAATCTTAATTAATTATTTCAATTTCTTTACATCAGATATACTTACCCCATTCAGTAGGCCTACCCTGAGGAAGCCATTGTTATGGCGAAACATGTCGGAACCATCTATTAAGGCCTGCCTAATCTACTCCAGGTTATTCTACTCACAGTAACCATGAATTATTCTCTAAGTTAATGTATATCCTCCAATTGATTAATACTCTGTTCTGTTTTGCTTTTTTGTAAAACGACCCTGTGCTACTCAGACTAATTTAACAAGCAATTATTGTCAAACTTGAGTAGCTCCAGTACTGTCTAAGCTTATCAAACAATTTTGTCTCCTTTTCATGTATTGTCTATTATATGATTGTATTTATATGTAATAAAATTATTTTGTATAAAAAAACTTGATTGAGCCTTGAGTTGTGAGTCAACCCCGACCATTCTATACCAATTTCTCGCACCGCTATAATCCCTCTTTCATCTCCCTTTTTTTTGCTTCACCTGGTCTTAGTTCTTGCAGAGTCCAGTTGGCTCAGATCAAGTCTGATGCACTGGCCCTCAAATCACTCCACATACTGGCATGGTTTTGAAGGAAATTGTGAGCCATCAGCGGCCAAATGCAACAGCCTTTTGGGGACCCACAAGAAAACAGGGGTGGGAGGTAGCAGAGCTGAAGTGTTTGATATTTCAGTGGACACTCCCTCTCTTCCAGTTTTCAAACTATCAATATTTCCAGATGACCATGTTTTACAATCAATTATTGAATGCAATGAAGTCACGATTTGATAGATATCAAACATGATTTTGATCTTATGTGCATTCTCTTTAGGAGATAAAATATGTGCTCAATCCACTTGATGTACATTTAATGCACAGGTATGTCTGGTATCAAACTGATTGTTCCTTTTGTATAAAAGTGTTAGGACAAATTTTATCATATCATATAGAGTTTGAGCGCTGGATATATGAAGAGAGAATTTTCAGGTCAAGTAGGGCTAGACTTCAAAAAGTTATAAGACCTTTACAACAGTTATTAGCAGGTACTGGGGTAATAAGACAGACATTCTCCTAATAGATTTTAAAAAACACACACACACACACGAGGTGCATGTGAGACGCCATCCCTCCCCCCAGTGCATTTGTATTCTGACAGTGGGGAGACTTCCCTGTCATCAGAACACACTGATTAGCGCTGCAGTCTATACCCTGCAGTGATGATCGAGCAACTAAAAACGATAGTTGTTTAACACAGGTTAATCAGTACATTGACTTGTGTACAACCACAGTGACCATACATGGAGCTAAACTCAGCTAATCACTGCTGAACCAGACAAATTTCAATCCATGTATAGCAAGTGTGAATGAAAAAGCCTTTGAATCATACAGACCTTATAATAAAACTGTTTATCCAACTTAATCTAAGGTTTTTGTTGCTGGGGTTTATATGAAAGTATCAATGCTCCACCTGGAACCATGGATGCAAGATTTAAATCACGTTATGCACCACCACTGCTGCATAATGGTGACCAGAGCAGGATCTGGAGTTATGAGTCTAGATGTGCCAACAGCCAGAGTCACCTGGGTGGAGAGCAGAGTGGACCAATTGCGATGTGTGACCGGATGGTGAGCTGCAATATCACTGGGACTGGTGAGCTGCTGCTGTGGGGGATTTACCATCTGCTACTAGAGAGAGAGCGAGATTGAGCCCTTTAGGAATGGACCATATATGGCTTATAAAGACATTTCATGAAGAGCGTAATGTAGATCATCTTTCTGATTATAATTAAAATAAAATTCTATATTGCTAATTATCTATACATTTTTGAAACAGTACACTAATCATTGAATTTTTTGTGATTTGATGACATAAGTACAGAAGCGTTCAATCGATTTCAAATTGTTGCTTTCTGTCCACGGGGTTGCTTTTTGGCACGGTGGGTACTTTTTACCCAACAATGAACAATTTTGGTTATTGTCTTTTTTGTCCTCTGTTAATTTGTTTTGAATTTTCGTTTTTTTGGTTTTGTTTCATATAATCATTTCTAGTCATATGCCATCCTGTACACATACACACATACACGTGTCCTGCTTTGGCCACGCTGGTTGATGGGCGTTCCCTTGCCCGTCTTCTGCTAGGTCCCTCCGTGGCGTTCTTCCCATGTTGGGGGCGTGCGCGTCTGGCTCTGGGTTCATTGTTCGGCGCAGCCCGCGATTTCCTTCTTGGCCCGCTTGGATGACGTCATTGGCGGCATGCGGCTTGTTTTGTTTGGCGCAAATTTCATAGGGGGTATAAATAGACTGGATTTGCATATCTGCTTTGTGATCTGCGGAAGGCTATCTCCCAGGAGCCAACTATTATGCGTCTATTCCAGTAGTAAGTAACCTTAGTTTACAAGCTTTTAAAAAGGAGTATCTTTATCGTTTTGTGGATGCTTTGAATTAAATATATGTGACTTTTATTATTTTTTAGATTACTATAAAAAGGACCACATTATCTGCTGGTGTGTAGGAGTTTATACTCCGTCAGCAATCAGGAACGTTTTGGCACAAAAGCTTTTAGTACTTCTTACTGTGGCCACCGGCTCTGGATGCATTTGATGGCACAGTCTTGCCCATTCTAAAATTACTAGGCTAATACTTGCGATCTACTTATGATAACAGGTAAAGTACTTAGGACTTTTGGTTGCCATTTTTGTTATGGATATATATGGGGTATTGTGACATTTGTCTGATCATATGACTATGTATCGATTGTCAGATTTGGCTGTTTTCCGAATATCTATATACTTAGACCACCAGGATTATAGTCTTTTTCAGATACCTCTGTATATTTCTACATATAGGGCTCATTTTCCTACAAGGTAATTTTGTTCTTTGTTAGGTCCTCTGTACCTATATGTGTCTTAGTTTCTCTCTGTGGACAGATAAGTGCTCATTTAATATGTGTATATGGGTTTTTAAAACAAATATGTTCTGTTTCAGACAGTGAGATCCGTTCTTTTTGTCATCTTTGAAAACTTGAATGCGTCCTGAAGAAGCCCAACGGTGAAACGCGTCAATGCACAAGGGCTCACTGTATACTTTGTATCATGCTATATGATTTTTAATTCTTAAATGCTTCATTGCTATATGTATTTTTTTCAATAAATATTTTTTCATACTTCACTATTGTTTTGTATGCCTTTAAAGTCCAATTTAGGGATACCGAGTCAGTATCCCTTTACCCTTTTTCGTTCCGTTACTAGAGAGAGATTGAGCCCTTTAGGAACTGACCATACAGCCATCAAGTAGCCTTATTGCTGCCTGCAGGCTTGACTGGGACTATTCTCACGTGCACCATGGTACAACTGGGCCCCCAACGTTAAACCAGCTGAAGAAGAAGAGTTAGTACTAAAGACTGTCCCTTTACAGCTGCTAAACAGCGACCTTCACCTGTTGCTTATGCAAAGAATTACCTCTCAGTAGACATTGCACTATATCCAAGCCATTTTCCTAGGGTACACTCTAAACTAACTATATTCATGATGCATTTAATGCGTATATGCATGGTTTATTGACGATTTCTACGTTAATCTCAGTCTCGTGATACAGAACTCCATTTTAAGTTATCGTGGCACAGTGATTATGTCATCTAGTGGAAGAAGGCTTAACCTACCTTCTGTGTATTAATTTACGCTCAAACCACCATTTATTCTAACCCATACCAATACATTCAGTTTAGCAACCATTAAAACGGTGCAGTGTCTGGTGCAAATTCACAGCCGAGTAAGGTATCTACATTTGTGTGCTTATAAGTACTTGCAATAACTTTCATTCAACCAGGTGTATCAGAGTTGAGGCAGAGAACCCAAAAGTACCAAGCTGTTTCTATGGGGGTATGCTACATTTCTAAGGCACATAAAAATATGAAGTGCAGTAAAGCACTTTGTATTTAAGACAGTTAGGAGATGTTCCAGAGGGTACTGAAAGCAGAATATAACCAACTAAAAAAAGAAGATTAAAAGACAACTCCATATCTGGACACCTTAGGACCATTTCTTCTGCCTAGATCTCCAGAGAGTTAAAACTAGAATGGCAAGACTACATAGGGCAGCCAGCTTCACTGTCTAATGTGTAATATAAATTCTTAAAAATTATCCAGGGCTATATAAAACAAAAATAAAAAATAAGCAATCAGAAAAAAAAAAAATGGTGGGCCTTGATGTTTTCCTGTAGTTTGGCCCCGATAAGCCTAAACAAATTCTGGCATGTCAAAAGCTCAATTATTCAGAGCAAGTTATACCTCTAGTATTTGTCCAGCTGGTGTCAACGTTACTTTAGGGGAGCCTAGCCAAGAACTCGAATCCATTGTGGTCTGGAAGAAAATGACAATTATTTAAGTACGGTACATCTGTTACAGAGACAATTACAAATTCATAACACTGTATTATATCATCAGCGTCGTTCAAAATAGTCAGTTAAAAGTGGAACTAAACGGTTTATGAGCCTACAAACTGAAAAAAGGCCAATTCATTTTTTAACATTCAAAAGCAAACTCACCCATTCATGTCTACATGAAAAATAATCACCCAATAGTCTCAGCAGCAGCCATCTTTAGTAAGAGCAGAAGATTCTTGTAGCATTTACTTCCTGGGATCTTTATGCCCTTAGCTCTGGCATGCAGCCAAGAGGGTGCACTAAACTGAGAAAGCCCCTCCTCCCAATAAAAAACAAAAATTGCCCATGAAGTCTCCTGGCATTATTTTAACCTATGCCAGAAACAAGTTAATATACTGTCTTATTTAATAAAGCTAGCAGCATAAGGATTAAAAATGGCTTATATTGAGTTCAGATCAGATCAGCTTTAAGCCAAACAGACTATGTAAATCTCAGCTTACGCTACAGTATAAAAGTGGTAAAGCCTAAAGTTGGCTATACACCCATAGATCTCGTTTAATCTGTGGGCTGCATGACATGAGAGCGAACAGATTTCGCCATCCACGATAAACAGCGCAGATGGACGAATCTCCCACTGTGCCCATAGTATTCTAGGAGCCAGCAGCACTAGATGTCAAAATACCAGAACACCTGCATCTGGTTGGATGCAGGCACTGTTGGACCAATTTTCCACTCTGTTCCTTCGTTTTCTCAATCAAAAATTGTAGTGCAAATGGCGCCAGCAGGGCCACCCACTGATCAAATCTTTGCCAGTTCATTAAAAACTGGACAAAATTCGCTCAGTGTATAAAGCAACTAATTACACCTGTTATGTGACCCAACAATGAACCTCTTCCAGGTTGAATGATGCCCAAAGTCATTCAACCTAATGCCATTGAGCCAGGTAAAGAGAGGGTGCCATGTAACGACCAAGTTTCTTCATTGTTTGAACACATCCACTGCTATAGGAAGAAGATATGCTTCTTCATGTGGCAGAATCAATTTATTGGGGATTTTTTTTTTTGGGGGGGTGTTCGAGATGGAGAGAGATTGCATATACCCTATCTCCATTGTATCTATCCAGTCTTGGAACATTGGATTCCTCGCAAGCTATTCCTTATATCATTCAATGTTAGTGTTAGCAATGACAAATAATTTACTTTACTGTCGACTCCAGATCTCAACTGTCAGCATATATTTACGGACAATCATTCTTTCCAACACAGTGGGAATTGCCCCAGTTTCAGACAGACATTCTTGTTTCAACATACACACAAAAAAAAAGGAAAGTTTACCAAATCGTAGTCTATATCAAACTCTGTCCAGGTAGAGCCAATTCCACTATCAACAACAGCGCTGTCCACACTCTGAAAGACAGAAGAAATTGAGTATTTCTGGTGAAGTTTAGTAACAGGCAATTTAAACCACCAACTGAACCCTCTCTATTGACTATTTTAACATGGGTAGGCTGCATATACACAAATAAGCTGCTCTTTTGGGGGCACAAGTTATGTCATGTCCTGCAGCCGGGGTTTAAATACCTTGCGCTGGCAGCCATAGGCACATGCAGGGGGTGTGCTTGGACACACCCTAATCACCCCTGCTGATATTTTACCAAAGCCCCCGAATGGGGCTCCAAAAAAAAAAGAAATTTACACAGTCCACTGCCCTACTTATATGATCCAATGTTTTAATACATTTTAAAATGAGAGATAGGAGATATTATTCATGTATGCAGGCATGCATGCATATAAAAATACACACGTTCAAGCTTTGGGGTGCACACCTTAATGCAATAGGCTGCGCGCACGTATGCTGGCAGCACATTGGAGAGTCAGCTACAGTACTAACTGACTGCAGTAATAGAGGATTCAGTTGGGCTTTAAGTATCTAAGAAGTGCAATTAATATTTACAAAAATGCTTTTAGGGTTTACTATATGGATCACAATATTCAGAAAAATTAGATCCCAACATGGGCCATTTTGCAACTTTAGTTACTGAGCTCTGTAAGCAGGATTTTTTCACATTAAAAGCAGTTAAAGTGAGCATTTTCCATCCACAAAAAAATAAAAATCACATCAGCATGCAGCTGTGCATGGCAATTTTAAAGACTTGCATACCATTTTTCTTCTTTTACTTACACTGAATGTTTTTCTACTTCCTGGTTGATTGAGGCACTAGTGATGTAACCAGGGCCTCACAGATGCATCCTGGGAATGCTACATCACCAGTGCTTCCACCATAAGTCCAGGAGGTAGACCGAGAGTTCCAGAAAGTAAAGAGATTCATCCGCCCTTAGTGAAAATAACCATTCAGGGAGGAGGAAAAGCTGAGTTAGACTTACCGGTAACTCCTTTTCTGAGAGTCTTCCAGGACAGCCCATGAGACCTAGGGCTCCTCCTACCAGGACAGGAAACACATTCCCCCCACCAGATAAAAGGGCGGTCCTCCAGGCCCCATGTCAGTCTACTCAAGAACCGTAGGACGTCCCTGAAAAACATATGCATAATACACATAACTTTAGACAAAACCGGGTGGGAATCCGGCTGTCCTGGAAGACTCTCAGAAAAGGAGTTACCGGTAAGTCTAACTCAGCTTTTCTCAAAACGTCTTCCAGGACAGCCCATGAGACGATGAGCCAGAACTTACCAGTCTAGGGAGGGACAACTGCCTGCAGGACCTTACGACCAAACGCCTGCTCCTGCGCTGATAGGGGATCCAGGCGATAATGTTTAATGAAGGTCGAGTAACTGGACCATGTGGCAGCCCTGCAAATTTGCTCCGGTGAGGCACCAGCCCTCTCAGCCCAAGACGTAGATAAGGCTCTAGTTGAGTGTGCTGTGACAAAAGGTGGAGAAACCTCCCTAATTTTGTAAGCTTCAGAGATAGCTTGCTTTATCCACCTGGCTAGTGTGGCTTTAGATGCACTGTTTCCCTTGTGTGCCCCCGAAAAGAGGACAAACAAAGCATCGGTTTTCCTAAAGGTCTTAGTGACCTCAAGATAGGCAAGGAGGATCCTTCTTACGTCTAAGCAACTAAACTTTCTTTCCTGTTCGCCGTGCGGTGAACTACAAAAGGATGGCAGTACAATATCCTGAGTTCGGTGGAATGTACTAGCCACCTTAGGCAAAAAACCTGGATCAGTCTTTAAAACGACTCGATCATCAAAAATCGTGAGAAAAGGCTCCCTAACTGACAGGGCCTGCAGCTCACTTACCCTACGTGCTGAGGTAATAGCTACCAGAAAAACTACTTTTAATGTAAGTAGTTTAACTGAAATTTCCTCGAGAGGCTCAAAAGGAAATTCCACCAAAGCCTGAAGTACTAGGGACAGGTCCCAAGATGGACAACTTTTCACCACTACTGGCCTGGCCCTTGAAATTGATTTGAAAAATCTGACTACAATGGGATTTTCCAGGAGAGAAAACTGGAGGAAAACACTAATAGCTGCCGCTTGTACTTTTAGGGTACTAACGGAAAGACCCTTGTCAACCCCCTCTTGAAAAAATTCCAGAATTGCCGGAATATCGTGGGTTAGTCTCTGATTCTCCGATAACCAAGAATTAAACTTTTTCCAAACCTTGGAATAAATGGCTCTGGTTACTGGTTTTCTACAGTCTACCAGAGTCCTGACTACTTTGTCGGAGAACCCCTGGGCGCTTAGCATCTTCTCTTCAGATACCAAGCCGACAATCTTAGGGAAATCACCTGGGGGTGAGACACTGGACCCTGCAACAATAAGTCTTCCCTCTTTGGAAGACTCAGTGGAGGCTCTGAAACTAGAGTCTGTAGCAGGGAAAACCATGGCCTCTTGGGCCAAAACAGGGCAATTAGAATGAGGTCTGTTTCTTCTAGAAGAAACTTCCGGAGGACTTCTGGAATAAGTCTGATCGGCGGAAAGGCATAACATAGGCCGCAAGGCCATGGGTTTGCCAGCGCATCGATCCCCAAGGATTGGTCTGCTGGGTTCATGGAAAAGAACATTTCCGTCTTGCGGTTGTTCCTGTTTGCGAACAGATCCGCTACTGGGTATCCCCATCTGCTGGTGAGGTCTGCAAAGACTTCGGGATGAAGGGACCAGTTGTCTCGATCTACCCGGTGACGGCTGAGGTAGTCTGCTAACCAATTTTGTGCGCCCTTCAAGTGCACCGCTGAAATTGAAGCCAGATTCCCCTCTGCCCATACTAGAATCTCCTGGGCAATTGACTGGAGTATCCGGCTTCTCGTGCCCCCCTGCTTGTTGAGGTATGCGACTGTCGCAACGTTGTCCGACCGAATTTGAAGATTGTGGCCCCTGATCTCTATCTGAAAGGACTGCAGGGCTCTGTGAACCGCTAGAAGCTCTCTTTGATTGGATGAAGCCCTTGCCTCCCTCGAGGACCACTCTCCCTGTGCTACTGCATTGTTGAGATGGGCCCCCCATCCCCAGGAACTCGCATCCGTAGTAATCCTTTGGGAAATGGGAATGGACCATGGGAGACCTCCTGCTAGGTGCTGGCTTGCTCTCCACCACCACAGGCTTCTCTTTACCCTGGTGGGAAGCCGGACCCTTGACTCCAGGGACCTTGCATCCCCTTTCCAGTTTCTTAAGAGGAACAGTTGTAGTGGACGTTGATGAAGTCTTGCCCATGGGACTGCAGGAAAGCATGAGGTCATCAGACCCACTGCCCTCGAAACCTGTCTTAGGGAGACCGACTGGTTTGTCTGCAATGCTGACATAGATTGGATCATTTTGGTAATCTTCTCCTGAGGAAGAAAGACCCTTTGATCTACTGAGCAAAAGTCGTAACCCAGGTAAGTCACCTTCTGGGCCGGAGTTAAGGACGACTTTTCTACGTTTATTAACCAGCCTAAGGACTGTAGGAAGTCCCGTACAGCCTGGAGATCCTCCAACAGCTTCTGGTATGACGCTGCTACCACCAGGAGGTCGTCTAAGTAAGGGATAATAGTTATCGCTTTTAGCCTGAGTGGAGCTAGGGCTTCCCCCAACACTTTTGTGAAAATGCGTGGGGCTGAGGAAAGACCAAAGGGGAGGGCCTGAAACTGGAAGTGTCGGGTCCCTGTCCTCATCTTCACTGCTAATCTTAAATATCTCTGGAAGGCTGAGTGGATAGGGATGTGAAGATAAGCATCCCTCAAGTCCAACGTGGCCATGTAGCAGTTTGGGTAGAGTAGGCTTTTGATAGTGAAAACCGTCTCCATCCGGAAATGTTTGTATCTGATTGATTTGTTTAAAGCTCGGAGATTCAGGATAAGTCGAAACTTCCCTGACGGCTTTTTGACAACAAATACATGGGAATAGAATCCCTTGCCCTGATCTGACTGGGGAACAGGAATCAGGACCTTCTGATCCAACAGGTCTCCGATCTGGAGACCCAGGGCCTGCGCTTTCTCCCGATCCTGGGGAGGAAAGGTGACCAAAAACCGCTCTGGTGGTTGGTGGGCGAATTCCAGCCTGTACCCGTTGGTCACAAGGTCCAGGATAAAGGGGCTTGAAGTAACTGCTGCCCACTGTGGGAAGAAGGCCCTCAATCTTCCTCCCACTGGGGAACGCAAGTCACTGCGGTTTGGTGGGCTGTTGAGGAGGGTTAAACAGGACCCCCCCTTTGCCTCTGCCTTTGTGCCCTGTCCAGTGTTTTTTCGGCCTGCTGTCCTTTCCTTTAGGACCCTGCTGCCTGCCTTGGCCACGAAAAAACTTCCTGGCTGCTGGGATTCTCTTTTTCTCTGGGAAAGCCTTCTTCCTGTCGGCAGTGCGTTCCAGTGCCTCCTGCAGCCCTGGGCCAAATAAGTGATCGCCTGTTAAGGGGAGCCCACAAAGGCGTAACTTGGAGGCTGAGTCCCCTGACCAGGTCTTAAGCCAAAGGCTCCTCCTGGCCGAGTTCACTAAAGCCGAGGTCCTGGCCGACATTCTCACCGACTCTGCGGAAGAATCTGCCAAAAAACCTACTGCCTGAAAGAGGAGAGGAAAAGACTTCAAAATCTGCTCTCTGGAGGTACCTGCCAACAGATGAGTCTGAATTTGGGTTAACCACACCTCCAGATTTCTGGCCACACAAGTGGAGGCCAGAGCAGGTTTGAGGTTCCCAACCGCAGAGTCCCAGGCTCTGTGGAGAAGGATATCCCCCCTCTTGTCCATCGGATCCTTAAGCGTACCCATATCATCGAACGCTAGGTCCGAGTTCTTTGAAACCTTTGAAAGGGGTGCGTCTAGCTTGGGATTTTTATTCCACGGCTGCGTAGTGTCCTCATCAAAAGGAAACCTCCTTTTAAGGTTACTAGAGAAGAAAGGTTTTCTCTCAGGATTATCCCATTCCAGTTTGATAGTATCAATCAATGAGCTATGGACTGGAAAAACTCTAGATTTTTTCTTGTGCAATCCCTTATACATGAGATCATGTTTGGATAGCTGAACCTCCTCTTCTTTCAATTCAAGGGTAGTATAGATGGCCTTCAATAAGTCATCCACATCTTCTACGGACAACTTAAATCTCGAGCTCCGGGTGGATTCTCTATCCCCGGGCTCTATCTCTGACCCTGATTCCTCTGGAGAGGAACGGGTAGATCTGACCTCAGCCTCAGAGTCTTCACTGTCCGCCTGCTGCGGAGTGCTGACTGTCGTCTTCTGTGACGACGAACCCTCTGCTGGAGTCTGGAGCTTGTCAATAAGCGTTCTAAAGGAACTAAAGGTGGACGAAAGCTCATCTCTGACAGAAGCTAGCATCTTTTGGCAAGAGGTAACCGGGTCATCTTTTACAAGGCCCTCTATACAGCTGCGACAAACTGCTTTGCTCCAAGAGGAGCTCAATTTGTTTGCGCACACCGCACATTTCCTTTTAGGTGGCTGTGCCTGAGCTTTCTCCTGGGTCTTGGTCTGTAAGACAAAAAAAAAAATAAAACGACCCCAAATGAGACTCACAGCCACCCTGACGCTCCGAAACACCACGTGCAGGAGGGAAGAAATGTGTCCCCATAACCCACTACTACAGAGAGGGGAGGGGGAGGGAACACTCACAGGGATAGCAAGATGGTGACAAAACACTTCAGGCTTACCTGCGAGGTGCTGGTGTTGGGCACTGCTTCCACTGCCTGTGCAGGAACTGCAGACTGGTCCATCCTGCCCTGTTTAGCTTTCCACAGCCTGGCTGCTTTCCACCAAAACACACCAGTAACCAGCGTCTCCCATCCGCACCGCTTAAAAAGACTGGAACCAGTGTCTCCGGCGCCCGATGATGATGTCATATGCCCCGGAAGTGACCTATCACTCGGCACTTCCTGTGGGCCAGCTTGGAGTGCAGAAGCTCCGCCCCCTCAAGTGCTGCTGCTTCCTGTTTCTCCTCACACCTTTCAGCCATGCTGTGGGTGAGGAGAGGAAACTGCTGCTCACATAGAGACTACAGGCGCTTGGGAGCAGACATCACCACGGTCATGGCCCTCTCCAGGCACAGAGAGACAGGAGACAGCAGCACAACCAACCTCCCCAGCGGTGTGCTGCTTCTGGCAGAAGAGAAGGTTAGTGATATGCCCCCAAATAGCCTTACAGAGCCCCTGCTCATGAGACCTAGGGGACCAGGTTCCTGGAACATGTTACCCCCCGTCCGGAGGAAACACTAATAACTGACATGGGGCCTGGAGGACCGCCCTTTTATCTGGTGGGGGGAATGTGTTTCCTGTCCTGGTAGGAGGAGCCCTAGGTCTCATGGGCTGTCCTGGAAGACGTTTTGAGAAAAATAAATTATGCAAAGAATAAAAAATTTGTATGCATTTGTAGATTGCCATTACTGAAACAAAAAAATAAAAATAAAAAAATAAAGCCTTTGTTGTATTTTTTTTCAGATGAGGGTGAAGTTTCTCTTTAGAACTAGTCGAACATGGTATAGGGGGTCTAGAGCACCCATCTGTTGGCTGAAGACTGAAACGTAAATAAATAGTAGGCAATTTTTGATATTTACCCCAATTTTCTCTTTGAAGATGTATGCAAACCCACTATACAGTGCAGTATATATATATATATATATATATATATATATATATATATATATATATATATATATATATATATATATATATATATATATATATAAATAAATAATAGGATGACCCCTCTAGCAGTGAATAGCAGCTTAGAGGTCAGACCAATTTGTGGGAACATAACAAATATGAAGAATTATTTTATAGCAGCATAGTAAGATGTATACTACAGCAATAATAAATGCTGGAATATGAACATATTACCTCTAGAGCTGGCTGGCCATGAAAGGCCTTCATGACCGCTGGATCTCCCAAGTCGGAATCATCTATTCTTGTACTTTCTAGTCGGTTCTCCATGTCTACAGAAAGGTCAGCTTCTTTCATGGATTTTGTGACAAAATACACCTCTTGATTTGAGGGCTCCTCAAATTCTACCAGCTCTCGCTGTTTTTCGGAAGGCTCTTTGTCTTCACAAATCAGCTCGGGTTTTTGATCTGCCTTTTTGCTCTCGTTCTCCTCTTTACCGCCTTCATCTTCAGAATCTTCATGATCTTAAAACAAGTTTATTAGTTACACGTCTGCCACAAAGTACGAAGTCCTGTTTTGTGATAGGGGTCAAATACTTATTTCACCCATTAAAAAGCAAAATCAATGACTTTTTGAAATGCGCATTTCCCCCCCTCGATATTTTTGTTATTCTCTCACTGTTAAAATAAACCATTTCAGTTAGACTGATCATTTCTTTGTTAGTCATTTAAACGTACAAAATCAGCAGGGTCGTCAAATACTCTGCCCCCCCCACTGTAGTTCTATAAACTATTAAAAAATTTGCTTGATGAAACATTGGCTCCTGTACTACTAAGGGTTGCACCCACACCATTTTTTTTTTTTTCTTTTACCAACGAGTACTGATACGGAAGGTCAAGTAATGGGCGATATAGAAAACCGATTAATTTTGTACGGTTTCAAATCTCACTGCAAAGAATTGCATGCGACTTTAAAAAAGGAACACCGTGTGCTTCCTGCCCGACTCACATGCGGTTTCCCGCACAGCTCGTGTGAATCCAGGCTGAAATTACCATGACAAGCCTGGGTTCACACTAGAGCAGTGCGGGAAACCACATGTGATTCTGGCAGGAATGGCACAGCAATCCGGTTAAATCACATGCAATTCTTTGAAGAGCGATTTGAGCCCAATCATTTTGTATGGGCTCAGAGTGCATCGCAGAGGTATCAATTTTGGAGCATTTTCACAAGTACTTGTGAAAATACTATATTGATACAGATAGCGATATCGATGCAATCCTAGTACTACTGCTTAAGGGGTCCAAGAAATGTAACCGCTGGCAAGATTAATCCAAAAAAGGTATTAAAGAAGCTACACAGTAGTCTTAAATGCCTTTATTAGAAAGACAAAAGCAAGATTAGTGGACGATTTTCCTGTTCTGAAGGTTGTTTTGGAGTACTTATCCTTCGGGGGTCAGTCCTATATCAGCCAGCAAGCAAGCTTACTGTATGTTACATTCAGGTACTGCTTCCTGACTGAAAGCACCAAATGTCCCAAGCATTTTCATGTATTATGTATTCATGTATTATGTCCAATATAAACTTCTTTGATCATCAGTCCCACCTAGTGGCCATAATACAGTATTTTTCTAATTAAAGCATTTTAGGAAAATACTACATTATGTGCAGTAGATGGAAGGGATGATCAAAAAAGAAAAAAAAAAAATTAGATGGAGACAATTGGTTATGGCTGGGTAAACGATTGCGACATTTGTCCGGATAAGTTTATATGAATAGAACCACAAATGTGCAATGCTTGGAAGTAACTTGATCATCTTGACATTGTTTCACCTGCTTTATAGCCCAGGTCCAGCATTAGAATGGGGAAGAGTCTGGGCCTCAGTGAACTACTCAAAAGGACGAGGAAACGAGACATTGGCTCCTGGTCTAATGGAGATTCAATGTCACAGAAAATTGGTAACGCTTAATAAACACTGTTGGGTGGCCTCTCAGGACACCCTGGGTAAGTAGAGTCCCAAGATAACGATAGAGCCACACTAAATTATCCCTTGAGCCCAAAAGCTCATCTCGGGTATTAAAATTGGAAATACTAGTATTCTCTATTTTCCATCAACATGGTTTAGATGGCAAATCTTACCTAATCCAAATGTAACTTCATTGTATAGATCAATTTCGTCATCCTCTTCAACCATTTCTTCCAGAATAGAGCTTTCTTCTGCCAGATAAAAGTCCTCTGGCAGCTAAGATACACAACCGAAATAAGGATAATGGACACAAACATATTAGGAAATACTCTGAATTAGTTTGGTTATTGCATTACAAACAAATTACCCTTAAGCCTCGGACACACGATGAGACTATCAGACAAAATGATCGTCTGTTTTTTTGAATGCTAGTCTCATATCAGAAGTTACGAACATACTTGTATGACAGAAAACAACTTTGGAAATGTTTTGTATTCTCTTTCCAATTAAATAAAAATTGTATGTTCTGGTATCGTACAAGAAAAAAAAAAAAATAAATAAATAAAAAAACACCTTTCGTGCTTGTCCCTTCAAAAAATTTCAAATGAAGTGTCGTGATCGGCTCTCGAAAGCAGTGCACCAACAATTCGTTTATCGCACGATTGCTTTAAAAGCAGTATTTTTCGTCCAATTTTCTAGTACTGTGTACTAGCCATTAATCTAAAACACAGGTAGGTCATCTGGCTTCTGACAATTGGTCACCTCAATTGTTTGATGTGATTACAATGAACCTGATCTGCAAGTGAAGTCCTATTTTGCTAAATTTTAGACAGACTCACAGTTGTGAGTTTCTGTTCATCAACACTGAAGACAAATTCACCTCCCGCATGGAAAATTTTATACAGTACACTGCTCAAAAAAAACAAAAAAAATGAACCCTTTTCAGTTTCAAGGATTTTTATTGAAATTTTTCAAGAGTACAGGAAATGCCAAAGGTTTGAGAGATTGAAATAAAAATGCATCAAATGTCTATCGCAGTACAGTAAATGTTTGTTGTTTCGGGAAGACTGACATCACATGACCCAAAGGAACACATTTGAATATAGCATCAAGTCAATGAAACTCCTGGGATATTGATCTGGTCAGTTAAGTAGCAGAGGGTGTTAGTCAGTTTCAGCTGCTTTGGTGTTAGTGAAATTAACAGGTGCACTAGACGGGCAACAATGAGATGACCTCCAAAACAGGAATGGTTTTACAGGTGGAGGCCACTGACATTTTTTCCCCCTACTCATCTTTTCTGGATGGTTTTTCACTAGTTTTGCATTTGGCTAGTGTCCGTGTCACTACTGGTAGCATGAAGAGATACCTGGACCCTATAGAGGTTACACAGGCAGTCCAACTCCCCAAGGATGGCACATCAATAGGTGCTATTGCCAGAAGGTTTGCTGCTTCTCCCAGCACAGTCTCAAGAGCATGGAGAAGATTCCAGGAGACAAGCAGTTACTCTAGGAGAGCTGGACAGGGCCGTAGAAGGTCCTTAACCTATCAGCAGGACCAGTATCTGCTTCTTTGTGCAAGAAGGAAAAGGATGAGCACTGCCAGAGCCCTACAAAATGACCCCCAGCAGGCCACTGGGGTAAAAGGTCTCTGACCAATCAGAAACAGACTTCATGAGGGTGGCCTGAGGGGCCAACGTCCTCTAGTGGGCCCTGTGCCAACTGCTCAGCATCGTGGAGCTTGATTGGCATTTGCCATTGAACACCAGACTGGGCAGGTCCAACACTGGCACCCTGTGCTTTTCACACATGAGAGCAGGTTCACTCTGAGCACATGTGACAGACATGAAAGGGTCTGGAGAAGCCATGGAGAATGTTATGCTGCCTGTAACATAGTCCATGACGGGTTTGGTGGTGGGTCAGTGGTGGTCTGGGGAGGCATATCCATGGAAGGACGCACAGACTTCTACAGGCTAGACATTATCACCTTGAATGGCATTAGGTATGGGGATGAAATCGTTGCACCCATTGTGAAACCCTACGCTGGTGCAGTGGGTTCGGTGTGCCTCCTGGTGCACGACAATGCCCGGCCTCATGTAGTATCAAGGGGTATGTAGCCAGTTCCTAGACAATGAAGGAATTGATACCATTGAATGGCCTCCACTCTTGCCTGACCCAAATCCAAAAGGACACCTCTGGGATGTTATTTTTCAGTTGTGACGCCGCCAGGTTGCACCTCAGTCTGTTCAAGAGCTCAGAGATGCCCTGGTCCAGATATGGGAGGAAAAACCCTACGACACAATCCTTAGTCTCATTAGGAGCATGCCACGACATTGTCAGGAATGCATACAAGCATGTGGGGGCCATACAAACTACTGAGTACAGGGGCGGCCCGGTCATTTAGGGCACACAGGCGCCACCCTCTCTCTCCAGCCACCCCCTCTATGACTAAGTGATAGATTAATGTACAGCATGAATATATCCATGGCCGCCACTGCCACCCCCTATTCAGGCGTCCAGACCCTTTTCGGTGTTTTTTTTGAAGAACTTGATTAGAGCCATAGCCTTTAACCACTTCAGCCCCGGACCAATTTGCAGCTAAAGGACCAGGCCCCTTTTTGCAATTCGGCACTGCGTCGCTTTAACTAACAATTGCGCAGTCATGCGACGTGGCTCCAAAACAAAATTGGCGTCCTTTTTTTCCCACAAATAGAGCTTTCTTTTGGTGGTATTTGATCGCCCCTGCGGTTTTTATTTTTTGCGCTATAAACAAAAATAGAGCGACAATTTTGAAAAAAATGCAATATTTTTTACTTTTTGCTATAATAAATATCCCCAAAAAATATATAAAAAAAATTTTTTTCCTCAGTTTAGGCCGATACGTATTCTTCTACATATTTTTGGTAAAAAAAAAAAAATCGCAATTAGCGATTATTGATTAGTTTGCGCAAAAGTTATAGCGTTTACAAAATAGGGGATAGTTTTATAGCATTTTTTTATTAATATATTTTTTTTTTTATTAGTAATGGCGGCGATCAGCGATTTTTATTGTGACTGCGACATTTTGGCGGACACATCGGACATTGACACATTTTTGGGACATTTGTCATTTATATAGAAATCAGTGCTATTTAAATAGCACTGATTCCTATGTAAATGACAGTTGTAGTTAGGGGGTTAACCACTAGGGGGCGGGGAGGAGTCAGTGTGACGTGTTGTGTTTTTTTTTACAGTAGGGGGGCGTGGCTGTACGTGTGACGTCATTGATCGGCGTTCCCGATGACAGGGAACCGCCGATCACTGACAGTCAGTGTAGGAAGCGCGGGGAGAGGTTTGTTTACATAGACCTCTCCCCGTTCTTCCGCTCCGTAACCCGATCGCGGGATACCAGCGGCGATCGGGTCCGCTGGTCCCGCGGCCGGGGTCACGGAGCTCCCGACCGGGTCGCGAGCGCGCCGCTAGCGGCGCGCGCGCGACCCACGGGCAGGCACATGCACGATCACGTACAGGTACGTGATTCTGCCTGCCCGAGCCATTCTGCTGACGTATATATGCAGTGGCCGGTCGGGAAGCGGTTAATAGGCTTCATAAAAGGTGGACTTGGAGCGCAGAGTATTGCGCTTGCAGTCCACACAAATGTGTTAGAAAAGAAAATGAATATTTTCCTTTCTAACACTGAACTGCCTCTCCGCCAATCAGGTAGCGCGAGTCCAATAGCCGTCACCTGGCACAGGCCCCCCGATTGGCCACCTAGCAGAACTAGGAGAAGAAAACAGCTCGCCACCGTCGACCGCTGCCTGACCCGCCACCAAGATGGGGTAGGTGCTGGGCTCACAGCCAAGGGGGCAGGGGTCACAGTGGCGGCATATGATGGGGCACAAGTGGCTGCATTTAATGTTTTTTTTTTCAGTTTGTTTGCGCCCCTCCCCCCAAAAAAAGAATTGAGCATCAGCCGCCACTGACTGAGTATCATTTTGAGTTGCTGCAATGAAATTTCAGCAAAATGGACTAGCCTGCTGCATAATTTTTTCACTTTGATTTTCGGAGGGTCTTTGAATTTAGCCCTCTGTAGGTTGATTATTTTCATTACCCAAACCATGTGGCATCCTTTCGTTCCTAACACATTACCCAATCCATATCAGTATAGATATCCAGCATGATATTTTTCCCCAAATGAGATCTAATGCATTTCCAAAGTGTTCCTAACATTTTTTTTGAGCAGTGTATACAATAGCAGGTTGCAACCAACTTCACTCAGTTATAAAATTACAGCCCCCACTAAAACTAGCGACGCTTAACCGCCAACATGGCCGCGGCTGCAATGTGAAAGGGCTCTTAATGCTATATTGGTACATAGGGGAGCTGGAATTTAGGAAAAAAAAAAAAGGTGAACTTATGCAGGGACACTGATTGACTGAACGGAAATACAGTGCACCCTCTAGTTAGTAATTTCAATATTTAATAGACAAATAAAAAAAAAAATAAAAAAACTCTAACTTCATGCATTGCAACAAAATGAATTTAAAGCAAACACTACAGTAACTATGAAAAATGTGTTCTCACTTTATACATTTCTTTTTTTAAAGGGGAACTATAATGTTAAAGGATATACTGTTCACATGAAAAACAGAATAATGTAACCAGACCCGTTTCTTTTTTTACTGAAATAAAACCATTAATAAAGTGCATTTTTTTAAAGCTTGATATTTGTTACACCACTGTAATGATTTGGGAATTTATGCTACTGGCTACTGCACTTAACACGCCATTGCAGTTCATCCTGTTTTACCAAATAAGCATGTTTTTCCTGCAGCGGAGATCTCTAGTGAATTCCCCTCCAACAACAAAAAATATATATATGTGTTTCCTATCCAGCCCTGCCTTCCTTGACACATTTGCATACTTACAATCTGTTCAGAGTTGAGACTCATTGTTTAGGTCTCACCAAGTTGAAATACCCGAGCTGATCTGTGGACGGAGAACATTAAAATTTTAGTCTAGAACAGAACATAGCAGAAAAATCAAATGGTCACCCGCTGATACCTACATAATATATGAAGTCTGAAGACTGTATACAGTGTTCTACCCATATTACATTTACTACACACCTATAAAAAGGGATGCTCATTATCCAGAACATAAAGGTCACTCAAAAGAGAAGGATTTTCAGTAATTTATTTTTTTGGGATAAAACCTATTTAACATACATAACAGGTATGCTCACAGCCAACTGTACCCAATAATAGAAAATTACACTGTTCACTGTAGTGTTAGAAGTCCAACAGATTTTCATACACTAACAATTTTAAACTACACTCCAGCTCACACATTATACTCAGTTACAGCAGACTGATTTGACAAAGGTTTTACATAAATAAAGCGGATCATTTTAAGCAACCCCGCTACTAGTGTTAGATGACTTATCTTGTCACTCTTTAAACTGATACATTTCCCTGGAGAGTTTTTTTTTTTTTGTTCCCAAAAGAACAAAGACTGTATCACTAGATAAAAATAGAAGGCCTAAAAAATAAAAAATAAAAAAAACGCAGCCACCACATCTAAGCAACATTAAGCTACAATATATTAAGAGCCGGTTCACACAGGGGCAGCACGACTTGCAGGCCGACTCTGAGGCGACCTGCACACGACTTCAGCGGCAGCCTGCAAAACGACTTCTGTACAGAAGTCAATGCAAGTCGCCCCCAAAGTAGTACAGGAACCTCCCCCCCCCCCCCCCCCCCCAAGTCAGAGCAACTTGAGTCATTCCTATTAGAACGGTCCCATTGTACAGAACGGAACGCGACTTTTCAGGCAGCTAAGTCGCCTGACAAGTCGCCCCTGTGTGAACCGGCTCCAAGTGTTTTCTTTTGGATTTAATACTGATTTTATATACATCACACAAAATTTTTAATTGCAGTACAAAAGATAAAGTCCAGAACTAACCAAATAAAGTTATATTTGAAGGGGGGCAACTTAGCAAGCAAACCCGGGTGCTTCTATCCTGAACAGACCCATTAAAAATATTCAGAATCTCCAAATGCCTCCCAGTTAGATCAGAGGGGGGGGGGGGCAACTAACCAAGAACTTTGCTAAACAATTACCCAAGTGCTCCCACGATCCAGCATTGTCCCCAGCCATAGCGCCGCTGATCTCCTCCTGGTCTCACAGGAGGCAGAGTTGCAGCTGTCAATTCATTGAGGAGAGAGCTGGGGGCATAGAGACGTGCTGTGTATGCCTATATATGTTGACAACCGAGCTCGTGAGTGTGCCCTTGCGGGGGGTCCCATAGCACAAGACTTGCTATGGGGGCACTCATAGGAAGGAGAGGACAGCGCCAGTGGGGGACTCCAGAAGAGGATAAGGGGCTGCTCTGTGCAATAGTCTTTTACAGGGCAGGGAAGTATAACTTTTTTGTTTTTTACAGTCACTTTATAGGGTAAGCAGAGGGAGTGCTGCTAACCAGGGCCGCTGATATGGCAGTACAGCCCACCCTCCTGAACCAGGCCCCATCAGGACGGCAGCTATACTGCCTTATTGCTGACTTACTCTGCTGTCCCAGCCACCCTGTGTGCCTTTTCCCTTGCAGCTCTCCCAGCTTCCTTCCCGATAGCAGTTGGTGAGGTGGGGGGGGGGGGGGGGGGGGGTAAACTCTTGTCAATTTTTTTTACTTGAATTGTAACAATTTGCATACATAAGTACATATGGTGGCAGCAAAATAAAAGATCACATATATGGTAATAGAGTTGTAGTTCCAACAAACTAAAAGTAGTTTAACCACTTAAGGACCGGGCCTATTTTTCACACTCGGTGTTGAGTTAAAATCATTTTTTTTTTTTGCTAGAAAATTACTTTTACTTTTTTTTTCCTTTTTAACACCATAGAAAAAAAAAAGGAGTAAAAAAAGTGTTCCAGCGAGCTTGCATGCAGAAGCGAACACGTAACTAAGTTGCACCTGCATATGAAAAACGGTGCTCAAACCACACATGAGGTATCGCTGCGATCGTTGGAGCGAGAACAATAATTCTAGTACTAGACCTCCTCCAACTCTAAACATGTAACCTACAGAAATGTTTAAACGTCGGCTATGGAGATTTGTAAGGGTAAAAGGTTGGTTGCCATTCCACGAGCAGGCGCAATTTTGAAGCGTGACATGTTTGGTATCAATTTACGCGGCGTAACATCATCTTTCACAATATAAAAAAAAATAATTAAGCTAACTTTACTGTTTTTTTTTATTTATTTTTATTTTTTTTAATACACTGTCCTTTAAAAAAAAAAAAAAAAAAAAAAAAAAAGTTTGGGTCACTTTTATCCCTAGTACAAGGAATGCAAGCATACCTTGTAATAGAAAAAAGCATGACAGAACCTCTTAAATATGAGATCTGGGTGAGAAAAATAAAAAGAAGGGAACAAGAAATGTCTCTTCTCTCCCACCCTTGATAAAGTGATCTTGCGGCGAATCTGCCACTAAGACCACTTATCTGAAAGAAGACTGTCAGCCATCTTTAAAAATACCAGGGTTATGGCAGCTAGCTGCTGCCATAACAACGGTATTTAACGTTAAAGTAGTGACGTATAACGACGGCGGCTAGTCCTTAAACTATTTTAGCATAGATCTAACTACTCAAAAGATTACGTCATACAGTGTATAAGAAAGGATAAAACCCAGTTAGACTAGGTTAATATAAGATGACCTCAGAGAAAAAAATCTTATACTACATATTGGAACTATAACCAAACTCTAAAATAATCTGACATCACTTACCCAGCGCTTAGGTAAATTTAAGATAACGAAATAAGACAAGCTGCTGCTAAAATCATAAAATGTACACAAAAAGCCCTACAAAGTTCATATCTGATGATCCAAAAGGCTAAAGCATCACTAAACTGTTTTTTAAAAATAAGAAACACCCGATTGTGTTAAAACATCCTATTGGGGGATTAGTTCAAATAACTGAACTCTTGAGCGTGTCGATAGGGGGGGGGGGGGGGGGGGGGGGGGGGGGCTTGACAGATGAATATTAGACACCTTCACTGCACCATGTGATTTGGATCACTCTTGAGAGAGCATTCGGCAGATAGTGAGGAAGCATAATAACCCAAGACCTCATGCATACACAGACAGAGCCAATCCACATACACTACAGCAGGGGGTCTCCAAACTACAGCCCTCCAGTTATTCAGGAACTACAATTCCCATCATGCCTAGCCATGTCTGTGAATGTTAGCGTTTTACAATGCCTCATGGGACGTGTGGTTCCACAACAGCCGTAGGGCTGTAGTTTGGAGATCCCTGCACTACAGTGATAACAGGCTGCATGTGTTTTTCAAAGTGCAAATTTCCTAAATGTTTATTTGGTAAATATGACAACAGTGGAATATTCCTGGGTAATGTGCAACAGCACAGAAACTTAGTTACCTTTGGGACAGCAGGTGACAGGATCATTTACAGGCATGTAGGCAGGTTGTCTATAGAAGTACAATTTTCATTATCGAGTGGCCCAGGCTGGAGTCAAGAGTTGGTGTGTGCTGTGGTTCCTGGGCTTTTTGGATCCAGCCTACCCACCGGTGGTATTAATATATTGGGGAAGGCTGGGTTTGGGGCTTCTGGAGAGCCACACCAAGTAGAACGTGCCATAATTACTGTGGAGGACACCTTGCAGTCTGTCGGAGGCACCGTGAATCTAGAGATCAACCAAGACTCGGAGGATGCCAGTAATGGACTTCTAGTCTACTACCTACTATCTGGGCAGCCAGATAGGGCTAGATAATGGAATTCTTATGCCAATGTTCGGTATGGACTGTAATGAGAGACTTAAAGTGATACTCAAGGCTTTTTTCTTCTTTAAAAGAAAAAACAAAACAAAAAAAATGTGTTATACTGTATTTACCTGCTCTGTGTAGTGGATTTGCACAGAGCAGCCCTGATCCTCCTCTTCACGGGTCCCTCGCCAGTGCCCCCCCTCCTGTCGAGTGCCCCCACAGCAAGCAACTTGCTATGGGGGGCACCCGAGCCATAGCTCTCCGTGTTCATTCAGACAAGGAGCCGTGGTTTGGCCCCACACCCTCTCTCCATCGCCACACTGGCTGACTGACAGCAGCGGGAGCCAATGGCGCCGCTACTGTGTCTCAATCAATCTGAAGGGACGGCCGAGGCATTCGTGCACATTGATGGATCAAGCTGGGGCTCAGGTAAGTATTGGGTGGGCTTAAGGCCATAAGGAATCACAGATAAAAGCAAATTAATTCTGCCCACAATTCCAATGAATGCCATGTGCATTTGGGTGCAGTTTATTACAAATAGCACCCCAAACAGTGCAATTTAGCCGTGATTGTCTCAGTAAAACGCGTGCATAAATTTGCGCCTGGTACAGGACCAAAATTTTGCCCCTGAGCATCTTTGGCATTTCAAACCTGCATAGGGCAGCCCATTCAAGTGAAAGGGGCTGCCCTATGCACAACATGTGAAACATGTGCTAAGGATGCTATTAAAGGAAGCCTCGCTTGTGGTATGCAAATAGGGCCTTAGAGTAGGGCAGATTTGGGAATAGACGAAAGAGGTAAAAGACTGTAGAATCAAGGTTCATTGCCCATAAACTTTGATGAATTTGCAGCGAAGTTTCGGGGGTTCTTAGATTTTAGGCAAGATTTGGCAAACCCTTCACAAGCAATTCCAAACAAAATTTGCCCATCTTTACCTGTTGACAAGCTAACCTCTTTCAAAAGTTGGAGAGATTATAACTCTTGCAGCCATTAGACAGTGATCTGGCAGCCATTAGACAGTGATCCCGTAGACTAAGCCCCCGTACACACGGTCGGAAATTCCGACCACAAAATCCGGATTTTTTTCGACGGATTTTGTCCGACACTGGTGTTGCATGCACACGGTCGGACAAAGTTGTTGGAAAATCCAATCATTCTGAATGTGGCGACATTCGTTGCGTACGAGAGAACTATGTAGATGCTAGTAGCCAATATCTTTGGTCTCGTAATTTGATCTGAGCATGCGGGGCACTTTGTCCGTCGAAATTCTCTACACACGATCGATCGGAAAAAGTCAGATCGGATTTTGGTGTCACAAAATTTGAGAGCAGGATCTCAAATTTTTTCCGATGGAAAAAGTCAGATGGAGCCCACACATGGGCAGATTTTCCGACAACATGGTCCAATCGGACATTTTCCGTCAGAATTTCCAACCGTGTGTATGGGGGCTAACAGGTTTTCTTCTAAGATTGCCCTGTATTTGGCCCCATCCTTCTTCCCATAAACTCTGACCAGCTTCCTTGTCCCTGCTGAAGAAAAGCATCCCCACAACATGATGCAGTCACCACCATGTTTCACGGTGGGGATGATGTGCAGTGTCAGTTCTTCACCACACAGTTTTGCTTTTAGGTCAAAAAGTTCTATTTTGGTCTCATCTGGCCAGAGCACCTTCTTCCACATGTTTGCTTTGTCCCCCACATGGCTTCTCGCAAACTGGACTTTCAACGATTGCTTTCAGCTTGATGCTCTTCCATAAAGGCCAGATTTGTCCTGTGCCCTGCTCCTCCAGAGTTAACATGGGCCTCTTGGCTGCTGCTCTGATTAATGCTCTCCTTGACCGTTCACCTAAACTGACAGGCCAGGCAAGTCTTGGTAGGTTTGCAGTTGTGCCATTCTCTCTCCCATTTTTTGGATGATGGATTTAACAGTGCTCAGTGAGATATTCAAAGCTTAGGATATTTTTTTTTTTTTTTTTAATAACCTTACCCAGCTTTAAATTTATCCACAACATAATCCCTGACCTGTCTGGTGTGTTCCTTGGCCTTCATGATGCTGTTTGTTCACTAAGGTTTTCACACAAACCTCTGAGGGCTTCACAGAACACCTGTATTTATACTGACATTAAATTACACACAGGTGGACTAAATTTACTAATCAGGTGACTTCTGAAGGCAATTGGGTCTACTAGATTTTAGTTAGGGGTATCAGAGTAAAGAAGGCTGAATAAAAACGCACGCCACACTTTTCAGATATTTGGAAAACCATTTATCATTTTCCTTCCACTTCACAATTATGTGCCACTTTGGGATTTTATGTGATAGACCAGCGATGGCGAACCTTGGCACCCCAGATGTTTTGGAACTACAGTTCCCATGATGCTCATACACTCTGCACTGTAGTTGAGCATCATGGGAAATGTAGTTCAAAAACATACGGGGTGCCAAGGTTCGCCATCACTGGACTAGGCGCTTGCAGAGGTCTTTAAATTATCATAACAGGTTGTGAACACTAAGCAGAATTATGAACTTAAAGTGATACTAAAAAAAAGTGGTGTGTGTGTGTTATAAGATTATATACAGGGCTTCCCCCCCCCCCCCACAGAATAGGTGCAGGGACTCCCCCTTTCTGAGTCACCCCTTCTTTTCCGCCCCTACCCACCTTGGTGCACCGTTCCTTGGTTCCACTCCCTACCCACCTCCCATTACTGCCCTTTAACCACTTCAGCCCCGGAAGGATTTTCCCCCTTCCCGACCAGGCCATTTTTTGCAATATGCCACTGCGTCACTTTAACCGACAATTGCGCGGTTGTGCTATGTTGTACCCAAGCAAAATGTATGTCCTTTTTCCCCACTAATACAGATTTCTTTTGGTGGCATTTGATGACCTCTGCGGTTTTTATTTTTTGAGATATAAACAAAGGAGCGACGATTTAGAGAAAATAAATAAAAAACACAATATTTTGTACTTTCTGCTATAATAAATATGCAATAAAAAAAATTATAATAATTTCTTTAACAGTTTAAGCCAATATGTATTCTATTACATTATTTTGAAGTTTTTGTTTAACCAAAAATATCGCAATAAGCGTATATTGATTTGCGCAAAAGTTATAGCGTCTACAAAACAGGGAATAGATGGCATTTTTATTTTTAATACTAGTAATGGCGGTGATCTGCGATTTTTAGCGGGACTGCAACATTGCGACGGATACTTTTTGGAACCATTGACATTTATACAGCGATCAGAGCTAAAAATAGCCACTGATTGCTGTATAAGTGTCACTGGCAGGGAAGGGGTCAAAACTAGGGGGCGATCAAGGGATTAACCATGTTCCCTATGTGTGTTTCTAACTGTGGGGGGAATGTGGCTGACTAGGATGAGGCAAGAGATCGTTGTTCCTACTTGGTAGGAACATATGATCTCTCTCCTCTCCCCTGACAGAACCGAGATCTGTGTGTTTACACACAGATCCCAGTTCTCACTCCGTCATGAGCGATCACGGGGGCCTGGCAGGCACGCGCATCGGCTCCGGGGACATGCTGGGGGAGCAAGTGCGCCTACTACAGTGTCTTAAAGAGCTGACGTACAGCTACGACGGCTCGCCCAGGGGAGCCAACCTGCCGCAGTACAACTGCGGCGGGTGGTCAGGAAGTGGTTAAGGCCTAGTTGGTACAAATAATTGTACAATTTTCCAATGCACAAACATTATGTCTTTTGTTCAGCACAATTATTATACATATTACTCATTTAGGTGATAGCCAGAAGTCTCTAGTCAATTACCTATGCATTTTTTTTTTAGTGCATTTTCAGTTTTGCAGAAACACTGCAGTCCATTTACCATGGCTTCCTATGAATGTAGTTCACATCTGTGCATTTTATTGAAAAGGGCCAGAGTTTTTTTTTCTGGTTTTTGGTTCCGTAGACTTGAATGGTTTAAAGATATGTATTGAAAATATGCAAAATGCACCTGCATTAAGCAAACTGCACAAGTATGAATCAGGCCTTGGAGAATATAGAAACAAGTATAATTTTGTGGTTTGTATGGAATTTGTTAAGAAAAGCAGTAAAATGGATCCCCTGCAGCCAGTTACAATAGAGCCCCCCCCCCCCCCCCCATCAGGAACAATAAACCTGCCCCCCCCACAACGGGCCACCCAACCCCCCCCCCCCCAGCAACAGATCTCCCCACAGCAAGCATCAAGAGACTCTAGCAGCCAACAATAGACCCTTCCCTCAACAGTAGATCTCTCCCAGAAATGTGACCCCCCCCCCCCCCAGCAATACAAAAACACACCCCAGCAACAATAGATCCCCCTGCAACCAGCATCAATAGACCCTGCAGCACACCCCAGCACCCCTTGCCATTACACACAGTCAGCGCTAGACCGCGCGCCACACACACACACACACACACACACACAGCCGTGCAAAGTGAAATGTTCCCCTTATTCATTTATTGCAATAAAATAAAAAAAAAAAAAAAAAATCTATAAAAATTTCACCTTTTGCATCACTTTGGCTGCTTGTGTTACTTTGCAGTGCCTAGTTTCATAAAATAGTTCAAAGACCAGTGATGTGCAAAAATGCAAAATACAAGATCACAACCTACTCAATTCAAATCTGCTTGAGTGACTGCAGATCACCAAATACCAAGTTTTACTAATTAGCCACAACAACACACATCATGAGGGACATGGAATACAAAATAATAATAATATAGCCATATGAGTAGACTGGCAGATTGCCCAAACACGATCGAGCACCAAGTAAAGATTAACCCTACTCAGCAAGTCTGCCCAAAGACCAGGTAGGTGGTCTTTGCTTGACTAGTAGTACCCATCAAAGCCATCATTCACAGGAAAAAAAAAAAACACCTTGCGCTACATTGGCCAGCATAATAAGCATATCAAATTCTCAACTATAGGTAAAAAAAAAATAAAAAAAAAAAAACGTTTGACCCACATCTCATCATACAAATGCATCTACACAATTGTGCATGGTTTACCTTCTAGGTGTTAAGCCTTAACATAAGCTCTGGACAAAACTTATAGATTCTGAGACTACCAATTGCTACCTCTCATACAGGTGTTTATAGCCAGACACCTGACCTACTCTGCTTAACCCCATAATAACCAAGAATTTGGTTTTCAGAAAAATCTGTGTAATTGCTATGGCTCTAGATATGGTAGTTACCTACCTGACATGCTCATCCCATGGCTTCAATATAGTCGTTCTCCCAGAAAGGGTTTGGCCTGTCCACCCTTCCTGCACACATGACTTTGCTACAAATGCGTATCTAATTTTGTTTAATAAATGTTCTCCTGTATGGTTAATTCATGGAAATGTAAACAGTTTCCCAGACCAAAGAATTCAGTTTTAAATAAAAAATGGTAAATTCTAAACAAGAAATGTCTTATTTGCTTCCGTTTGACTTGTTAAATATACCAAAGGCAGTGTTTTGTTGGAATTGATAAGTGGAAAAAAAAATACGGATACTTTTCATTGGCCAGCATGAGATGTCATGCCTGCGCATGAACAGGAGGCCATCATCATCGACAATCAGAGACCTGCCTAGCGATGTGAGCCAATCAGTTTTTGATCAGTATCAGGTCAAGATTTTATCCTGTTAACAATTGAATGACGTGCAATTCAGAAGCATTCCCATAGAAGTCAACGGACATGAATTTGCACCCGAGCCTGACCGCACTGCTCAGAAAACTGACCGGACTTATTAAATTCACACAGAATCAACACCTCGGCTGCACCAGACATATGTGAACAGGCACAATAGAGCGCAATGTTCTTTCACGTCATGCGAATTGGATGCGGTTCAAAGCGCTTCCAATTCACATGTGTGTCAACCCAGCCGTACACAAATAATTAAAATCTGATTATAGGCAGTGGGAAATGGTCTCCTTCCTCTAACTGCTACCTCTGGAAGAGAGCTTGTTGTTTTGATAAACCACCAGCCTACGGGCCAGATCAATAGGTGAAAATAAAATTAAAGGCTACAAAAAAAAAAAAAAAAAGCAGCCATCACATCTAAGAATAGGTAGGCTACAATATAATAAAGGTTTACTTTTGGGTTTTATACAGTAAAAAAAAAAAATAAAAAAAAAAAATATATATATAATATAATAATAATAATAATAATAATAATATATAAAAATTATTAATATATATAAAAAATATTTTTTTTGTTAGTGTGAAAAGAAGGACTTGCAATTCCACAACAAGTAAGGAACAGTAAGCTGCAATACTATAAACTTTGTCCTGGGTGTAAACAACATATAAAAGGTGATTTCTGGTTACTTGTGATGACAGCACATTATGCTTTACCTTGTTAGAAACTATGTTCAATGGAACTAACCTTAAAAGAACTTACATTTATGAAATTAACAAAATGAAAAAAAAAAATCAAACCTTAACTGAAATGAATGATATGTTACAGTCATAATAAAACTTCCATACAATTTGAAAACGTGTTTCGTATAAGAGGAAGGGGGTTTATAATAATATACATTATATATATATATATATATATATAGGTCTGGCCCTTTCTTAGTAGATCCCTAATCTATATTGTTTTTTTTTTTGCACAATTGAACCTACCAGCCTCAAACAAACCAGACATTCAACCAGCCCCTGTTACTCCAGCTCTGTAAATATTGCACTTAAAGGGAATCACCTGTGCTTCTTCAATCTCTGGTCATCTATTAAATGCATTTAAAGGGGCAGCTTAATAATGAGTTGATAATAAACTGTATTGATAATTATTATCGAACTGTAGCAGCTGTTAATTTTCTTTTCACCGTTTCCATTTCAAGCAAAGCATTGCAAGTAAACAACATAATGAGAGGTTTTATTGGCAAGGGATAAAGACCTCATTAGAATAGACCACTTGTACACTACACAATTTGAAGCACCACACTGTTTATCGGAAAACACTTGGAGAATTATCCGTCAATGTTTTGTAGAATATTGAAGGGCGTGCATACATGTTTTAGGACAAATACTTTTTTACATTTTCAGATTTAAAAAAAGTGAAAATGAAAACACAGCTATTTTCATCTTTAAAAATAAAGTGACACAAAGAAACTTTAAAGTGGTGCCCCCCCCCCCCCCCCAAAAAAAAGGCTTAAAATTCCTAAAAAAAAATAAAAAAATAATAATTGGAAAAAAATTTTTTTATTTCATACCTCTAAATGCCTGTTGCTTGGGGGTCCCTCGTAGTCTGCCTCCTGCGTAGCCTCGGCTGGTGACATCACTTCCCCCATGGCGCAGGAAGGGCTCCCCAGTCATCTGGGACCTGTCACGTGTCCCAGATAACTGTGCGGCCAATCACGGCACGCATGCGCAGTGGGTGCCCGGCTGTGAAGCCACAGCCGGGTGCCAACAGTTGCAATGCCGGTGCCGCCGAGCGGATCAGGGGCTAGCGGAGCTTCGACCCCCCGCATCGCTGGACCCTGGGACAGGTAAGTGTCCGATTATTAAAAGTCAGCAGCTGCAGTATTTGTAGCTGCTGACTTTTAATTTTTGTTTTTTAAGGCTGGGTTCACACTAGAACAGACAGTGGCTCACAGCAGGGGTCCGGTGCGTCTCCATTCACCGTTTCCGGTCCAAATTCAGCCCAAATTTTAGGCTGAATTCGGACCTGAAATAGACTAAAAGACGCACAGGACTCCAGTGCAATTCGCACGGGAGCCGCTGCAAATGTGTATGATCCGGCTCCATAGAGAGCCGGCCACAATTTCCTGCCATGCGAATTGAATGCGTAGAAACCCACATCCAATTTGCAATAGTGTGAACCCAGCCTAAATATGGAGAGCTTCTATTGCTGACCTTCTTTTAAAAATTCTCCATGCCTGGCTGTCATAGACTTCAGTCATTTCAAAATCACTTACTTGGAATGAGCATGATGCAAGTGAAATAAGGAACCTTATTGATCCTTATTTGAACTGCATCCGATTCACATTACATGTGAACCAGCAGCCTTTTCTATGGCGCCAGTCTACATATATACGATTCAGCCACAGTGCGAATTCGCTGTGAATTTAAAAAGAGTCCTGTGCGTTTTTTGAGCACTGCGATGTGATTCATACACAAATTTCAGGCTCATTGCCTTCTATGGAAGTGCATCCCCCCATCCGTACCAGGCCCTTTCATGTCTTTCACGTCTGGCCCTTTCACGTCACGGCTAAAGAAAAAACGGTGTGCCCACCCCCCAAAATACATTCGGGTATGGATTTAGAGGGGAATCCTTATGCCAAAATTTAACAGAAATAGGCCGTGGGTCCCTCCCCCCCAAAATCCATACCAGACCTTTATCCGAGCATGCAGTCTGCCAGACTGCTTACTAGTCCCCTATCCTCCTGAATTATATCAGGCCACATGCTCTCAACATGGGGGGTGCTTTGGGGTGGGGGGCCCCTGCTCCCCACCCCAAAGCACCTTGTCCCCATGTTGATTGGGACAAGGGTCTCTTCCCCACAACCCTGGCTGGTGGTTGTTGGGGTCTGCGGCAGGGGCTTATCGAAATCTGGTCCCCAGATCCCAGCCCCCCTCCGATCAGATTCCTCCTGTCAGTTCTTCAAGCAGACCTGATCGGAGGTCCATGTATCCCTATGGACTGGCATCTGTGTAAACCAGGGGTCTCAAACTGGTGGCCCTCCAGCTATTGCAAAGCTACAAGTCCCATCATGCCTCTGCCTGTGGGAGTCATGCTTGTAACTGTCAGCCTTTCAATGTCTCATGGGACCTGTAATTTCGCAACAGCTGGAGGGCCGCCTGTTTGAGACCCCTGGTGTAAACAAACTTGTCTCCGTTTACATCCGCCTACCACCAATCCGATCCTTTTCACTCAAAAAAACAGAAGGGTATTCATCTGTCTATGCAGATTGGAGGGCAGTTGGGTGTAAACATTTTGTATGTAAGCCATGCTTGTCCGTTTGTAGGCAGGTTGCTTACTGTATTCATTTTTGCTAGGTTTGTGTGGCTGCCCTGGCTAGGGGGGAGGGGTTAATGCTGCTTTGCATTCCCTGCTCACATTTGCAGGCTGTTTTGGGGTCCAGCCTCCTGTCCTGTGATATAAAAAAGGCAGAAGTTTGAGTCCCAAGGGAGTGCGGGGTAGCATGCTAAGAACAAGAACCTTGCAGGACTTGCTGCTCATCTATGGAGCACTGACCTCTTGGAATACACCCAAACTATGAGCCTCTCCAGTCGAGACCTACCAGTTATGGACTTCTTCATAAGGACTTTACCTGTTCAGGTAAACTGGGGCAGGTGCTGTTAGAGTTAGTTAGGGAAAATGGCGTTTTGTCATGTTATGTATGCCATGCTGAATGTTTAGTAAAAGTTGTAACCACACAAAGCCTGGTCGGAAGTTACTCCGAAGGGGTGCATGTGAAGTCCTGGCACCAGGGGCGTAACTAGAAATCACAGGGCCCCATAGCAAAATGTTGTATGGCCCCCCCCCACAAAAAAATGGCGGGGCTTAAATTAAATAGTGGGCGTGGTTTAAAGGGCGGGGCTCAAAGGGTGTGTGGTTCGAGTCTGAGAAGAAAGAAAGAGCCCAGATCCTACACCACAATAGCAATATATGTATTCCAGAAAGTTTAATCAACAGATAAAGATACTCCAAACACCTGGTGTTAGCGCTTCAATAATCCTCACCTGTGCCCAATGCAGCGTGGTCTGCCCATGCCCAATACTGCCTCACCTGTGCCCAATGCAGCGTGGTCTGTGCCCAATACAGCATGTCCAGTGTCCAATGCAGCCTCACCTGTGCCCAAAGCAGCATGGCCAGTGCCCAATACTGCCTCACCTGTGCCCAATACTGCCTCACCTGTGCCCACTTGTGCCCAATGCAACGTGTCCAGTGCCCAATGCAGCCTCACCTGTGCCCAATGCAGCCTCACCCGTGCCTAATGCAGCCTCACCTTTGCCCAATGCAGCGTGGCCTCACCTGTGCCCAATGCAGCCTGACCCATGCCCAATTCAGCATGACCCGTGCCCAATGCAGCGTGGCCTGCCCATGCCCAATGCAGCCTGACCCGTGCCCAATTCAGCATGACCCGTGCCCAATGCAGCGTGGCCTGCCCATGCCCAATGCAGCCTGACCCGTGCCCAATTCAGCATGACCCGTGCCCAATGCAGCGTGGCCTGCCCATGCCCAATGCAGCCTGACCCGTGCCCAATGCAGCCTCACCTTTGCCCAATGCAGCGTGGCCCCACCCATGCCCAATGCAGCCTGACCCATGCCCAATGCAGCCTCCCCCGTGCCCAATGCAGCCTCCCCCGTGCCCAATGCAGCCTCCCCCGTGCCCAATGCAGCCTCTCTCGTGCCCAATGCAGCCTCCCCCGTGCCCAATGCAGCCTCCCCCGTGCCCAATGCAGCCTCCCCCGTGCCCAATGCAGCCTCCCCGTGTCCAATGCAGCCTCACCCGTGCCCAATGCAGCCTCCCCCGTGCCCAATGCAGCCTCTCTCGTGCCCAATGCAGCCTCCCCCGTGCCCAATGCAGCCTCCCCGTGTCCAATGCAGCCTCACCCGTGCCCAATGCAGCCTCACCCGTGCCCAATGCAGCCTCTCTCGTGCCCAATGCAGCCTCTCTCGTGCCCAATGCAGCCTCTCTAGTGCCCAATGCAGCCTCCCCCGTGCCCAATGCAGCCTCACCTGTGCAGTGGAAGAGGTGAGCCAGACTGCAGCAGCCCTTATTGGCGAGCGTGGGGCTCTCTCAGATTGGGGGGGGGGGCGAGCACCGGCCGCACGGTCCCCCAGCCAGGGGAAGTGAGGAGAGGAAGAGGCGCGCTGTCCAGCAGAGCGCTGTAATAGCTAACATTTGAATGCCCTGTGAGTTCCCGGGGCTCAACGTCACATAGCCCCACCTCTTGGCCCGGCGCCTTTGATGACGTCACATGTCCCGCATTGGACCGGCGTTCTGTCTATCAAAAGCGTCGGGCCAAGAGGTGGGGCTATGTGACGGTGAGCCCCGGGAACTCACAGGGCATTCAAATGTTAGCTATTACACAGCGCTCTGCTGCCTTGTACGGACAGCGTGCCTCTTCCTCTCCTCACTTCCCCTGGCTGGGGGACCGTGCGGGCAGTGCTCGCCACCCCCCCGGGCCCCGGCAGTATGCTTTCCTCCTCCTCCCCAGGGGCCCCATAGCAGCTGCGGGCCCCATAGCGGCCGCGTGTGTCGCTATGGCGGTAGTTCCGCCACTGCCTGGCACTCATTAAGGGCTCTGAGTCTACAACAGCACACTAGGGGTACTTGTGAGGGGTCCGGTGTTACGGCTCCTCCCTAGCGGACCGTCTCCGCCTGTCCCCAGGAGCAGATTAGATCTGTGGCCTGATCACTAGGTACGGAGAGGCAGGAGTTGAGCATGTATGAGGTCCCCGCTATGTGCTCAACAAGACCCCATTCTGTTACCAGGAGTGAGGTAACAGAGGTACGATGACTGGTGGAGTGGGCATAGGCTCTACATGTCCCTCCTAATTTAACACATACATACATTAGTAATGAGAACGGTATCATTAGCAGTAATCAGCATGGATTCATGAAGAATCATTCTTGCCAAACCAATCTACTAACCTTCTATGAGGAGGTGAGTTGCCAGCTAGATTAAGGAAGGGCCATAGACGTGGTGTATCTGGATTTTGCAAAAGCATTTGACACAGTTCCCCGTAAATGTTTACTGTACAAAATAAGGTCCATTAGCATGGACCATAGGGGTGAGTACATGGATTGAAAACTGGATACAAGGGCGAGTTCAAAGAGTGGTGATAAATGGGGAGTACTCAGAATGGTCAGGGGTGGGTAGTGGGGTCCCCCAGGGTTCTGTGCTGGGACCAATCCTATTTATTTTGTTCATAAACAACCTGGAGGATGGGGTAAACAGTTCATTCTCTGTATTTGATGATACTAAGCTAAGCGGGGCAATAACTTCTCTGCAGGATGTGAAAAACCTTGCAAAAAGATCTGAACAAATGAATGGGGTGGGCAACTACATGGCAAATGAGGTTTTATGTAGAAAAATTTTAAATAATGCATTTGGGTGGCAAAAATATGAATGCAATCTATACACTGGGGGGTAGAACCTCTGGGGAAATCTAGAATGGAAAAGGACCCGGGGGTCCTAGTAGATGATAGGCTTAGCAATGGCAATAGCTGCTGCTAAGAAAGCAAACAGAATATTGACATGCATTAAAAAGGGGATCAACTCCAGAGATAAAACGATAATTCTCCCGCTCTACAAGACTCTGGTCCGGCCGCACCTAGAGTATGCTGTCCAGTTCTGGGCACCAGACCTCAGGAAGGATGTACTGGAAATGGAATGAGTACAAAGAAGGGCAACAAAGCTAACAAAAGGGTCTGGAGGATATTAGTTATGAGGAAAGGTTGTGAGCACTGAAATTATTCTCTCTGGAGAAGAGGCGCTTGAGAGGGGATATGATTTCAATTTATAAATACCGTACTGGTGACCCCACAATAGGGATAAAACTTTTTTTGCAGAAGGGAGTTTAACAAGACACGTGGCCACTCAATAAAATTAGAGGAAAAGACGTTTAACCTTAAGTGTTCTTTACTGTAAGAGCGGCAAGAATGTGGAATTCCCTTCCATAACAAGCAGAAATCATGTGCTGTAACCTCTAGCAACTAATCAGTGAGCCGTAATGTGTGCTGTAACCTCTAGCAACCAGTCAGTGAGCGGTAATGATACACTGTAACCTCTGGCAACCAATCACAATAGCTGCCTGATCTGATTCAGTAAACAGATTTTGAGTCTAGCTGCTATTTATTGTATGTGGGAGCATCGTCAGTCGGCGCTTGCAGCAGAACGTTCCAAAGTCTGGGGTCAAAAATTCTGTTTTTGGAATTTGGTGTATGTACTGTATACGCTAGAAAGCCTCCATTAAACATATCAAAATGATTAACCAAAGGTCATTAGTGAAATTCTAAGCTGTCCAAGGTTACTGTTACAGCAGTGACAAAAATAACCTCATGAGCAACCAAATATCAATCGTTATGTTAACAGAAGTTGCTGAGAACACATAGCGTGTAATATCTCAGGGTAAGATGCAGACAAAGCAGCTACTAGCCTATCCGTACACAAGGCTGGCAGTTCACTCCTTCTTCTTGTCAGGGTCCTAATGTCTACTTCAAAAAAGGTAGGAAATATTGTCTTCATTAATTGTTTGGGTGGGCAAGTAGGTGGGAACAGCAAATGGTCTATCGCATCCCAAAATTGTATAACAGTTTTAATAGTAGGCCATAATGTGCATAAAGTAAAGGCCAGTACCCCTAGGGGATGCTTGGGGTAAAGATAGACACTTTAAAACGATGTATGCATGTGAAGAAGTAAACGTTTATTCAAAATTGTACATAGTGAACAAGGGAATGCTCAGAAGGCATGGTATGTTTGCAATAGGGATACAATCAGTTGGTACAGTTTATAACATGTCAAAAGAGCAAAACATACAAAGCATTTATGACAGAGGTATAAACTTGCTTGGTACATATGGTAAGGAAGATGCCAACATGTTTCGGACTGTGGTCCTTTGTCAAGGCAAATTGTGTCCTTAGAAACTCATCTAAATAGATGAAGGGTCATAAAATTAGTCTCAATATATCAATACATTATATTTGCACTAGAAAGATCTATATTGCTGGAGGAGATTTATCTCAGAAGAGAGAACACACAATGAGGTACTCACATGTCTTGCCAAAGCTCAATTGTTTGTCATATAGAGGGAGCCACTGAGCGTGGGATCCAAAAGATCAGGGTATGTGCAGTAAAAACAAAGTGTATTTGAACACTGGGGCATAGAAGGCCTGCTGGGAACCCCCTCAGAATACAAGGTCCAACATACAGGGTTTAGGGCTGGAAGCCCATAGCCTGTATTAAACACAGTTGGTCAGCGGATATATCACTGTAAAATGAAGTAAAATGGGAATAGTCAGGGACAAAAAAACAGAGTAAGGGTATCTGGCCACAATCAATATGTAGACCTTGTATTTACCTGAGTATAATTTGTGAGTAGAAGGGAGGAGGTCAGCTCTGGTCAGTCATCAGCATGAGACTGAAACCAGAGTGTGGAAAGTTTATATGTGGTCAAGTAATGACTAACAGCTGAGGGTGGGTGTGTGTCAATCATCCAGAAGCCTCAGTGTTAATTTGCTGCTGTGTGATTGGGAGGCGGGCGTCAGGAGGCGCTGTGGTGGCCTCCCAATGTGGACCTCTGACGGGGCGGTGCCGGGCGCGGCCGCGTCATGGCGGCGCGGCCGCGTCCGGCGTCGTGACGTCACCGACGCGGGACAGACAGTCGCCAGCTTCCTGGTGCGCTCCACAGTGGAGCGCAAACAGGAAGTAGGCCAGTGAACTGGCCTAGATGGAAGGCGAGAGGGTGGCGCGTGCGCATTGTAAACGATGCGCCGGCGCCCCTGGTCTTACCCGCGCCGGGTATTCAAAATAGAGGGGGGGAAACCGAAAAGCAGGTGGAATGTGGAATGGGTGGATCCATAAGGGAAATAGTCACAAAAAGAGCAATGGGGGACATGCAGGCTTAGTACAATAAATAACCTAGTGGTATATATGGCCTGTAACACAATGGAGGGAAGGGAAAAGAGACCCATGTAGCAATTTATTGCACAGTATATATTGTATGGATAGAAAAACATATATTAGTGATGCATATGGAGAATGTACATAAATATACATATACAATATGAAATATATGGACATATATTCCTATATGCTATAAAAGAAGGCATCCAATCCACAAAATAAAAAGAAATAACAGTACAGACAATGTACACTGGGTGTGAGTGCTTGAACGTGGGAGACCATAAATTACAAGTCTAATTCACAGACTCCGGTCTCGAAGCCCTCAAGGTAAGGTTTAAAATTAAAGGCCTCGTTTAGGCCAGGGGGTATGGTGGCATTGAGGTGGAAAATCCAACGAAGTTCACTCTGAAGGAGTGCTTTGTTGTAGTCACCCCCTCGGTTTGGGGGGGGAATGTGGTCTAGAGCTCTGAATGAGATCTTGGGAATAGTATCAGGGTGGACAATAGAGGTGTGTCGTCCCAAAGGTAAATCGGGATCTCTTAGGTTTATACTGGTAACGTGTCCATAGATGCGTTTCCAGAATGGTAGTTTGGTCTTACCCACGTAGAAGCATCCACATTCACATTCTAAAAGGTAAACAATTCCAACTGAACGACAATTTACATAGTACTTAGGAAAAAGGCGTTGACCATTGGGCAAAAGGTTGTGTAGATTGGATTTAGGTAAATATTTGCAATATTTGCAATTGCCACATGGATAGGTGCCCTTTAGCTGTCTCTGGGATTTGTTACTACTCTTGTATTCACTAGTGATGAGTTTATCTCGAAGAGATGGGGCACGTCGATAAGTGATCAGGGGTTTGGGCGGGACAAAGGGGGAAAGGGCTCTATCTGTAGAGATGATGTGCCAGTGTTTAAGTAGTATTTGAGTAATTTCATTGTATTGTTGGCAGTAGTTGGTTATGATTCTAAGGGGTGGTTGTGTGGAGGGCCCAGATAGTTTTGGGATAAGTAGGGCAGAGCGTGGTTTAGATTTCGCTTTTTTGTAAGCGTTTTTGAGAACGCTATTTCTGTAACCTCGTGCGCGAAGTCTGTCCCTCAATACGGAGGCCTCGTGTTCAAAGGAGGTATCCGTGGAACAGTTGCGTCGGGCACGTAAATATTGGGCAAAGGGAATGGATTTGAGTAAGGGCTGGGGGTGGAAGCTAGAAGCTGCAAGAATGGTGTTGCCTGCAGTGGGTTTGCGGAAAAGTTGGCTTTGTAGTTGACCATGTCTGTCCTTGCTGAGGGTAAGGTCAAGGAAAGAGATGGAACTATAGCTATATGTCATTGTGAATTTGAGATTGAGAGAATTTGAAGTATTGAGGTATGTAAGGAAGTGATGTAGAGTATCTATTGGGCCCTGCCACAGAATCAAAATGTCATCTATATAGCGGCGAAAGGACGCTATATGTTTGGTATAGATGCTGGCAGCATCAGTGATGAATAGGTTTCGTTCCCACTCCCCCAGGTACAGATTGGCGTACGCCGGTGCACAACAGGTGCCCATGGCGACGCACTGTACCTGGAGGTAGTGGGAACCATTGAAGGAGAAAAAATTGTGAGTCAGAATAAATTTGAGTGCTCTGGTAATGAAGAGCGATAATTCGTGGGGATAAAGATTGGCGTTAGACAGAATGTGTTGGATAGCAGTAAGTCCTAAGGTGTGAGGAATAGAGCTGTAAAGAGCCTCGACGTCGATGGCAACCAGGACAGTGTTGGCATCGACGTGGAGGTCCGACAGATCTTGGAGTAGATGTGTAGTATCACGTATATATGAAGGTAATGCTTGTACAAGGGGTTGAAGTAGTTTGTCTATATATCGACTAAGGTTGTCAGTGAGGCATCCACGTCCAGAGACAATGGGTCTACCTGGTGGTCTGGGAAGGTTTTTATGTACCTTGGGTAAGGCATAAAAGGTGGCTTCTCTCGGAAATTTTGTTCTAACGTACTCAGCAGTGGATTTGTCAATAATGTGTTGTCTAAAGGCATCATCAACAAGAGTATATAATTCCTGTTGGAACAACCTGATTGATGTACTGGGAATAATGGCGTACCATTCACGATTACGTAGTATGTTAAGACACATGTCAAGATAATCTAGTTTGTTAAGGACAACAATGTTTCCACCCTTGTCCGCCGGTTTGATCACTATCAAAGGGTTGGTTTTTAAGTTTTGTAAAGCCAAGTGTTGGTTGTAAGTAAAGTTTTTTTGTTTGGGATGGGTGGGATAAATTTGCAGATGTCGAATTTCGTTAGTCACTGACTGTAAAAATAGTGCAGCACGTGGGTTAGTACTGGGTGAAGGGAAGAAACTTGATTTTTTCTTTAGTGAGGTATGATGTGAAGAATGTGAGATGGAGGGAGGGATGTCATCCTCAAAGTTATTAAGTATGTTGTCAAGATCAATGGTGTCGATCAAATCTGGTGGATTGTTTTCCTCCAATAATTCGATGAGCTGCTGAAGAGCAGTAGTCTCAGTGGCAGTGTGCAAAAGATTGTCAGGGAAAGGGTTAGGGGTGTACATGCTATGTAGAAGTAACTTGCGGACAAAGAGATGTATATCTTTGATAACTGTGAACTTGTCAAGCTGTGAAGTTGGACAAAAGGTAAGTCCCTTCTCGAGGACTGAAATTTCGTGTTTAGTGAGTGTGTGAGAGGAAAGATTAATAATGTTATTGGAGGATATTTCTAGCGTGTTGGTCGTTTGGTTTTTGGGTTGAGAGAAGTGGGTTGGTGATGTGTCTGTAGTGAAGTTCTCATTTTGTCTAAAAAATCTGCACGCTGGGATGCAGATGGGAGTGAGTGCGATCTGTGTGTCTTGGCGTTAGAGGGGGCCACCGGCGAGTCCCCAAGGGGGGAGGCGCCAGGGGTCCCCTCCACGTCAGACACATCGTCACTCGAAAAATTGGGTGTGCGTCCACGTTTGGGCTTCCGTAGCCCCAAAGGAAGATTGGGTTGGTGGGGTGCATGAGTAGAGGTGTAGGTCTTGTCAGTGGAGGAACGAGAATTCGATGGCCGAAGGCCAGGGCGTATGGTATTTTCGGAGCGATTTGTGCGATTTGTGTCGCTCCATTTGTATGCACGTTCCTCATGAAAGGCTTTCTTGTCGCGAAAGAATTTTTTATCCTTTTGTGCAAGAATGTCATGATTGAATTTGTCAAAACGAGTTTTTAATTGTTCATCAAGTGAAATGTATAGAGGGTGTGTCTGAAATTGCTCGAGCTGTGTATTGATCAGTTCAAGTTTAACATCTAAAGCAGTCATTTGAGACTCATATTCGATAATCAATAATTTCATAAGTTCATTAGAACAGTTTTTCAGGACATTCTCCCAGGAGGCCTTAAAGTCTGGGCGAATGTCCTGAAAAGTGGGGAAGATTTGTACCCGGAGACCAAAGGGGTTAATGCCATGGGCAATATATTCTTTAAAGGATTTGATGTGCCAAAAGAGGGAGGCCTTCTTTTGGACTGTGTGGGTAAGGTTGAGGAAGGTATATTTGAGTTGTGACTGAACATACTCATTAGACTCAAAATGGTGCATGGTATTGGACATGCGTGTATCCCATTCGTCTCCGAGGTACAGAGCCATAGTTAAAACTAGGTATAGGATATGTGATAAAATTCACAATAATAGATGACTGTGCAAATGTATGATATATAGAGCAAGGGTGAGTATATGGTATGGACTATATAAATATATGGTGGGGAGTATCTGAGTATAGGGTAGAGAAGATAAGTAAAGTATTATACAAAGTATCACCTAAACTTGCCCGGTTGGGGATTTGGATGGGGTAACCATCAATATAAGAAAAATTGTTTGGGTGGGCAAGTAGGTGGGAACAGCAAATGGTCTATCGCATCCCAAAATTGTATAACAGTTTTAATAGTAGGCCATAATGTGCATAAAGTAAAGGCCAGTACCCCTAGGGGATGCTTGGGGTAAAGATAGACACTTTAAAACGATGTATGCATGTGAAGAAGTAAACGTTTATTCAAAATTGTACATAGTGAACAAGGGAATGCTCAGAAGGCATGGTATGTTTGCAATAGGGATACAATCAGTTGGTACAGTTTATAACATGTCAAAAGAGCAAAACATACAAAGCATTTATGACAGAGGTATAAACTTGCTTGGTACATATGGTAAGGAAGATGCCAACATGTTTCGGACTGTGGTCCTTTGTCAAGGCAAATTGTGTCCTTAGAAACTCATCTAAATAGATGAAGGGTCATAAAATTAGTCTCAATATATCAATACATTATATTTGCACTAGAAAGATCTATATTGCTGGAGGAGATTTATCTCAGAAGAGAGAACACACAATGAGGTACTCACATGTCTTGCCAAAGCTCAATTGTTTGTCATATAGAGGGAGCCACTGAGCGTGGGATCCAAAAGATCAGGGTATGTGCAGTAAAAACAAAGTGTATTTGAACACTGGGGCATAGAAGGCCTGCTGGGAACCCCCTCAGAATACAAGGTCCAACATACAGGGTTTAGGGCTGGAAGCCCATAGCCTGTATTAAACACAGTTGGTCAGCGGATATATCACTGTAAAATGAAGTAAAATGGGAATAGTCAGGGACAAAAAAACAGAGTAAGGGTATCTGGCCACAATCAATATGTAGACCTTGTATTTACCTGAGTATAATTTGTGAGTAGAAGGGAGGAGGTCAGCTCTGGTCAGTCATCAGCATGAGACTGAAACCAGAGTGTGGAAAGTTTATATGTGGTCAAGTAATGACTAACAGCTGAGGGTGGGTGTGTGTCAATCATCCAGAAGCCTCAGTGTTAATTTGCTGCTGTGTGATTGGGAGGCGGGCGTCAGGAGGCGCTGTGGTGGCCTCCCAATGTGGACCTCTGACGGGGCGGTGCCGGGCGCGGCCGCGTCATGACGGCGCGGCCGCGTCCGGCGTCGTGACGTCACCGACGCGGGACAGACAGTCGCCAGCTTCCTGGTGCGCTCCACAGTGGAGCGCAAACAGGAAGTAGGCCAGTGAACTGGCCTAGATGGAAGGCGAGAGGGTGGCGCGTGCGCATTGTAAACGATGCGCCGGCGCCCCTGGTCTTACCCGCGCCGGGTATTCAAAATAGAGGGGGGGAAACCGAAAAGCAGGTGGAATGTGGAATGGGTGGATCCATAAGGGAAATAGTCACAAAAAGAGCAATGGGGGACATGCAGGCTTAGTACAATAAATAACCTAGTGGTATATATGGCCTGTAACACAATGGAGGGAAGGGAAAATTGCTACATGGGTCTCTTTTCCCTTCCCTCCATTGTGTTACAGGCCATATATACCACTAGGTTATTTATTGTACTAAGCCTGCATGTCCCCCATTGCTCTTTTTGTGACTATTTCCCTTATGGATCCACCCATTCCACATTCCACCTGCTTTTCGGTTTCCCCCCCTCTATTTTGAATACCCGGCGCGGGTAAGACCAGGGGCGCCGGCGCATCGTTTACAATGCGCACGCGCCACCCTCTCGCCTTCCATCTAGGCCAGTTCACTGGCCTACTTCCTGTTTGCGCTCCACTGTGGAGCGCACCAGGAAGCTGGCGACTGTCTGTCCCGCGTCGGTGACGTCACGACGCCGGACGCGGCCGCGCCGTCATGACGCGGCCGCGCCCGGCACCGCCCCGTCAGAGGTCCACATTGGGAGGCCACCACAGCGCCTCCTGACGCCCGCCTCCCAATCACACAGCAGCAAATTAACACTGAGGCTTCTGGATGATTGACACACACCCACCCTCAGCTGTTAGTCATTACTTGACCACATATAAACTTTCCACACTCTGGTTTCAGTCTCATGCTGATGACTGACCAGAGCTGACCTCCTCCCTTCTACTCACAAATTATACTCAGGTAAATACAAGGTCTACATATTGATTGTGGCCAGATACCCTTACTCTGTTTTTTTGTCCCTGACTATTCCCATTTTACTTCATTTTACAGTGATATATCCGCTGACCAACTGTGTTTAATACAGGCTATGGGCTTCCAGCCCTAAACCCTGTATGTTGGACCTTGTATTCTGAGGGGGTTCCCAGCAGGCCTTCTATGCCCCAGTGTTCAAATACACTTTGTTTTTACTGCACATACCCTGATCTTTTGGATCCCACGCTCAGTGGCTCCCTCTATATGACAAACAATTGAGCTTTGGCAAGACATGTGAGTACCTCATTGTGTGTTCTCTCTTCTGAGATAAATCTCCTCCAGCAATATAGATCTTTCTAGTGCAAATATAATGTATTGATATATTGAGACTAATTTTATGACCCTTCATCTATTTAGATGAGTTTCTAAGGACACAATTTGCCTTGACAAAGGACCACAGTCCGAAACATGTTGGCATCTTCCTTACCATATGTACCAAGCAAGTTTATACCTCTGTCATAAATGCTTTGTATGTTTTGCTCTTTTGACATGTTATAAACTGTACCAACTGATTGTATCCCTATTGCAAACATACCATGCCTTCTGAGCATTCCCTTGTTCACTATGTACAATTTTGAATAAACGTTTACTTCTTCACATGCATACATCGTTTTAAAGTGTCTATCTTTACCCCAAGCATCCCCTAGGGGTACTGGCCTTTACTTTATGCACATTATGGCCTACTATTAAAACTGTTATACAATTTTGGGATGCGATAGACCATTTGCTGTTCCCACCTACTTGCCCACCCAAACAATTTTTCTTATATTGATGGTTACCCCATCCAAATCCCCAACCGGGCAAGTTTAGGTGATACTTTGTATAATACTTTACTTATCTTCTCTACCCTATACTCAGATACTCCCCACCATATATCTATATAGTCCATACCATACACTCACCCTTGCTCTATATATCATACATTTGCACAGTCATCTATTATTGTGAATTTTATCACATATCCTATACCTAGTTTTAACTATGGCTCTGTACCTCGGAGACGAATGGGATACACGCATGTCCAATACCATGCACCATTTTGAGTCTAATGAGTATGTTCAGTCACAACTCAAATATACCTTCCTCAACCTTACCCACACAGTCCAAAAGAAGGCCTCCCTCTTTTGGCACATCAAATCCTTTAAAGAATATATTGCCCATGGCATTAACCCCTTTGGTCTCCGGGTACAAATCTTCCCCACTTTTCAGGACATTCGCCCAGACTTTAAGGCCTCCTGGGAGAATGTCCTGAAAAACTGTTCTAATGAACTTATGAAATTATTGATTATCGAATATGAGTCTCAAATGACTGCTTTAGATGTTAAACTTGAACTGATCAATACACAGCTCGAGCAATTTCAGACACACCCTCTATACATTTCACTTGATGAACAATTAAAAACTCGTTTTGACAAATTCAATCATGACATTCTTGCACAAAAGGATAAAAAATTCTTTCGCGACAAGAAAGCCTTTCATGAGGAACGTGCATACAAATGGAGCGACACAAATCGCACAAATCGCTCCGAAAATACCATACGCCCTGGCCTTCGGCCATCGAATTCTCGTTCCTCCACTGACAAGACCTACACCTCTACTCATGCACCCCACCAACCCAATCTTCCTTTGGGGCTACGGAAGCCCAAACGTGGACGCACACCCAATTTTTCGAGTGACGATGTGTCTGACGTGGAGGGGACCCCTGGCGCCTCCCCCCTTGGGGACTCGCCGGTGGCCCCCTCTAACGCCAAGACACACAGATCGCACTCACTCCCATCTGCATCCCAGCGTGCAGATTTTTTAGACAAAATGAGAACTTCACTACAGACACATCACCAACCCACTTCTCTCAACCCAAAAACCAAACGACCAACACGCTAGAAATATCCTCCAATAACATTATTAATCTTTCCTCTCACACACTCACTAAACACGAAATTTCAGTCCTCGAGAAGGGACTTACCTTTTGTCCAACTTCACAGCTTGACAAGTTCACAGTTATCAAAGATATACATCTCTTTGTCCGCAAGTTACTTCTACATAGCATGTACACCCCTAACCCTTTCCCTGACAATCTTTTGCACACTGCCACTGAGACTACTGCTCTTCAGCAGCTCATCGAATTATTGGAGGAAAACAATCCACCAGATTTGATCGACACCATTGATCTTGACAACATACTTAATAACTTTGAGGATGACATCCCTCCCTCCATCTCACATTCTTCACATCATACCTCACTAAAGAAAAAATCAAGTTTCTTCCCTTCACCCAGTACTAACCCACGTGCTGCACTATTTTTACAGTCAGTGACTAACGAAATTCGACATCTGCAAATTTATCCCACCCATCCCAAACAAAAAAACTTTACTTACAACCAACACTTGGCTTTACAAAACTTAAAAACCAACCCTTTGATAGTGATCAAACCGGCGGACAAGGGTGGAAACATTGTTGTCCTTAACAAACTAGATTATCTTGACATGTGTCTTAACATACTACGTAATCGTGAATGGTACGCCATTATTCCCAGTACATCAATCAGGTTGTTCCAACAGGAATTATATACTCTTGTTGATGATGCCTTTAGACAACACATTATTGACAAATCCACTGCTGAGTACGTTAGAACAAAATTTCCGAGAGAAGCCACCTTTTATGCCTTACCCAAGGTACATAAAAACCTTCCCAGACCACCAGGTAGACCCATTGTCTCTGGACGTGGATGCCTCACTGACAACCTTAGTCGATATATAGACAAACTACTTCAACCCCTTGTACAAGCATTACCTTCATATATACGTGATACTACACATCTACTCCAAGATCTGTCGGACCTCCACGTCGATGCCAACACTGTCCTGGTTGCCATCGACGTCGAGGCTCTTTACAGCTCTATTCCCCACACCTTAGGACTTACTGCTATCCAACACATTCTGTCTAACGCCAATCTTTATCCCCACGAATTATCGCTCTTCATTACCAGAGCACTCAAATTTATTCTGACTCACAATTTTTTCTCCTTCAATGGTTCCCACTACCTCCAGGTACAGGGCGTCGCCATGGGCACCTGTTGTGCACCGGCGTACGCCAATCTGTACCTGGGGGAGTGGGAACGAAACCTATTCATCACTGATGCTGCCAGCATCTATACCAAACATATAGCGTCCTTTCGCCGCTATATAGATGACATTTTGATTCTGTGGCAGGGCCCAATAGATACTCTACATCACTTCCTTACATACCTCAATACTTCAAATTCTCTCAATCTCAAATTCACAATGACATATAGCTATAGTTCCATCTCTTTCCTTGACCTTACCCTCAGCAAGGACAGACATGGTCAACTACAAAGCCAACTTTTCCGCAAACCCACTGCAGGCAACACCATTCTTGCAGCTTCTAGCTTCCACCCCCAGCCCTTACTCAAATCCATTCCCTTTGCCCAATATTTACGTGCCCGACGCAACTGTTCCACGGATACCTCCTTTGAACACGAGGCCTCCGTATTGAGGGACAGACTTCGCGCACGAGGTTACAGAAATAGCGTTCTCAAAAACGCTTACAAAAAAGCGAAATCTAAACCACGCTCTGCCCTACTTATCCCAAAACTATCTGGGCCCTCCACACAACCACCCCTTAGAATCATAACGAACTACTGCCAACAATACAATGAAATTACTCAAATACTACTTAAACACTGGCACATCATCTCTACAGATAGAGCCCTTTCCCCCTTTGTCCCGCCCAAACCCCTGATCACTTATCGACGTGCCCCATCTCTTCGAGATAAACTCATCACTAGTGAATACAAGAGTAGTAACAAATCCCAGAGACAGCTAAAGGGCACCTATCCATGTGGCAATTGCAAATATTGCAAATATTTACCTAAATCCAATCTACACAACCTTTTGCCCAATGGTCAACGCCTTTTTCCTAAGTACTATGTAAATTGTCGTTCAGTTGGAATTGTTTACCTTTTAGAATGTGAATGTGGATGCTTCTACGTGGGTAAGACCAAACTACCATTCTGGAAACGCATCTATGGACACGTTACCAGTATAAACCTAAGAGATCCCGATTTACCTTTGGGACGACACACCTCTATTGTCCACCCTGATACTATTCCCAAGATCTCATTCAGAGCTCTAGACCACATTCCCCCCCCAAACCGAGGGGGTGACTACAACAAAGCACTCCTTCAGAGTGAACTTCGTTGGATTTTCCACCTCAATGCCACCATACCCCCTGGCCTAAACGAGGCCTTTAATTTTAAACCTTACCTTGAGGGCTTCGAGACCGGAGTCTGTGAATTAGACCTGTAATTTATGGTCTCCCACGTTCAAGCACTCACACCCAGTGTACATTGTCTGTACTGTTATTTCTTTTTATTTTGTGGATTGGATGCCTTCTTTTATAGCATATAGGAATATATGTCCATATATTTCATATTGTATATGTATATTTATGTACATTCTCCATATGCATCACTAATATATGTTTTTCTATCCATACAATATATACTGTGCAATAAATTGCTACATGGGTCTCTTTCCCCTTCCCTCCATTGTGTTACAGGCCATATATACCACTAGGTTATTTATTGTACTAAGCCTGCATGTCCCCCATTGCTCTTTTTGTGACTATTTCCCTTATGGATCCACCCATTCCACATTCCACCTGCTTTTCGGTTTCCCCCCCTCTATTTTGAATACCCGGCGCGGGTAAGACCAGGGGCGCCGGCGCATCGTTTACAATGCGCACGCGCCACCCTCTCGCCTTCCATCTAGGCCAGTTCACTGGCCTACTTCCTGTTTGCGCTCCACTGTGGAGCGCACCAGGAAGCTGGCGACTGTCTGTCCCGCGTCGGTGACGTCACGACGCCGGACGCGGCCGCGCCGTCATGACGCGGCCGCGCCCGGCACCGCCCCGTCAGAGGTCCACATTGGGAGGCCACCACAGCGCCTCCTGACGCCCGCCTCCCAATCACACAGCAGCAAATTAACACTGAGGCTTCTGGATGATTGACACACACCCACCCTCAGCTGTTAGTCATTACTTGACCACATATAAACTTTCCACACTCTGGTTTCAGTCTCATGCTGATGACTGACCAGAGCTGACCTCCTCCCTTCTACTCACAAATTATACTCAGGTAAATACAAGGTCTACATATTGATTGTGGCCAGATACCCTTACTCTGTTTTTTTGTCCCTGACTATTCCCATTTTACTTCATTTTACAGTGATATATCCGCTGACCAACTGTGTTTAATACAGGCTATGGGCTTCCAGCCCTAAACCCTGTATGTTGGACCTTGTATTCTGAGGGGGTTCCCAGCAGGCCTTCTATGCCCCAGTGTTCAAATACACTTTGTTTTTACTGCACATACCCTGATCTTTTGGATCCCACGCTCAGTGGCTCCCTCTATATGACAAACAATTGAGCTTTGGCAAGACATGTGAGTACCTCATTGTGTGTTCTCTCTTCTGAGATAAATCTCCTCCAGCAATATAGATCTTTCTAGTGCAAATATAATGTATTGATATATTGAGACTAATTTTATGACCCTTCATCTATTTAGATGAGTTTCTAAGGACACAATTTGCCTTGACAAAGGACCACAGTCCGAAACATGTTGGCATCTTCCTTACCATATGTACCAAGCAAGTTTATACCTCTGTCATAAATGCTTTGTATGTTTTGCTCTTTTGACATGTTATAAACTGTACCAACTGATTGTATCCCTATTGCAAACATACCATGCCTTCTGAGCATTCCCTTGTTCACTATGTACAATTTTGAATAAACGTTTACTTCTTCACATGCATACATCGTTTTAAAGTGTCTATCTTTACCCCAAGCATCCCCTAGGGGTACTGGCCTTTACTTTATGCACATTATGGCCTACTATTAAAACTGTTATTGTCTTCATTACAGAATTTTTTTTTTTCTTCTGGTTCAATAGGTTTTTATTTTCACAAAGCAGCAAATACAGTATTCATTGTGACATCAACATACGCAAATAATTGCCATTGAAGAGGTACAGGAGCATAAGAGCAACAAGTTCAGCAGCACTTGTATTCATATTTAGAAGCAATACAAGAATAGGGCATAAACACATATACAAGAGAAGGAGGGAGGGGGAAAGGAAGAGGGGTTCTTGGGGGCATGCAGAACTACACATCTTATAAAGAATGAGAGAGCAATTGGGGCACCTGGTAAAGGGTCCAGGATCTAGGAGGGATTTGTCAACACCCTGTGGGAGAAAGTGCACTATCCAAGGGCGCCACAACTTGGCGTACGCAGGGATTCTATCTTGCAAGGTTGCTTCTGTCCTACCATGGATCATGGTTTTAATGTGGCACAGCTTGGATGCTTTCAAGGACTTCGCCAGCATCTGTTTAGCAGCAGTGATGACCTGCAGGAGAAGTTTGAACTGCCTTTTAGGGAGCTTGAAGTTGTTTTTATTAAAGATGTATTAAAGTCTGAAAAAAATAATTTCCACTGCCAAGTGATATTAAAGGCTTGGATTAAAAAAAAAAAAAAAAGATTAAGCATGTTACATTTACCTGCTCTGTGCAGTGGTTTTACACAAAACAGCCCCGCTCCTTCTCTTCCGGGTCCCCTGCCGGTGTTCTATCACGAACAGTCCGGCTATCACCAGGCGTCCGAAGTGTACTGCGCATGCGCGGCGCATGCGCAGTACGGAGCATGAAGAATTTCGGAAATTGTCGGAAGGTGAACGGCGCCTGCGCTGTGAGTCGAGGTGAAGCCCCCACCATCCAAGCGGACATAGGGTTAGTCAAACTTAGAGGGCCCCTCGCGGGCTCGCTTCGCTCGCCACGCTTCGGGCACGGCCTCGCTGCGCTCTGCTCTTTTATATTCTAACTCTATGTCCACTTGGATGGTGGGGCTTGAAAGTGGACTCACGGCGCAGTCGCCGTTCATCCTCTGCAATTTTCGGAATATGGGTGTCCTGTGTACTGCGCATGCGCAGTACACAGCGGACACTTTGTGATGGGGGACGGCTAGTGATAGTACACCGGCGCTCCTGGCTCCTCCCTCCTGCTGAGTGTCCCCAGAGCAAGCAGCTTGCTCTGGGGTCACCTGAGCAGGCTCACTTCTAAGCCACTGCTGTGTGTGTCCATTCACACAGAGAGCCACGGCTTAGCCCCACCCACTCTCTCTCTCCTCGTTGGCTCACTGACTGTGATTGACAGCAGTGGGCGCCAATGAGGAGGTAGAGCCCCCGAGAGCTGAGGCTCTTGTGCACATCGATGGATCAAGATGGGGTAAGTATAATGAGGGGGGGGGGGCTGGGAACAACAAGATTCTGCCTTTAGAACCACTTTAAGGTCATAATGTGATAATATGCTAGTAGCACATTATGAAAGACTTACCTTAAAACAAAGCCCTCCAGCGGTGTGCTGTCACTGCTGAGAGGGCTTCCATCACCCGGTCTCCCTTCCGGGTTTGCGGGCTCTGGCCATTTGAATGGCTGAGCCACGGTGATGTCACTCCCGCAAATACACATGGGAGCCATGGTGGGTTGCTGTGAGCTAGGGAATATGGGCTGCCTAGGAGGGAAAGGGTTAACTTTGGGTCTGCCAGTTTCCTGGTCTTTTTGGGTTCTGCCCTCCACCCTGTCCAGCCTATAAATTAGGGGGAAGGGAGTGAGCGGGACAGCATGGGAAAGGGAAAGAAGGTCCAGGCCAGACAAGGATGTAACCTGGAGCAACCTTGGATCAACACCACCCTAAAGGAATCTACCTACTAAGGACCTTGCCATTATGGACTTCTACCTGTAAAGTTATGCCTTGGAAGTTGAGAATTAGTTAGAAACTAAAATGTTGGGGAATTGTACCATTGCAGCCTACAAGCTTTGTTAATTGTACTTGAGCCTGTTCTGAAGTTATTCAAAGGGGTGCATGGTGATACATGACGTACCTGAAAAACAGGGCCTGTAAAGCACACACGTGGTACAGGAGAAAGGCCATCAAAAAGGGTTAACTTGGCAGTAGTATTGGGAGAGTAGTCGGCATGGGTGACCATAAACTTGTGAGAGTGAACAGCAGCCAGCTGGTGAAGAGCAGTACCAGGCTTTGGTGACAGGTCCTCTGGTAGTGAGGGGGTCGGTATTCTTCATGTACAGAGACCCCATGAACCTAGGTGCAAGGTACAGGAAAGTTAAGGCGTTAATTAGGTGCAGGCATTAGGTCCGCACTTCGTGCAAACTGGGACCGCATTCTGTCATTGGGAGTGAGGTGGCAGAGTTATGCTGGACTGGAGGGGAGGGTATAAACTCAGTGGTGTCCCTCCTAATTGCAATTTTCATCAAGCAAAGTTGTGTAGTGGTATGGGACAGAAAGTTTCACATAGAAACTCTGTATGTTTTTACTACTGCACACAGTATATTGTCCATCTCTAAGCTAGGGTTCTGTCTTAATGTTGACTTTCTCCATGTCGTCCTGCTTTTGCTGAACAGCATGCAGTTGATGTTGAAGTCTCTCAGTAGTGACCTGCAATGGCGGCAGGTCATCCTTCACACGGCTGAGCCAGTTCTCCACCTCTGTAACCCGCTCTCTCAGTTTCTGGAGGTCTTGCCTAATAAAGGAAATATCAATATTCACCCCCTCTATTTTGCTCATCAGGGTGCTCTGGCAGTTGGATATTGCCTCCAGGACCTTTGCGGTATCAGCACTAGCTGGATCACTGGTAGAAGGCGTGGAGGTGCCATTTTCCCCCAGAGTGTCCTTCTACTTGAGCCTGAATTTGTCCAGCTTCGAGATGGTATCCGTCGCCTTCTTCAGTGGAGACATGATGTGCCAACTAGAGGGAGAAACTGGGTAGTGCAGAAGAGAAGCAGGAAAGCCACAGGATTATAGAAAAAGGATTGTTCTCAAGCAGAGCTCCTGACCTGTGCTCCTCACACCATGCCATTCCAGGCCATTTCTCTCCCTCAATGTTGACCTTTATATGAATGCAGTACACATGAAGAGGTACCCCCGTCCGCAGGGTGAGTAGGTCAGGCCCACACGTGCTCTGAAGGGACGGCATACTCAGGATGCCATCGCTAGAGAGCACAGTGCTCATGCGCCGGTGACGTCACTAGAAATAGTGAATATCTCCTAAATGGTGCACGTTTAGGAGATGTTCCATGTACCTACAGGTAATCTTTATTATAAGCCTACCTGTAGGTACAAGTCACCAAGCAGTGCTTACTACCGCTAATGTGGGCTCTGGAGATAGTGATGCATGAAAAAGTTAAGAGATCATCTCAAACAGGTCAGCCATGAATGTGCGTACTAGGGGACATGTCCACCATATGTGGAGATGGGCGCCTGGCTCCCCAAATCCCCTGAAACAAGCAGGTGAAGAAGTAGGGACAAACTTATTAATGTGTGAGGGGACCAGATACCACTGCGAATGGACCTTAAATTAACTCTTCTAAAGCTGCTAAGTTCTGCAAGCAGGACTTATGCCGCGTACACACGGTCGGAATTCTCGTCGGAATAAGCTCTGATGGTTTTCCCGTCGGAATTCCGACGGAATTTCGCTCAAACTGTCTTGCCTACACACGGTCACACCAAATTCCGACAGTCAGTAACACAGCGGCATAAAACACGTTCGACATCACTATAAAAGGGAAGTTTAATGCTTCTGAGCATGCGTCGAATTGTTTCCGAGCATGCGTCGGAATTTTGCGTGTCGGAATTGCATACACACGATCGGAAAATCCGATAGAAAGGTTTCTCAATCCAAAGTCCGACGGAAATTCTGACAGAAAAAGACCGATGGGCATACACACGGTCGGAAAATCCGTTGAAAAGCTCCCATCGGACTGTTTCCATTGCGGCATTAGATGTTGCCCAAATGTTTGTCCAGTTGTTTGGTTCTAGGACCACAGAAATAATATCTTTTTTATTATATTCAAAAATGTATAACGCTTAACATTAGTAGATCTGGATAGAATAAATTACCCATTTCTTATGGGATTCCATTGATGAGATTTTCCATGTGGAGCTGTTTACACTAAGGGCACAGTCACACTGTAGAGGTTAAAGCAAAGCCTTGCATTAAAACCATTAATTTTAAATGGGCTGGAAGCACACCAAAATGCAAGGAAAAACAGATATGACCCTTCTTGTTAATGGAACATTCATTATGGTGTGGTGCAGTTTGGGTGTGTTGCCCTCTACAGTAGTATTATGTTGGGGTGCCATTTAAAAGAATGGCACTACAAACCACATTGTGCATTAACTACTTCAGGTCCGCCCTATAGCAGTTTTACTGCTACAGGGAGGCACCTGTACGCTGAGTCGTAGATATACAGTATATATATACAGTACGTGATCCTGCTCTTCCGGGTAGGGGGCGCACATTGCTCCCGCTTTGATCACACACAGCGGCGGGTACCGCAGACTAGATGTCTACCGGCACCCGCCGATGATTGAGCAGAGAGGCAGAACACCTATGTAAACAAGGCAGATCGTCTGTCTGACAGGAGGAAAGGCTTCCATGTCTTCCCCTAGTAAAAGCACCTCCCACAGTTTAGTAAAACACAGGCTAGCACACAAGTTAACCCTTTGATCGCCCCTGATGTTAACCTCTTCCCCGCCAGTGTCATTAATACAGTGACAGTGCATATTTTTTAGCACTGATCACAGTATTAGTGTCATTGGTCCCCAAAAAGTTTTAAAAGTGTCAGTTAGTGTCTGAATGTCAGCTGCATAAGCGCAGTCCCACTATAAGTCGCTGACCGCGCCCAAATACTAGTAACAAAAAATATATCCCATAGTTGTAAAGTATGTAATATGTATCTTAACATCAGTCTCTATGGGCTCATTTACATTTGCTTTGACTTAAGGGGGTTGTAAACCCTCATTCTATGCATTAAGGTGAAAAGCTTTCTCTCATGCTGCAGCCCCCAGACCCCCCATTTTACTTACCTGAGCCCTGCATTCCTCACCCCGGGGACGAGCACACCAGCTATGGCTGGTGTCTTGTGTCCTGATCGGATAGATTGATAGCAGCGCAGCCATTGGCTCCCGCTGCTGTCAATCAAATCCAATGACCCGGGTGCCAGGGGCGGGGCCGAGTCCTGCTGTCTGTGTCAATAGACGCAGCAGCAGGACACGGGAGCATGCCTGCACAGGTGTCCCGAAGAAGAGTGCTTCTTCTGACAGAGCACTCGAGAAGACAGGGAGCCGCCATCGCCGCTGAGGGACCCCAGAAGAGGAGGATCGGGCCACTCTGCAAAACCAACTGCACAAGGGAGGTAAGTATGACATGTTTGTTATTAAAAAAAAAAGAGGGGTTACAACCCCTTTAACACACATTAAAGTGCCTACTGCTTCAACATGCTTTTTTGATGTGTGGTTGATGCTTCAGTGATGCTTCCGTGGTGCTTCGATGATACTTTGGTGATGTTTTTTTGAAGCTTAGCAAATGCCCTGTGTGTGTATGTGTGTTGATATTCAATTCATTTTAAATGGGCCCAGTAGAACTCCAACACAGTAGTACCCCCACTCAGCAGATCTGCAGCCCATTGGTACCCTTGTTTAGAAAACCCCCAGCTAATTAGTACCCTCGTTCAGCAGATCCCCTGCTCAGTAGTACCCCCAGCTCTGCTGATCCCCCATTCAGTAGTAACCCCAAGCTCTGCTGATCCTCCACTCAGTAGTAACACCAAGCTCTGCTGATCTCCCACTCAGTAGTAACCCCCAGCTCTGCTGATCCCCCATTCAATAGTAACCCCAAGCTCTGCTGATCCTCTGGTTTGCTGATCCGCCTCTCTCTCTGGTCCCCACTCACATCCCACTATATTGCTCCCACGTTGCGGACCACATTGCCCTCAGGTTCCCCAGCTCTGCTGATCTTCTGCCACTCAATAGTCTCTCTCCGGTCACCGCTCACCTTCCGCTATAGTGTTACCATGTTGCACATCATGTGTGCTGTCTGTTAGTTGCTCCTCTTCAGTCCCGATGCCGCTCACCTTCCTGCTGCTCCGCGCTGCACATCAAATGTGACGTCTGCACCAGACACTTCCAGAATATATACACATTAATCCAGAAGTAACTGCTGGTTCGCCTATTGGTTTACCAGTGCATCCTGGGATCTCTTATACCTGCAATACCTCCAAAACAAAGCAAAGCTAAAGCTGAATAAAAGCCTCTCAAAAGCTGCAGGTGCTGTAAGCGAGCTTTGTCATAGATCTCTATGCATACCTCCCAACTTTAGAACTTGAGAATGAGCGACATTTTAGGGAGATAGTGACCTGCGGTACACTGTGTGCGCCCTGGCAAAAAGTGTGTGTGACTAAACTGCTAACAGTGGGAGGGGCTAAAGGGGCACATTTAAAAAAACCTGGGCTTCCTTGTCCCTATAAAAAATGCTTTGATTGATGTGCCACAAGCTGGAGTCTCACCGACACATACCCCCTGTACGCCTAGATAACACCAGACCCCCCTATATCCCCTGTACTCTTAGATAACACCTGATCTCCTGTACCCCCTCCTCACTCATAGATAACACCAGGCCCCCCTATACCCCCTGTACTCCTAGATAACACCTGATCTCCTGTAACCCCCCCCCCCCTCCTAGATAACAACAGACCCCCTATACCAGTGATGGTGAACCTTGGCACCCCAGATTTTTTGGAACTACATTTCCCATGATACTCAACTACATTGCAGAGTTCATGAGCATCATGGAAAATGTAGATCCAAAACATCTGGGGTGTCAAGGTTCGCCACCACTGCCCTATACCCTCTGTACTCCTAGATAACATCAGAAATAGTATCTAGCTCCTTGTACTCCTGAGGGTAGTATGAGTTCACCTTCTGTCCTGGTCACCTCCAGCCCAGCACAGAAACCCCCTTGTCTGTGTCATTTCCTCATTCCCAGAGTCAGAGCCCCTAATTATCAGAATCAGTTTGCCCTATGGTTGATGTCAGACCCCCTCATTAGTGGAGTCAGTGCCCGATGTCTAATCTGCTCTCTGTGAGTTGGTGCAGACAGTGAAGGCAGGGATTGTAACTGGGGTAAATCTCCCAAGAAAGGGGGGGGGGGGGGAGGAGAGAGAGATGCAGCGTGCCGGTGTTGTATCATTATCCGTCCCCCATCACCAAGTGTCCGAGGTGTACTGCGCATGCGCAGTACACAGGACGCCCATATTCCGAAAATTGCCGAGGATGAACGGCGCCTGCGCCGTGAGTCCACTTTCAAGCCCCACCATCCCAGTGGACATAACTATATAAAAGTGCCGAGCGCAGCGAGGCCGTGCCCGATGCGTGGCGAGCGAAGCGAGCCCGCGAGGGGCCCTCTCAATTTGACTAACCCTATGTCCGCTTGGATGGTGGGGGCTTCTCCTCGACTCACGGCGCAGGCGCCGCTCATCTTCCGACAATTTCCGAAAATCTTCTGGATCCAGACTGCGCATGCGCTGCGCATGCGCAGTAGACTTTGGACACCTAGTGACAGCCGGACACTTGGTGATAGAACACCGGAATGACCAGAATCTTCATTGGCTGCATTGTGTGAGAGCACACATTGCACCCTCTGATGATACTCGCACTGAGTCCGGCACTGGGCTCCGGGACACAAGCCCTGGACCCCAGGACTTACTTGAAATCTCAGGATGGTCCCACGGAATCTGGAACGGTTGGGAGGTATGCTCTATGGAGGCTTTGAAGACACTTTGAAGCATATAAAAGGCGTCATGGGGTATCATTTTTGAATCAAAGCAAAGCAAACACAATGTGTAAATAGGACTGTAAGCTAACCATTTGATATAGTGACAGGAGCTTTGACTGCCATTCAAAGGGCTTTAACCACTTCAATACCAGACACTTATGCCTCGTACACACGATCGGAATTCTCGTCGGAAAAAACTCTGACAGTTTTTCCAACGGAATTCCGCTCAAACTGTCTTGCCTACACACGGTCACACCAAATTCCGACGGTCTGTAACACAGCGGCATAAAACACGTTCGACAGCACTATAAAAGGGAAGTGTAATGCTTCAGAGCATGCGTCAGAATTGTTTCCGAGCATGCGTCAGAATTTTGCGTGTCGGAATTGCATACACACGATCGGAAAATCCGATAGAAAGGTTTTCTGTCGGAAAAATTGAGAACAGGTTCTTAATTCAAAGTCCGTCGGAAATTCCGACAGAAAAAGACCGTTGGGCATACACACGGTCGGAAAATCCGATGAAAAGCTCCCATTGGACTGTTTCCATCGGAAATTCCGACCGTGTATACGCCGCATTAGACACCTTCCCGCCCAGGCCAAACAAATTTTTTATCATTTTGTTCCAACAAATAGAGCTTTCTTTTGGTGGTATTTGATCACCTCTGCGATTTAATTTTTTCTTTGTCACTGTTAATTTTTTTTGTAAATAAGTGCGTTTTCTTCTTCAATGACGGGCACTGATATGGCTGCACTGATGGGCACTGATAAGGCGGCACTGATGGGCACCGATGAGGTGGCACTGATGGGCACTGATGATGGGCACTGATAGGCGGCACTTATAGGTGGCACTGATGGGCACTGATAGGTGGCACTGGTATGCCGCACTGATGGCCACTCAGGTGGCACTGATGGGCACTCATAGGCGGCACTGATGGGCACTCATAGGCGGCACTGATGGGTACTTATGGGTGACACTGATGCATACATATAGGTGGCACTGATAGGTGGCATGGATGGGCACTGATGGGCACTGATAGGTAGGCCTGGATGGGCACGGATGGGCACTGATACATGGCACTGATGGACGCTGATGGGTGGCACTGATGACACTGATGGTGGCATTGCTGGGCATCCCTGTTTTATAACATACATATGATGTGCCAATCAGTGCCTATTTGTGGGCACTGATTGGCATATTTTGGGCATTTTTTTTTAGCATGTGGATGGCCATGGGGGATGTACCTGGCCATCCACATGCTGGGGGCTTCCCTGGTGGTCCTGGGGGCTTCCCTGGTGGTCTAGTGTGGGCATCTGAGGGGGGGCTGCGCTGATAAACAATCAGCACATACACCCCCTGTCAGGAGAGCCGCTGATCGGCTCTCCTCTACTCGCGTCTGTCAGACGCGAGTGAGGAAAAGCCGATCAACGGCACTTCCTGTGTACATCGTGATCAGCCGTGATTGGACACGGCTGATCACGTGGTAAAGAGCCTCCGCCGGAGGCTCTTTACCAAGATCGGTGTAGCAGTGTGTCAGACTGACACACCGCTCCACCGATCTCCGCAATGCGCGCCCCCACGTGGCGGCTGTTATCCTGAAGGACGTCATATGACGCCCAGTCAGGATAACGAAACCACTTCCCGGACTTCAATCTGCTATTGACCAGGCGGGAAGTGGTTAAAGAAGCGCGTTTAACGCCACATTTTGGAGCACAAGCCCTATTTGTTGCCTTTCGTGGGGCAAATGTAAAGTTTCCTAATTTTTTAATCTAAGGCCCCTTTCACACTGGGGCGGTGAGCCGCGGTGACGGTAAAGCAGCGCTATATTTAGCGCTGCTTTACCGTCGTTTTCACCGCGGTTTTCGCCCGCTCGCGGTGCGGTTTTACCCCCCGCGAGCGACGAAAAAGGGTTAAACACCCCCTGCAGAGCGCCGCCGTAGCCGCGGTATTGCCGCGGTAACCGCGGTATTGCCGCGGTAACCGCGGTATTGCCGCGGTTTTACCGCGGTCTCCCATTGTAATCAATGGGAAGGAGCGGTATAGGAGCGGTGAACACACCGCTCCTATCCCGCTCCAAAGATGCTGCTAGCAGGACTTTTTTTGTCATCCTGCTAGCGCACCGCTCCAGTGTGAAAGCCCGCCGGCTTTCACACTGGAGTTAAAGGGGCAGGATTTTTTCATGCGGTGAACAGGCGCTATTTTTAGCGCTGCACCGCATGAAAAACGCCCCGGTGTGAAAGGGGCCTAAGAGAAAAATAGCCTTAAGAACATTCGACCATAAGAGTTAAGGAACATTCACTAACAGGAAAAATAGCTTATGGGCTAAGAACATTTGACCAGTAGTGAAAATATATAGGAGGGAGACCTCTGCCCTGTGTAGAGTGTATGTGGTATCCTGTACGAACGGCCGAACGAATGGGTGTTCCGCCCAGTGACCCTCCAAGCTGAAGTATGAAGTGAATCATTTAGCATCGGTATTACTACCACTACTAAATGTGACAGCTTGCTGCTCAGGACTCCGGGATGTTAGGGAACCGGCACCTGCCAGTGACTAATCCCTGCCAGGCACATTCAGCTGTCAGCCAGGGATAAAGTTCACCAATGAAATGCTGAGATGAAATAAAGGATAATGTGCTTAAAGTAGAACTAAAATCTAAACAATTATTTTTTCTTTATTTGGGATAGAAGGGAGGGCTATATATATGTAGCACTTACCCCCGAAGGAGCGTCTGGTATTTGATTGGGCTTACCGTTCCTTTACTGTTCCATAGACATGTGAAATTCGTTTCGTTTTTTTTCGTTTTTCTTCGTTATTTTTGTTCGTTCGTTTTCGTACGAATGAACGAATCATTTGAATCGTACGAATCCGAATAACGAATCGTTCGAATCGTACGAATCCGATTAATGAATCGTTCGAATCAAACGAATCCGAAAAACAACAAAAATTCGAAAAAAACTAATTAGAAACAACGAATGTACTAATGAAGAAAATCCGAAAAACGAAAACGAACGAAAAAATTTGTACATTCGTAACTTTTTTTTTTTTTTGAATTGGTAATTTTCCGTGTCCCTTACAATGGTGATGCTTAACGTGCTTCGAATGGATTGAACAAAAAAATTCGTACATTCGTAACTTTTTTTTTCGATTCGTAACTTTTTTTTTCGATTCGTAACTTTTTTTTTTTTTTTTTTTTTCGATTCCTAATTTTCCGTGTCTCTTACAATGGCATTGCTTAACGTGCTTCGAATGGATTGAACAAAAAAATTCGTACATTCGTAACTTTTTTTTCGATTCGTAACTTTTTTTTTTCGATTCGTAAATTATTAAAATGTAATAATAGCATACGCATTACATAAAATTATGAATTATGCTCCGATTACAAATCTACGAATGTTACGAATTTTACGAATGTACGAATAAAACGAATCAACGAAAAAATAACTCTTACGAATGTACGAATGTACGAATCGTTACAAATACGAACACAGACGACTTACGAATGTACGAATCGTTACGAATCAACGGAAACGAAAAAAACGAAACGAAAATAAACAAATTTTTTTGTTGTGCACATGTCTACTGTTCCACCATATCTGTCATAGTGGTCCCATTAAAGACTTCTTTCCACAGATTTCAGCTCCGACACACAGTCTCTTTTTCCAATGCTTTATTTAAGAAAGACACATGCAATAGAGGGATGAAGGGTTTAGGGGAATTCAGGTACCTTTGAATTTCAGATCAGGAATACTTTCTTTGATCCAGAGGATCACAGCTCCACAACTGGATTCAGCAACCACCGGATAGGCCCCTCTCACTGACCTAGTAGCTGATGCGATGCTCAGTCATAGTCTTTGCCACAGACTTTAAGATTTGGTATAACTGTTACACAATCCTCTGCCACAGGATTGGGTAATTAGCGACTTTTTGCAATTTCAAGGCTTGATCACATAGTACCAGTTCCCTTCTTCCGAACCTATGGTACTGTGTGGTAGGTCACCCGGGATACATCCTCCAACTGAGTCTCCAGGCTCTTCTAGAGGCCCCGGCCTTATTGCGCATTCCTCTCCTCAAAAAGTCCCCCCCTGGATTCTTCAGTCGCTCGGCTTCTTCCCGCAGGCAAGACAGCACAGGACCATCCCTGGATTGGTGGGCCCCAAGACTTTTGGGCCTACCTCCAGTAACGACACCTAGGGCCAGCCGACCCCAAGACAATTTAGCGGCAGCGACACACCTTAGGCCAGGAGGGCCATCAGGTCAGAAATCCTCCCTGTCACGGGGTCTGTCCCTTAAGTACCCCCTCCCAGAATTCACAGCAGGCAGACCACACTCACTGACTGTTTCCAGGAAAAGAGGCACTCAATACACCCAGCTTGTTGCAATTTCCAACCTTGGCCGAAATAATAGGGCACCTATGCCAAGGGACCACACAACCAGCAAAGCTGAAACAGAACCAGAATTTACAATAATGGCAGTCTGAGCTAAACTACAGCTTCAGACAAACTAAATTTTTATTTATAGCATCTGTATTGAAAATACCAGCGCTACATACCCCCCCCTGCTGCAATAGACATCGTCTGTAAAAGAAAAAGAAAGACCCTCAGTCCTGAGAGTCAAGTACCTGAATTCAAAGCTTGGCGAGGGAAGAAAAAAAGGTAAAGCGGCAACAAACTGTACATTTAACGGTAATACACACAGGAGAATTACAATGACATAGTTCCCCAGATCTAACTCTCTATCTAAACCACCCACTCTCCAGCAGCTTGACAGAAGATCTAGTTGAACCTGAAACAAAACACAAAAGGAAAATCCAAGAAACACATATCAATATACAACAGAGGAAGCAAAGCCCCATCTCCTAGAAGATGAAACTCTCTTTCCCCAGAATTTTCCCTTTCTTTTTTTTTTCTCCTAAGTGCAAGAATTCAACGTAGTTGTGCAAACTCCTACCACCTAGTGGCAGAAAACATTATGACAAGTCCTTGATGCAGGTGTTAAAGCAGGTAGAAAATCTTAATTCGCAGATGGCATTTAACTAATGCTGCGTACTCACGGTTGGAATTTCCGATGGATTTTCCGACCGTGTGTATGCCCATCGATCTTTTTCTGTCGGAATTTCCGACGGACTTTGGATTGAGAACCTGTTCTCAATTTTTCAGACGGAAAACCTTTCTATCGGATTTCCCGATTGTGTGTATGCACGCAAAATTCTGACGCATGCTCGGAAACAATTCGACGCATGCTCGGAAGCATTAAACTTCCCTTTTATAGTGCTGTCAAACGTGCTTTATGCCGCTGTGTTACAGACCGTTGGAATTTGGTGTGACCGTGTGTAGGCAAGACAGTTTGAGCGAAATTCCGTTGGAATTCTTCCAGAACTGGCATTAACAGAACAGTCACTGTGGCGGATCACCAATAAAAGCGAGGATCAGGCAATGTCAAAGCTTTTCCTTCTGCATCCACACGGTGGTAATAAAGTATACAACATCATCCTTGCCCGGCCGGCAGATGACTACTTTATCCGCGTAAATATGTCTCCCATATCTCCAATGCAAAAGACATCCATTAAAACGATCATCCATATCTGAAGAACATGTTTTCCTGAAAGGCTTCGGCACTTTTAAGTAGTCCCAAACATCCTCACGGTACCAGCTCTCTCTGTTTTCCTCAATCTCTCTCATGATCTCTCTGGAAACATAGGGAAACTCTAGTCCATACTCAGTGACCACTCGTTCGTTCAGCAACCGCTGTGATCGGGCAAGCCTCGGCAGAGATCGAGTGCTTCCCAACCCAGGAGGTACACAGGAAGTTGACGATTCGTGCACCATACTCACAGGCAATTTCTTTGGCCCAAACTAATATTTTCAGTCACAGTCTCGCTAGCAACTGCAGGGGTTTCAGTGCCTGACCCCACAAATGCGCTTCTGGAAGAATGGTCAAACATTCCCATAGACACACTCCTAAACCTTGTAAACAGCCTTCCTAGAAGAGTTGAAGCTGCATAGGGGGGTCAAATCAATATAGAACCCTACCAACTAAGCCTGGGAGGGCATTAAAGTTAATGTGGAGTGTAAAGGTAGGTGTCGCAATACTTTTGGAAATATAGTGTACACAAAAAAGTGATAGCAGAAAAAAGACAGAGTGGTTCATCGATGTTAAAGCGGTTTGGTACTCAAAAATACAGTTTGATCTTGTTTAAAACAGTTATGAATATAGATCCCCAAATGAGCATTAAAAAAATAAAATAAAAAAAAGCATTATTTACCTTGCTGTAGTCATTATGCGGCGTACACACGAAGGGACTATCCCGCGGGATTATCCTCTGTACTCAAGTCCAGTGGACAATCCCCTCGTGTGTGGGCGCCGGCGGACTTTTTGGCGCCAAAGTCCGGCGGACCAAAGTTTTAAGTTTGGTTTTAAAATTATCCGCTGGACTTGGCAGTCCGGCGGACAATCCCGCCGTTAGTAGGCTAGTCCGCCAGACTTTTGAAAATGAAGGGACTTGTCGCTCATCGGCAAGTCCGTTCATTTAGCACGTGACTTCAGGTTACGTAGCTAGCGTAGGCAGTAAATGCCGCCGCGCTAGCTCCATAACCTGGCATGGATTTAAAGGGACTCCCCACAACGAAAAACGGCTTGGGGGTTCCCCCCAAATCCATCTCAGACCCTTATCCGAGCACGCAGCCTGGCAGGCCAGGAAAGGGGTGGGGGACGAACGAGCGCCCCCCCTCCTGAGCCGTACCAGGCCGCGTGCCCTCAATATGGGGGGGTGCCCTGGGGAAAGGGGGGCCGTGCGCCCCCCCCACCCCAAAGCACCTTGTCCCCATGTTGATGAGGACAAGGGCCTCTTCCCGACAACCCTGGCCGTTGGTTGTCGGGGTCTGCGGGCGGGGGCTTATCGGAATCTGGGAGCCCCCTTTTCTAAGGGGGCCCTCAGATCCCGGCCCCCCACCCTATGTGAATGAGTATGGGGTACGATGTAACCCTACCCATTCACCTAAGGTGTAAAATGTAAAGTACAAAAACACACACACTTTTGAAAAAATATTTTATTGCACTGCTCCGGGGGTCTTCTTCCGTCTTGGGGGTCTTCTCGCCGGACTCCTCCGCCATTTACCAAGCTCTTTTACCGAGCGGAGAAGTCCGGCTACCTTCTTCGTCGTCGCCGCCGTCGTCTGGGGGTCTCGATCCGCCTTCGGGGGTCTTCCGGGGTCTCTTCTGTTCTTGCGGCGGTCGTCGTTTTCCGCGCCGCCGGCGCCTTCTTGTTCTTGTTCTTGTTCTTCTTCCGATGTTTACCCGTCGCTGTCTCTGGCCGGAATGGCAGAGCCGCGCTGTGCTGGGACTTATATAGGGACATGGGGACAGGGTCACATGCTCATGTAACATGGTGACCCCGCCCCCTTGCGATGTCACAGTCCCAGCATCCTCCGGGACTGTGACATCGCAAGGGGGCGGGGTCACCATGTGACATGAGCATGTGACCCTGTCCCCATGTCCCTATATAAGTCCCAGCACAGCGCGGCTCTGCCATTCCGGCCAGAGACGGCGACGGGTCAACATCGGAAGAAGAAGAAGAAGAAGAAGAACAACAAGAACAAGAACAAGAAGGCGCCGGCGGCGCGGAAAACAACGACCGCCGCAAGAACAGAAGAGACCCCGGAAGACCCCCGAAGGCGGATCGAGACCCCCAGACGACGGCGGCGACGACGAAGAAGGTAGCCGGACTTCTCTGCTCGGTAAAAGAGCTTGGTAAATGGCGGAGGAGTCCGGCGAGAAGACCCCCAAGACGGAAGAAGACCCCCGGAGCAGTGCAATAAAATATTTTTTCAAAAGTGTGTGTGTTTTTGTACTTTACATTTTACACCTTAGGTGAATGGGTAGGGGTACATCGTATCCCATACTCATTCACATAGGGTGGGGGGCCGGGATCTGAGGGCCCCCTTAGAAAAGGGGGCTCCCAGATTCTGATAAGCCCCCGCCCGCAGACCCCGACAACCAACGGCCAGGGTTGTCGGGAAGAGGCCCTTGTCCTCATCAACATGGGGACAAGGTGCTTTGGGGTGGGGGGGCCGCACGGCCCCCCTTTCCCCAGGGCACCCCCCCATGTTGAGGGCATGCGGCCTGGTACGGCTCAGGAGGGGGGGTTGCGCTCGTTCGTCCCCACCCCTTTCCTGGCCTGCCAGGCTGCGTGCTCGGATAAGGGTCTGAGATGGATTTGGGAGGAACCCCCACGCCATTTTTCGGCGTGGGGAGTCCCTTTAAATCCATGCCAGGTGACGGAGCTAGCGCGCCGGCATTTACTGCCTACGCTAGCTACGTAACCTCAAGTTACGTTCTAAATGAACGGACTGCTCCGTGTGTGGGCAAGTCCGTTCATTTTCAAAAGTCCCGCAGACTTTGGCCAGCGGATTGTCCGCCGGAGAAGTCCGCGCGCGTGTGGGCAAGTCACACTCTCGGAAAGTCCGGCGAAGCCCTGCTGGAAAGTCCGGCGGATTGTCCGCTGGACTAGGTCTGCCGGCCAAAGTCCGCACGTGTGTACGCGGCATTAGAATGACTTCCGGTCTGTCCTCCCGTGGGAGTAGGCGTGGTTTTGGCTCTCCCCCGGCTCCGCAAAGACCCCTGGGAAATGTTTTGCATTCTTCCCATGAAGCCACGGGGGACGCCATCAGCACGAAATCTCGAGAGATTTCGAGCGACGCCACCCGTTGTGATGGCAACCGGAAATTTTACAGTGCTGCTCGCTGAGCATGCGCGGGATCGAGCGGTGAATGCTGGGAGCACAGCATTCAACGCATCCCGGAAGTAAATACTTGTGGGTTTCTAATGCCCACAAGCAAAATGGAATAGTCCAGCAAGAAATTTTCTAAGTTATCCAAACGGACGGAATCGGCGATCGGCGGGGAGAAGAACTTGAGCAGGTGAGTTACATTTTATTTATGTGTTTAGTTCACACTGAACGAAAAAAAAAAAAAAAACATATTTTGGCGGAATCCCGCTTTAACTCTGGCCGATGACATTGCTGGTGCACGTGCAGTAACTTCTGCATTTATGGCACACTGCCTGTGCTGTGATTGTAGAGTACACCATGCCGTTATAGTGACTCCCACGCGCATTCATGGGAATTACATTATAACAGCTGGAGAGCGCAAAGCGGAAGAAAGACTGGGAGGAGATGGAAATGCCGGAAGCAGTGGTGCACCAAAAGCCCTGCATGTTGCATCTTTGGTGCACTTTCAGAAAACGCACCAAAAACACACAATCTAATAGAAGCCTATGAGAAAGTGTGGGTAACCCGCACGAAAACTGCGAATATACTGCACTTCACCCACGCTGTTGCTTTGGGGAAACCGCTGCAGAGCAATTTGAAAGGGGTCTAAGCCTGACATAATGTGCTTATATGCTGTGCTTATGATTAGGCGTTCTGATGTGTGGGGGTATCATTAAGAATTAATGCCACCCCTGAGAATCTGCTAAAGAGCAGTGCGTTTTGCCTGCGGTTCAGTAATGTGCACAATTTTGTGTTCTCAACCTGCACAGGTATGACAATAGAAATGCGGCTCAACTGCGTGTTTTTAGCACCTCCCACAAGTGTAAATGAACCCTAACAGAGATACAGACAGCAGTAAAATCTGAGTGTTCTAATCCCTCTCTATACAAAAAAAAATATATTTTTTTTATATTTCACCCAATTCAATACTGGGCACTTTTACCTCCTTCCTGCCCAGGCCAATTTTCGGCTTTAGGCGCTGTCTCACCTTGAATGACAATTGCATGTAGTGCTGTACATAAGATTTTTCTATCATTTTTTTCACACAAATAGCGCTTTCTTTTGGTGGTATTTAATGACCACTGAGGTTTTTATTTTTTGCTAAATAAACAAAAAAAAATTCCTTTTCTGATTTTAAAAGGAAACACGGTTTACTATACTTAAGTGATGAATGGACACAGGAGCGATCAGTACTGATGTCCATTCAGGTAAAGCAAGGGGCTGGTAAACACATGTTTACCACCCCCACCACTTTTCATCCTGGTGACAGCTTCCCTGTGTGCCCCATCAGAACCTGCAGCCGACGGGAGGGGGTGGAGGGAGATCCACCCAGCAGCATAGCATGGACAGATTGGGGGATCAGTGGGGAGGGGGGGCGACATTATGGCATTATGGGGGTCGGAGTGATGGGTGGTGGGGAATGTAAACATTTAAAAAGCCCCTGTGGGTACCCACAAAGGATCGGGTCAGATTGGTGTGGGGGGATCAAACCTGGAGATACAGGAAGCAGCGGCATTGGGGGGGGGGGGGTTGCCGTGTATTGGCTTGTTGCCCAGTGCCCACTAATCAGAGCTGTCTGTTTGTTTAGCTCTCTGAACATAGCCAGAGGAAGAATGTCCGGTACATATGGCGTACGGACCTGGCCAGCTAGAAGCAGTGCTGTGGGTCCGTACCATGTATGAACCTGGCAGCAAAAGGGTTAGTTCACCTTTACCAAAAAACTGCCTAGGCAGGTAAAGGGCATCTGTAGATAAGATAAACAAGCTGTTCAGTTTTGACCAGTTGGATAATGCCATTGCTATAGGTGTAGACCATATACGTACCTCATGAAGCCTAAGGGCTAATTTACACTTGCTTCTGCTTCAACACACATTAATGGCTAGTTTACACTTGCTTCAAAAAAAGGCTTCAGACAGGCTTTGTTAAAGCTCTCTTGACTAGCGTTCAAAGCCCCGTCACTAAATAAAATGATTAGCTTACAGTCCTGTTTACACCTGCCTTTGCTTTTCTTTTCTTTGGCTTTGCTTCAAAAATGTTCCCACATGTTGCTTTAGTGGTGCTTCAAAGCGTCTTCAAAGCCTCCAAAGAAGTCTATGGCAAAGCTCGCTTGAAGCCTCACCGAAGCCTCACCGAAGCCTAATCAAAGCCCCACCGAAGCCCCACGAAGCTCCACCGAAGCCTCATCGAAGCACCAAGCAAAAGCAAGGTGTAAACAGGACTGTAACCATTATATTTAGTGACAGGAGCTTTGACTGGCATTCAGAGAGCTTTAACAAAGCGTGTCCAAAGTCATGTTTTGAAGCAAGTGTAAACTAGCCCTAACTGCAAAACTCCTAGGACATTCAAGGAGAGGCCTAGCTGTTAGGGCTCATTTACACTTGCTTTGGCTTCAACACACAATAATGGCTAGTTTACACTTTCTTTAAAACATGGCTTTGTACATGCTTTGTTAAAGCTCTCTGAACGCTAGTCAAAGTCTCTGTCACTAAATAAAATGGTTAGCTTACAGTCCTGTTTACACCTTGCTTTTGCTTTGCTTCGGTTCAAAAATGTTACCCCATGTAGCTTTAGTGGTGCTTCAAAGCATCTTCAAAGACTCCATTTAAGTCTATTATTATTATTATTATTATACAGGATTTATATAGCGCCAGCAGTTTGCGCAGCGCTTTACAACATCAGGGAAGACAGCACAATTACAATACAATTCAATACAGGAGGGATCAAAGGGCCCTGCTCGTTAGAGCTTGCAATCTAGAAGGGAGGGTCAAGTGGAAACAAAAAGGTAATAACTGTGGGAGATGATCAGATGGACAAAATGAAAATACAGTTGTTAGGTGTGGGTAGGATAGGCTTCCCTGAAGAGGAGGGTTTTCAGGGATCGTCTAAAAGATAATAGAGTAGGAGATAGAAGGACAGATTGGGGTAAGGAGTTCCATAGGCTTGGAGAGGCTCTGGAAATGTCCTGGAGACGAGCATGGGAGGAGGCGATGAGAGAGCTAGAGAGCAGGAGGTCTTGAGAAGAATGAAGAGAACGATTAGATTGGTAATTTGAGACTACTTTGTGAATCAAGAGCTTTGTTGCGTCATTGGTTAGAAAGGAGCGTATTTTGGAGATGTTCCGGAGGTTGAGGCAGTAAAAATTGGACAGTGATTGGACATGGGGCTTAAAGGAGAGTTCTGAGTCCAGGACTACTCCTAGAACCTTGGCATGTGGGGATGGGCTGATAGTTGTGCCATCAATTTTGACCGAGAAATCAGGGAAAGAGGCACGTGGGGGAGGAAAAATTATAAGTTCAGTTTTGGATAGACATGTGCATACTGAAATATTTTGTTTCTGAATTTCGTTTTCGTCCGAAAAATAAATTTATTTAGTTACTCCCGAAATTAGTTTTTATTTATTTTGTTTTGTTAAAAAATGCATTAGTCTGAAAATCTGAAATAATTAAGGTTGAATCTGTCATTGAAGGCTTATGGTGTCTGTCGAATGTTTTAAGAAGATTCGACGGAGCAGCTAAACTGTACGACGCCGCAATTGTACAATTCCGGTTGAATGTTCCGCCTACAAGCTATAGTAGAATTCTAATGTTGTATGACACTAGTAATATTTATATTTATTAATTATTATTACTAGTCAACCAACATTAGAATTCTTCTATATCCTTTGGGCAGAGCATTTGACCATAAATGTCCGCTCGCGCCGACTGCTTCGTCGAATCTTTTCTCACTATGTCGAATAATCTTGGACTAATAGAGTTAGGTTAGGCACATTCGACCTTTTTTGATATTTTCTCTATAATGTCGAATCTTTTGCCTCTATGTCGAATCTTTTCTCTCTATGTAGAATAATCTTGGACTAATAGAGCTAAGATTAGGCACATTTGACCACAGGTTCGATGGACACAGATTGCTGATGTCAGCGTCATGTCGAATCTCCTATCTATATCGAACTGTTGTCACAACGAAAACAAAAATAAAGCATTTGTTTATGTTGTATCTTTCGCTTTTCGGATTCTGCACGTTCGTTATCGTTTGTTAAAGTGATAACGAAAATACCCGAAATTCGGACAAAAACGAATGCACATGTCTAGTTTTGGATAGATTAAGTTTGAGGAAGTGGGGTGACATCCAGACTGATATATCTGATAGTAAAATAGTGATGCGTGAGGAGACTGAAGGAGTGAGTTGAGGGGTAGAGAAATAGATTTGAGTGTCGTCAGCATAGAGATGGTAATGGAAGCCATGGGAGGCTATCAGCTGACCCAGAGAGGAGGTGTAGATTGAAAATAGGAGAGGTCCAAGAACAGAACCTTGGTGGACCCCAACAGAGAAAGCCAGAGGTGAGGAGGCAGTAGAATTGTAGGTTACGCTGAAGGTGCAGATAAATAAGTAGGTAGAAAACCAGCGAAGAATGCAGTCACGGAGACCAAAGGCATGGAGTTTCTTGAGGAGGAGGGGGTGGTTAACCATATCAAAGGCAGCGGAGAGGTCCAGAAGTAGGAGTACAGAATAGTGTCCCTTAGTTTTGGCCATTAGTAGATCGTTTTTTAGTTTTAGGAGAGCAGTTTCTGTGGAATGTTGAGGACGAAATCCAGACTGAAGGGGGTCAAGAAGGCCATTATCAGCAAGATGGACGCTCAGTCGGTTGTAGACTAGATGTTCAAGGAGTTTGGATAAAAAGGGGAGCAAGGAGATGGGGCGTAGGTTGTTAAGATCGGATGGGTCCAGTGAGGGCTTTTTAAGTATGGGGCAGACAAGTGCATGTTTTAAGGAATTGGGGAAGATGCCAGAAGAGAAAAAGAGATGGAAGATGTGGGTTAGAGAGTGTAGACTGGAGCTAGAGGGTGACTGTAGCATTTGTGAGGGAACAGGATCCAGAGGGGAGGTGGTAAGATGGACGTTCACAAGTAATTTAGCAACCTCTTCTATAGTGGTGGGGTTGAAAGAGGGAAGTAATGATTGTACCTGTGGACATGAGGTGGGTGTAAGGCATGGAGGGTGTCTGAACAGTAGAGATCTCCTCGCGAATTGTATCAATCTTCTGTTTGAAGTGAATGGCGATCTCCTAAGCAGTGAGTGAGTTAGTGGGTGGAGGCAGTGGAGGGCGAAGTAGAGAGTTGAAGGTAGAGAAGAGTTGACGAGGACGGGATGATATGTTTTTAATGAGAGTGATGAAATAGGTCTGCTTGGCAGTGAGTCTATGGCAAAGCTCGCTTGAAGCCCCACTGAAGTTCCACCAATGCCTCATCGAAGCCCCACAAAGCCTCACAGAATCCCCATCGAAGCTCCACCAAAGCCTCATTGAAGACCCACTGAAGCCTCAAGCAAAAGCAAGGTGTAAACAGGACTGTAGGCTAACCATTTTATTTAGTGAAAGGAGCTTTGACTGGCGTTGAGAGAGCTTTAACAAAGCGTGTCCGAAGCCTTGTTTTGAAGCAAGTGTAAAGTAGACCTTACTGTTCACAATCACAGGAGCGAGCTCTCAAATGCTAAGCTCAAAGCTACTGCATTTTGTAGAGAAAGTGGATGTGAGGGGGTTTGAATCAGAGAAAAAGCTCACTCCTGTAATGGTGAACACTAAGAGCTAGGTGTTTCTTAGCAACGTCCTTAGCAACACCCTAAAGCCCCATACACACGGTCGGACAATCCGCGGACAAGGTCGGTCGGATCCTGTCCGTCATACTTTGTCTGATGTTGGTTTTGCGTACACACGGTCGGACAAAGTTGTCGGAAAATCCGATCATTCTGAACGTGGTGACGTTTGGTGCCTACGACGGGACTACGTAGAGGCTAGTAGCCAATAGCTTTGGTCTTGTAATGTGATCTGAGCATGCGTAGCACTTTGTCCGGTCGGACAACCGTACACACGATCGGATTTGGTGTGATCGGACCGTGTTGTCGGCAAATCTTTCCAGCAGGAGATAAGACTTTGTCCGTCGGACAATCCGACGTACACTGTCCGATGGTGCATACACACGGTCTGATTTTTCAACAACATTGTCCGATCGGACAGAATCCATGAAAAAGTCCGACCGTGTGTATGGGGCTTCAGAGTTTTCTAGTCAGGCTTCATGAAGTATGTAAATGGCCTACACCTATAGCAAGGGCTTTATTCAACTTTAGTCAGAGCTGCATAGCTTGTTTTTACCGACAGACAACCCTTAGCTGCATAGGCGGGTTTTCGGAAAAGGTGAACTATGTTTTTATTGGTGTAAGCGCTACATGAGCTATTGCGGCACGCGGGCCCCCGGACTATGCTTTGGTGGGAAAGTAAATGGGTAGTTATATGTGTTTGGTCTGCTTTGTGATGTCCATTGATTGAACTTTATTTCTGGTCTGCTTTACAACATTTCTGTCACAGATAGGAACACTTGCGCGCCCCCGGTATCTTTGCCAGTGTAAGGTCGCGCAAGCCACACCCCCTCACAGTAATTTCCCCGCCCACGGTCTCCCTGTTTTCAGCAATATTGTGGAGAACGCGCAAACCACGCCCATTCACAGCGATTCCCCGCCCACAGCCTCCAAGTTCGCAGCACTGGTAAGGGGACGCGCAGACCACGCCCCTCCGCGGTGATATCTCCACCCACGGTGTCCCCGTTTCTCTCAGGCGGATGACGTATTCCCGTCACCTAATGGGGTGACAACGGCGCCGTCGCCCGCTCTCCCTCACGGACGGTTCTAGCTTCCCCGGGGTAGCTGAGGAAGCATTTCTAAAATGCGGTAAAGGCGAAGTAAAACCGGGACAGGAAGAAGAGAGAGAGAGGGAGGCCGTGCACGCGCGCGCCTCGTGTGCTTTCGCCTAGCGTGCCCGCGCACGTCGGCGCGTCAAGTGTGTCGGAGAGTCCCCTGTACTGGGGAGAGGAGGAGGTTTCGGGAGCCATGGCGACCAACATAGAGCAGATCTTCCGCTCCTTCGTGGTGAATAAATTCAAGGAGATCCAGGAGGAGGGAAAGCTTACCAGGTGAGCGGGAGGCTGGTGTGGTGGCGATAGGGGAGTGAAGGGGACGGGTACGCTACACCGAGGCCTGGCTGCGGCCTACCCGGGGTTATCGGGTTGCTGTGTGGCCTGCAGGGGGATAGGCAGGCCTCGGTGGAGGCGGGGATGTCGGTCGGACCAGGCCCCGGCCTACCTCCCCCCTGGGCTCATGTGGTCTGTGTTTTATTTATAGACGTCTAACAATAAAGGTGTAAACCTCATATTAGAGAGCGTTCTCTACAGGCTCGGGGAGGAAGTGCACAACATTCCATGGGGGTCTGACCTGATCATATCTATGTCATGGTTACTACATCCTGCCTTGTGTCACCCCCCCAGGATCATGTTTTTAGGGTTTTATTTACAATTTTTACACCTATGCGGTTTGATGTGAAAAGTGATGCCGTTGCAAAGCACTAAACATGAAGAATCCTGTCATTTCCATTATTGGGGTTCCTTTACACTTGTGATCAGGTGAGCCACAGTTTTACCTCTCCCTCTTAATGACCGCGCTGTAGTCCAATGACGGCCACAGATTGCAGGGAGGTGTCGTGGCTTCCTGCGCGTTCCCTGCAGCGTGCATCGGCAGTCATCTGTGTTCAGGGTAAAGAGCCAATCACAGCAGCTCTTTACCATGTGACCAGCTGAGTCCAATCACGATGTAAACAGGATTTGCTGGTTATCGGCAATCCTCTTCCCACGATGTCCGCACGTGAGGAGAGCTGCTAAGTGGCAATCCACACAGGGGACATCTACGCTGATAATCAGGGCTGCCAGTCGGTGCCCGCCAGTGCAGCCTAATCAGGGCTGCCAGTCGGTGCCCGCCAGTGCAGCCTAATCAGGGCTGCCAGTCGGTGCCCGCCAGTGCAGCCTAATCAGGGCTGCCAGTCGGTGCCCGCCAGTGCAGCCTAATCAGGGCTGCCAGTCGGTGCCCGCCAGTGCAGCCTAATCGGTGCCCGCTAATCATGGCTGCAAATCTGTTCCCACCAGTGCTGCCCACCTGGTGCAGCCCAATCGGTGAAGGAGAAAAATTATTTATTTACAAAATGTTATAACCGACACTAAGAACAACTTTTATTTATTTTTTTTATTTTTTTGTCCTTTTCAAAATTTTTGATCTTTTTTTTTTTTTTTTTTCTTTAGTTTAGCAAAAAAATAAGAGAACTCCATCTGTCTCAAAATAAATTGTACAAATTCCATCAGAACGGTGTTGAATGACAATTGCGCAGTCATGCAAAGTGCGACAGCACTGTAATCTGAATATTTGCCTGGGCAGGAAGGGGGGTGAAAGTGCCCGGTAGGCAAGTGGTTAAATTGTACATTATCCCAGCCTTTCATATTCCTGATATGTGGCTGCTGTACCATGTACTTGTATGTAAAGTATCCTGTTCTCTTTGTATGGCTTCCTTTGTGTGAAATCCATAGTGATCCTACCAGTCCCTCTGCTTTCCTATTGCAAACTGACCACACTAGACATGAGAGCAAGTCCACAACAGCGTGGTCAGTTTTCTAAAATGTTTTAATAGAGAGCACAGCCTGTCTGTCCTACAGAGGTCAGACTTGGGCTGACACTTCTCACACCTTACAGGGAAGATCAGTGTACGTCTCTTTCTCTGTGTGATCACTTTATAAATGCCTATATTTTTTTTTTATTTTTTTACTTCTAATGTGTTGAACCACATGGCCTCAGGTTTTATCCCCTTCATGACCAGAGCGTTTTTTTGCTGTTCAGCACTACACTACTTTAACTGGCAATTTCTCATCATGCAACACTGTGCGCAGTGCGCAAATGAAATTTATGTGTTTTCTTTAACAAACACAGCTTTCTTTCGGTGGTATTTGATCACCACTGGGTTTTTTATTTCTTATTCTATAAATGAAAAAAAGCCAAAAAATTTTGAAAAAAAAATTCTACTTTATATCCAATAACATAGATATTTCTTAGGCCAAAATGTATTCTTCTACGTAACACTTTTTGACAACACAGGTATAGTTCTGATTGTGCTTTGGTCTGGTAATTTGATCTGAGCATGCGTGGCACTTTGTCTGTCGGAATTCTCTACACACGATCAGACTAAAAAGTCTGATTGGATTTTGTTGTCGGAAAATTTGAGAGCAGGATCTCAAATTTTTTCCGTCGGAAATTCTGACGGAAAAAGTCCCATGGAGCCCACACACGGCCGCATTTTCCGACAACATGGTCCGATCGGACATTTTCCGTCGGAATTTCCGACATGTGTATGGGGCATAATAGTGTGGTGGACAATCTGGCGCTAACTGACACTGGTTGGGTGGGACACTAACGTGAGAATACTGTACTAATGGCACTGGCTGGGAAGGGGATAACACCAAAGGGAATACCTGTGTGCTTAACGAGTGTATCGTGTTCTGCTTTTAATAACAGATCTGTCTGCTTTTTCTCCCTGAGCTTAGAGTTTATTTCAGGAATTGGATGCAGGCAGATTGCTGTCTTTGTGCTGAGTTCTGTGTGTTTTGTCAACACAGAACTCTGTGCTGTGATTGGACACAGTCGATCAGCAGGTGATCATTGGCTGAAATCTGCTGACAAACTTGTGCTGTGTCCAATCACAGCACGGGTCAGTAGGTGTCGTGCGCATACACAGCGCCAAAACAAAGTACACTACGGGTACATTGCAGTGCCTGGCTATGCCGCCCGCTCACAGTATATCTACTGTGAGCGGGAGGCAGGCAGAGATTATAAATGTGTGTGTGTGTGTCAGACAGACAGCCCCTGTCAGTGAGAGATGGGATGTATCTGCCACGCAGGATCTTGAGGTTCTTAACCACTTCAGCCCCGGACCAATTGGCAGCCAAAGGACCAGGCCCCTTTTTGCGATTCGGCACTGCGTCGCTTTAACTGACAATTGCGCGGTCGTGCGACGTGGCTCCCAAACAAAATTGGCGTCCTTTTTTTCCCACAAATAGAGCTTTCTTTTGGTGGTATTTGATCGCCCCTGCGGTTTTTATTTTTTGCGCTATAAACAAAAATAGAGCGACAATTTTGAAAAAAATGCAATATTTTTTACTTTTTGCTATAATAAATATCCCCAAAAAATATATAAAAAAAAGCATTTTTTTTCGTCAGTTTAGGCCGATACGTATTCTTCTACATATTTTTGGTAAAAAAAATCGCAATAAGCGATTATTGATTAGTTTGCGCAAAAGTTATAGCGTTTACAAAATAGGGGATAGTTTTATAGCATTTTTATTAATATTTTTTTTTTTTTTTTATTAGTAATGGCGGCGATCAGCGATTTTTTTATTGTGACTGCGACATTATGGCGGACACATCGGACATTTTTGACACATTTTTGGGACATTTGTCATTTATACAGCAATCACTGCTATTTTAAATAGCACTGATTCCTATGTAAATGACAGTTGTAGTGAAGGGGTTAACCACTAGGGGGCGGGGAGGAGTCAGTGTGACGTGTGTTGTGTTTTTTTTACAGTAGGGGGCGTGGCTGTACGTCTGACGTCATTGATCGGCGTTCCCGATGACAGGGAACCGCCGCTCACTGACAGTCAGTGTAGGAAGCACGGGGAGAGGTTTGTTTACATAGACCTCTCCCCGTTCTTCAGCTCCGTAACCCGATCGCGGGGTACCAGCGGCGATCGGGTCCGCTGGTCCCGCGGCCGTGGTCACGGAGCTCCCGACCGGGTCGCGAGCGCGCCGCTGGCGGCGCGCTCCCGACCCACGGGCAGGCAAATGCACGATCACGTACAGGTACGTGATTTTGCCTGCCCGTGCCATTCTGCTGACGTATATATGCAGTGGCCGGTCGGGAAGTGGTTAAGATAAATGTGTGAAGGTGAAAGGTCTGTCGGCAGGACTGGCGACATCTTGCTCCCCCACCTGGGGTATATTTTGACTTACCTGAGTAGAATCTGTGGCAGGGCTGTGAGGGAACATGCCTGCAGGACTGATGAAGACTCAATGAGGTCTATTTATTAGCCAGGAGGCTTACATTTTGTTTGGACTTTTGCTTTGACACTGTTTTTTACCCCTGCGTGGGAATCCTTGTCGGTCTGCTGACCAAATAAACATGGGCAGGAAGCCCTTAACCTTGCACATGGCTGGATTACCTCTGAGAACTCTGTACTTGAAGCTAATATTAATATATATTGTGTGTGTATTTTTATATTATGTATGTTTGTTGTACCAATACCCGGCATTTGCATGAGTACTAGTGCAAATGCTCCGATACTTGGGATGCTTGGGGGAGGGGGGGGGGGTTAGGGGTTACAAGCATCAATCTCCCTGTATAGCTTTTCTGATAAGCCGCTTCTCCTCCTCTCCCTCCTCCCACGGCTGTCGGGGAGATCGGTGCTTGTAACTCCCCTCTGTGCTCCCCGTTTTGTTTTCCGGGTCCCCCGGTGTCCTCCTGGATCTTTCAGGATGGAGAGCGGAGGAAGGAGCCGGTAAATCTGTCCTTTACCGGCTCCTTCCTTTTCTGAATGCACAGAGTGTGTAATCCCTAACTATCTGTCAGTGTTTACGAATCGATGCTTCAGTTTATGAATGGAGAGGAGCCTCCATCTCCTGTCCATTTATCTCCAGTGCTGCTGAGAAAGGGACTGGGGAATCTCTATCATCAGTCCCTTACCCTGTCTTAAAGGGGAGATATGATGGGTCTGTTTATACCTCTGATATCTCACCAATGGGGCTGATAAAAAAAAAACACACTAACATGGGGGAGCACCTGTGCAGGTGCGCTCCTGAGTCCCGCTGCTGCGTACATTGACACAGACAGCAGGACTTGGCCCCGGCTCCCGTGTCACTGGATTTGTTGACAGCAGCCGGAGCCAAATGCTCCTGCTGCTATGAATCTTTCCAATGATGACCCGAGACAATGGCTGGGGCTGCTGGACTCGTGCTTGTCCCTGGAACAATTGGGTTCAGGGGGCACGCAATGTTTTTTGGGCATTTTGTCAGGACAATGGATGGGGTTAGTGCTTCAATCATCCCGGCACCATGGTTTGTATAGTATCAGGGTGATTGCAGCGCATTATTTCTATCATTGCATTGTAATATGAAATAGTTCAACTCACCATAATGCAGAATCAGTTGGGAGCCTTGAGCTTGCCACCGCTGCCTCCCAGCAGAATGGGGATGGCGCATATACTTGCAGGTACGTACAATGCTGTCAGCCTCTCCTCAGCGTGGGTAAACTAGCTGCAGGTGAAAGGCAGGCACATGCGAGTGAGAGATGACGTCATTCTTCTCTCTCTTCTGGGCCGCTGCTGCACCTCTGTGTAGAGTAGCCTTCGCGGCCCTGTAAGTAAGGGTGGAACAGCGGTGCAGGCAATGAGATGATGTCGCACCGCTGACAGTTCTTGTCTCCTCCGCAGCCCGGCAGCAGAGGCGCCACTGCCTGGTGTTGGGGCATGGCGCACAGGTTGAGGACCTCTGCTAAAATACTGCTGCGCCAGGACACACTGATTGTGCCTACCTCCTCTAAACTCCTATGTGTGCATGGACACATAGGCTAACATGCAGGGGCATTCAGAGGCCGAAAAATAAAATGCCAAAACTTCCCTATGAGCGGCAGAAAAAACATCCATTGTGCAATAGGTCAATGTGGTGGCATTTTATTTGTTTTTTCAGTCTTTTTCTTTATTTTTACCTAGTAATCCTGCCAGTTACCATTTTGAAGTTGATTTACTAATCTTTATGGCAATTTCAAATATACTGTGCACTTCAAGTGCATTTGCTTTAGATCTGAGGGGAAGCTCTGCTGATTTCTAGCGTTCAATCATGCACAGGTAAAAATGCTGTTTTTTTTTTTTTTTTTTTCCTTGCATGTGATTGGGTTTTCTTTGCAAAGTGAAGCTCTACCTCATTTACTGCAAAGCTCATTTTAGCTGTAACGTGCAGTGCATGGTATGTTTGTTTTTTTTTTTTTTTTTTTTTTTTTCTTTTAGTAACTCAACCCCATTGTGTCCTTGGTGTAACCATTGTTTACTGGGGTTGATTTACTTAAAGTGGTTAAGGTTCTTTATCTTATTGCATTAGAATAAAAACCTTCTGTGTGCAGAAGTCCCCTCTCAGCCCCCCAAATAATTTACTGAGCCCATCTTGATCCAACGATGTTACACGAGAGACTTAGCTGTCCGTACTCTCCCTCCTCGTTGGTGAGACAGTGAGCCAATGAGGAGAGAAAGAAGGCGGCGCCAGGTTGCGACTGTCTAAATGGACACGGAGCTGCGGCTCGGGCGCCCCCATAGCAAGCTGCTTGCACTTGACTGGAGGGAGGGGCCAGGAGTGCCCAAGAGGGACCTGAGAAGAGAAGGCTCTGGGCTGCTCTGTGCAAAACCACAGAGCAGGTTAGTATAACATGTTAGTCATTTTTTTTCTCCTTTTTAAAATTATTTTTTTTATCACTTGAAAGGCAAATGGACTGCTCAGTTTGCAAGGGAATTTCCCTCAGAGCTTAGTGAATGAGGTGGAGCTCTGCTGACTGACATCGTCCAATCGTGCATGCAGGAGTGCCTTTTTTTTTTTTTTGCATATTCTTTGCAAACTGAAACCTCAACCTTTAATGAGCTCTGAGGCAAATGCCCTTGCAAAGTGACGTCCCCCTGTATTTATGATGGAGCAGCATTGTCAATTTAAACTGCTCTCCTACTTTGGACTACAAGCACACCCCCTCTCCTCATCTCCATTACATAATGTAGATTATGGAATGGGGGGGGGCGTGTAGTTTATGGAAGAGAAATGGAAAAAGCGATAACGTTGTTTGAGATTTCAGCTCACAGGAAGTCACACTGTATATCGACCAGTATCGGGATCAACATGTGTTACAGAAAAATGTCTTGGACTGTAAAATGAAAACTAATGCAGACACCATTGGACTTGTAAGCTGCAATATACTACATATTTGTTTAAATATTCTTTACTGGGTCAAGCACATGGGTGTACAGTTTGCTGTGCTCAGAACCAAATAGGTTATGAACACATCAGTATTGTTATGGGTCCATAAACATAGCTTAGTTGTTTTGGTCTGCTAGTTGCAGGAAAAAAAAATTCCTTCATTTCCCCCATCAACACAGTCAGTGTTTATGGGGGAATCCCTCCTGGAGCCGTATTGTTCTGCCTGCGGGGAGCCATCCTGGCCAGCAGAACACAATTATTTCTGATAGCTGCCGGCAATAATCGCATGAAAAAAAATCCAATAGGCTAGTTGTACCTAAGTCATTTTAAGGATTGATTTGGTTACAACCACCCTGCCCATAGATGGATCGAACTTCGTCTGGTCCCTGATGAACTAGCCAAGATTTGATCCATCCTTGGAGCTAAACTAGAAAAATCTGCACTTGCATTATGCATGTAAACATTGTGCTAATGTTTACATGTGTGCCGTGTGGATGGGTCCTATACATCAGTTGCTGCTCAGTCTTTTTGTAAACATTAGTAATGGGTAATCCACACACAGTGACTGAAGCAGAAGTTATTCTGAGTCGCCGCTGCTGATTACACACTTATGTTTACATGTTGAGCTTCACTGACTGAGGTACAGAGGGACCTTGGCCTTTAGTCATTCAGAATAACTGAAGAGCAGTGTTAATTTTGTTAACTAAAATATTTTAGTCGATTAAAATGCGACTAAAGCTAAAATGGTATTTTAGTCAGACTTTGACTATTATTATAATTGTACAGTATTTATACAGTTTGCGCAGCGCTTTACAACATGAGGGCAGACAGTACACTTACAATACAAATCAATACAGGAGGGACTAAAACTGAATTAAAATTTTCTGTCAAAATGAACACTGCACTGCCTCATAAGAGTATGTAGGGGTCATCTATAAGGCTGCATTCACACCTGAACGTTTTGTAGCTTGAAGCCTGAAGCTACAAAACGCTAGAGGGGAAAAAATACATTATTCTCTATGGAGATGGTTCACATCTCCACTCCAAAACGCCTGAAGCTCAAACAAGTTCCGGACCCTTTTTTGTCGCGTGAATCGGGCAGATTTGGGCGTTTTTATTCTTTTTACATTGGTGACCTTTTGCTGTGCACAAAATTCGCGGCAAATCGCGGTAAAAAAACGCCGCAATTTGGGCGATTTTCTGCCTGAAAAGCCACGCTCAGGTGTGAATGCAGCCTTAAGCTGCTAAAAGAGAAAAAAATTTAAAGGGCTTTTTTTTTTTATTATTTATTTTTCATAATATTTAATGTCGGTAATATATTCATGTAATTTGTGCAATGGCATTACGGCCAATAAAGTTTTTTTGGGGTTTTTATATTTTCAAGTTGTACTTCTGCTTGTCAAAAAGCAATAGTTTTGTTTGTTTATGACAGGGCTTGACAAATTTGCTTGGAATCTAGGAGCCAGCTAAAAAAGTTAGGAGCCAGGTTCTCTTTTTTTTTTTTTTTTACGACATGGAGACGAGTGAGGGGAAGATGGCCCCCGCCTGTCTCCAAGTCATTGCAGGGCAGAAGCGACTTCAAATCGTCACTTCTGCCCATAGCTCTTTAAAAAAGGAACATTTTATTATATTTTTTCAAATGGCAATTTTTTTTTTTGCATTTTAGTGTAAATATGAGATCCGAGGTCTTTTTGACCCCAGATCTCATATTTAAGAGGTCCTGTCATGTTTTTTTCTATTTCAAGGGATGTTTACATTCCTTGTAATAGGAATAAAAGTTACACAATTTTTTTTTTTTCAAAAGAACAGTGAAAAAATTAAAAGTTAACATAAATAAGAAAAAAAAAAAAATTTTAAACGCGCCCGTCCCGCCGAGCTTGTTTGCAGAAGAGTAGCGCCCGCATATGAAAGCGGTGTTCAAACCACACATGTGAGGTATTGCCGTGATCGGTAGAGCGGGAGCAATAATTCTAGCCCTAGACATCCTCTGTAACTCAAAACATGCAACCTGTAGAATTTTTTAAACGTCACCTATGGCGATTTTAAAGGGTAAAAGTTTGTCGCCATTCCACGAGCGGGCAAAATTTTGAAGCGAGACATGTTTGGTATCAATTTACTCGCTGTAACATTATCTTTCACAATATAAAAAAAATTGGGCAAACTTTACTGTTGTGTTATTTTTTAATTAAAAAAAAGTATTTTTCCCAAAAAAGTGCGCTTGTAAGTCCGCTGCGCAAATACGGTGTGACAAAAAGTATTGCAACGACCGCCATTTTATTCTCTAGGGTGTTAGAAAAATAAATATATATAATGTTTGGGGGTTCTAAGTGAAGGAGATGCAGTGCCGTGAAAACAAAACAAAAATCTCCATTAGCATTGCTGGGTGTCATACCAACGGCCACCACAAGAGGGCGCCAGATTCTACAAGGTACCATAGGACTGCACAAGGCCGCAAAGCCGGGGCCTCAATTACCGGCCGGCGCGGCCCTTCGCGATCGCGCGCGCGGCGGGGGGGTGCACTATGGAGACAGGATACCTCCCCAGCTGTGCTGCGCCAGGTCGCTAATTCTAGTCGCCAATGCGACCTGGCGCCTGGTATTCGTCGAGCACTGGTTTATGATGTATAAAGACTTTCTATATTGCAACGGCTAAATCTGTGTCTGTAGTGCATGTTCAAACCTTAATACCATAAATATAGAGGAGAAATGAGATGTTGGGCTAGGTCTGCAACTAACGATTATTTTCATAATCGATTAGTAAGTCGATTTATTGTTTCGATTAATCAGTTAATAACCTTAAAAAAAAAGTGTGGTGTATAATTTAGTTAATATGTAAAGTTTAAAAAAAGGCAATCCATTCTTAAATAATGTAACTCTATGCAGTGGTAAATATAAACAACCAACCATGGTTAGGGAGCATAATATCGAATCCACTCTGAGAACTAACAGACAGAAGCGATATACTGTATATACACTATTAGAAGAGATCTACTGTATATACTATTAGAAGAGACATACTGTTTTTTGGCCAATTTGTTGTTGGGCAGATTAAAAAACACAAATTGCTACAAAAACGTATTGCATGTTTTTTCTGCAGCTTCTCCATTGAAGTATATTGAACCAAAAAAGCACCGTTTTGCGTAAAAAAAATAAAATAAAAAAAAAAACACTTTCCAAATACGCAGCGGCTGAAAAAACAGTAGATGTGATCGTGTCCCATAGGAAACCATGTTAAATGAACTGTAGTGCGTTTCTGCAAAAAACACATAGAAGTGAACCAGGTCTAAGACGTTTAGTAACATAATGGGGTGTAAAAAAAAATAAAAATAGAATGAGCCCTTTATAGTACAAAAAAAGCAGATAATTACTACTGTAAGGGGTTAATTTTTTTTACTGTAGAACTGTGTAAGTAATATTTACAGTAGCAATTTTCTCTTTTTGTACTATAAAGGGCTAATTTTAGTTATTTTTTTTTTTTTAACCCCATTATGTTACTGGCCGATTAATCGATTATGAAAATAGTAATCGATTAATTTCATCGATTTAGTTGTCTATTTAATCGTTTCAGCCCTAGTTGGGACTTTATGAGACCAGGACTATCCAGTACACGGGTCTCCATCCCTATTGGTTGGTAAAAGAGGGGAGAAGGGGGAATAAGGGGAAATGGGACTTTATATGAAACCCAAAACTTGGGCAGATTGAATGATTCAATGATGGTTATTCAAATGTGTCAAATTTGTGTTTCATATAAAGCCCCATTTCCCCTTTATAATAACACAATTGAGCATAGTGCAATAGATAACATGGTAAAGAAATAAATGATACAGAATAAAGATAAACTTGATTAGTAGATCATCTAATATAGTAAACATTATTGTACATGGTAAATAAGCACTATACCCAAAATTGTGTAACAACATGGTAGGTAATATAAATAATTGATTCAAGCAGGTCAGACCCATGGTATTCACATGATTGCTGTGGCATAGCATCAAATAAAAAGCTTGACGTGTTTCGTGGGTTGTCTCCACTCATCAGGAGCAGCTATACATAAGGGGGACCTATAATATATTGTTAATAATCAATGGTAATTTATGGGTATATGTTACAAAGATGTAGATATTGATGATAATTAATACCCGGGAGCTGGGGTGATGGCAGTGCAGCCACGCGAGGGCCAAAGTAGTGCTGATGGTAGAAGGGAATTGCTGGTCGGTGACTCAAGTGCATGAAGAGGGCTCCGAGGGGCTACTGTAATGGAGAATGGCATGAAATTGGTGTCCATGGGGAAAAAAATTAGACCGAAAACAAAATAAGAAAATATAGAGCCATGGGGTATAGAAAGTACCAGAGAGGGCACCCAAAAGCGGTGAAAAGGGTGATCAAAAGTACCAAACCTAGCAAACCACCATTACGGCCAATAGAGGAAGCCATGGCAATGGATTTACCTGAAGCTTCTGGTGATATAAAGTCCCATTTTCCCTTATTCCCCCTTCTTTTATTAATGCCATAAATAACGTTATTCAATTTTTAATTAATTTTTTTTTGCCTCCAGGTGTATGTAATGACTTTGGAAATTTTAAAGAAATGCTTAACTAATGCATTACAATTTACCTAAACCTATTTGATTTTAGTAGACTAAATAACGACAAAGTAAAATGTCATTTTAGTCAAAAGACTACAACTAAATCGAAATTTGATGTCAAAATTAACACTGCTAAAGGGGGGGGGGGGGTCATCTTGTGCCCACCATCACAATAATGACTTATTTAGGGCCGATGGGTAAACTGTGCAAATCAGTGGTGGTTGCGCTGAATGTATGTTAATAAGGACATAAACACTTATGTCTGTCTGAGTTGAAATGCAGAACGGACCACTTCTTTTTGCTCTACCGGCAAGATCCTTTATAAATAGTGTATAGCTGTGAGCATTAGGCCTACAGGTTAAAGAAGGGTTTACTTCCTCTTTTGTTCCCCTCAAAGTAAAAGCATAATGGGCTAGTATGCATGGAATACTAGCCCATTATGTGCCACTCGCCTGCAAACAAAGCCTGCAATGTCCCCGCTGGTGGCCGCACCCATCTTCACCCCTCTTCCTTCCGGGGCTGTGGACTCTGGCTCTGTGACTGGCCGGAGTCACGTGATGTCACTCCCACCCATGCACGCGCAAGTCACCGGTCACAGCATGGGCCATTTAGAAACGCTACGATCGTCCCCTTTCTTCAGTGTGCATGCACCGATGACTTCGCAATCGTATATGGTAAAATATTTCCTAAACCGTGCAGGTTTGGTAGATATTTCCAGTACCTACAGGTAAGCCTTATTTATATACTTACCTGTAGGTAAAAGTGGTGTAACTAGGTTTACAACCACTTTAATAGATTGTTTTTTTTTTTTAAATAAGACTTTACAAACATGTTGTACTTACCTCCTCTGTGCGGTTGGTTTTGCACAGTGCAGCCTGGATCCTCTTCTTCTCGGGTCCCTCTTTGCTGCTCCCGGCCCCTCCTTTCCTTTCAAGTGCTCCCACAGTCAGCAGCTTCCTATGGGGGCACTAGAGTTGAGTCACAGCTCCATGTGTCCATTCAGACACGGAACCCTTAGCCATCCCTGCCCCCTCTCTCCCCTGATTGGCTGGCTGACTTTGACAGCCGCGGGCGCCAACGGCGCTGCTGCTGGGTCTGAGCCAATCAGGAGTGTCCCGGATGTCTTAGACATTCGTGAACATCGCTGGAGAGAGATGGGGCTCAGGTAAGTAATTAGGGGTTGCTGGGGAGGCTGCTACACACGTTTTTTTTTTTTTTTTTTTTTTTAATCTTAATGCAATCTATGCATTAAGATGAACCATCTGCTTTTACAACTCCTTTAAAAAAGTTTTATTTTTATTTATTTTTTTTCCTTTTTATTCCTCATGCTCACTGGACGTTTTTACAGCTGTTGTTTTTGGCTTCAGGCATTTATTCTGCAGCCTGTAAACTCCCCAGCATGGTTATCCTATGTATTCATACACACAGGCTTTCATCAGCAGTTTTTGGCAGGGGCGCTTTCTGGCTGGAAAAACCCCACAACTAGTGGGTTTGAAGAGGGGGTTTCAGCTGTAAAAATGTGGCTATTCAACTTTTAGGAGTGTTTTTGAGCCATAAGCTTTTGTGGGTATATAGTTTTGCTAAAAAAGCAAATGGAAAAAACACTGCAAAACTCACGCAGCATTCTACAGCTAAAGCTACTGCCGTTTTTTATAACGTCCAGTGTGCATGTTGTCTTTTAACCACTTCAGCCCCGGACCAATTTGCAGCCAAAAGACCAGGCCCCTTTTTGCGATTCAGCACTGTGTCGCTTTAACTGACAATTGCACGGTCCTGCAACGTGGGTCCCAAACAAAATTGGCATCCTTTTTTACCCACAAATAGAGCTTTCTTTTGGTGGTATTTGATCGCCCCTGCGGTTTTTATTTTTTGCGCTATAAACAAAAATAGAGCGACAATTTTGAAAAAAATGCAATATTTTTTCTCTCTTCGCCTTTCAGGACAGCACCTTGGAGAGAGCGCAGCTCCGCCTTTACCCAGGAAACACTGCGTGACAACGCCCCTTTTTAAGATCAGCTGCTTCCACCATGCCTTCAGTTTTAGTGTTTCCTCCGCCATGGTGGAACACTGCTGGGGAACCAGGGGTGCTGCGCTCTCTTTAAAGGAAAAACGAGGGTTTTGGCAGTACCTTGTGCTTACGTTCGCAAAGACCAGCCCAGCACCTTCCCGAACGATGGGGTTGGTGTTCCGGTGTTCCCTTCCTTCGTCGGCTCACAGGAGTAATGGACTGCCGGAGGTTGATCGCCCGTGCGTTCGGGGGGCCGCGGTTGTGCTCAGAAACGAGCGTTCCATGCCAGGCCTCAGCATGGCGGCGCCGAATCCCGGACGGCGGGGGACGCCAGTTCCGGTGGGTGGAGACCTCCGGCAGGGCGTAGCAGCAATTGGTTCCAGCTGCTGGAACGCAGGAGGAAGGGGCAGGTCCTCTGGCCGGGACTTCCGTTTGTTTGGCACGGTCGGAAAGCCATTTAAAGCGTGCGGACGGCGGCTGCTACGATCGAAATGGAGGACGGATCTTCAGCAGCTATGGCGGATGCAGGCGCCCAGGTTCCCGGCCAGTCCCAGGTAGGAGAGGTACAGAGGGACCTCTTTCCTTTACATTACTGGGTGTTTTTTGTTTGGTTTATGTATTAAGTTAACCTGCAGCTGTCTGCTTTGGTGTAAAGGTCCATTAGCAGTTCAGCAGGGATTGAGACTCTGGGCACTTAGGGTGTTTGTCTTTGGGGGGTCTACCTGTTGTACTCTTTAGTGGCTGCAGTTAAAGAGGACCTGTGGGTTCTTTTATTTCTGTCGTTTCAGAAAGTTACTGCTAAGTCAGAGAGAACTTCAAGAAAATGCCCCTCATGCAAAAATCCTTTAAGGGACTCTTGGCCCAAACCCCTGTGCAGATCCTGCATTGCGGATTTAGTGAAGGGGGAGTCTTCACAGGAGTGCAAGGAACTCCTGTCTTCAGTGAGAAAAGAACTAGCAGAGGCCCTAGGGACAGTACGCTCCCTTGTGAAAAAGCGTGGTCAGAGTTCCAGCCAAGAACAGGGTTCTCAATCCAGTCTCCCTCCGTCCACTTCTGTGCAAATTGAAAGTGAGTCTGAGGAAGAAAGGGAAAGCATTCCTCCCTCAACGTTTGATTCTGATGATGAGGAAGAGGAAGAAGAAGCCAAGGCTTCTAGATATAAACTGTCACTTGAGGAAGTTGATGATTTACTCAAGGCAATTTATACTACACTGGAGATCCAGGAAGAAAAAATTCAGCTGTCAGTACATGACAAAATGTACCAGGGGCTGGAGGAGGTTAAACATAGAGTCTTTCCGGTACACAAGGTGTTAACAGACTCCATTAAAAAGGAATGGAAGGATCCAGAGAAAGGACAATTTTTTTCTAAAGCCCTTAAAAGGAGGTTCCCTTTTGAGGAGAGTGAGGAGTGTGTTTGGAATAAGAAGCCAAAGATAGATGCGGCCTTCTCTCAAGTATCCAGAAAAACGGACTTAGCCTTTGAGGATATGGGAATTCTTAAAGACGCTATGGACAAAAAAGCGGATGGGCTACTGAAGAAAGCATGGGACTCTTCATTAGCCAATCTGAAACCTGCAATGGCAGCCACAGTTGTGGCCAGAAATTTGGAATGCTGGTTAGACCAACTCAAAAATCATGTGGTGGCAGGTACCTCCAGGAAAGATTTATTAGAGTCCTTCCCTACTCTGTTAAAAGCCGTCCGATATATGGCTGATGCCTCGGCAGAATCCATCAAAATGTCTGCCAGGTCATCAGCATTGGTTAATTCCGCAAGAAGAGCCCTCTGGCTTAAAACTTGGTCAGGGGATTCAGCCTCTAAAGGGAAATTGTGTGGGATTCCCTTTTCAGGGGACTTGTTGTTTGGTCCGGAATTAGAGACTGTACTTGATAGGACAGCAGACAAAAAGAAAGCTTTTCCTCAGAAAAAGAAAGTGGTACAACAGAGGAAGAATTTTCGTCCTTTTCGACAAACCGATAAGGAAAAGGACCAAACAAAGAAAAGACCTTGGAACCCCCAGAGAGGAAGAGGCAGGGGTGGGGTATTGTTCAGAAACCCTGAGCAATCCCCTAAAAAACAGTGACCAGCTTCCAGTAGGAGGGAGGCTTCAGGACTTCTTGCTCAGTTGGGAAAAAACAACAAGAAGTCCATTTGTCCTAGGGATAATCCAGCAGGGTTACCATCTGGAGTTTTTACAAAACCCCCCAAGTCGGTTCTACGTAACAAACTTACCGAAGGATCAGGAGAAGGCTCTGGCTATGAAGTCTCTTCTTCAAGAGCTGATGCAACAGAATGTCATCTCTCAAGTCCCAGAGGGGCAAAAAGAAAAAGGGTTTTATTCCCATATATTCTTGGTCAGGAAACCATCGGGAAAGTTCCGTCTGATCCTCAACTTGAAGCTGTTGAATCGATCCATAAAATACAAAAGATTCAGGATGGACACGATTTTTTCAGTAAAGAACTTGCTGACCCCCAGGTGTCACATGGCCTCCATCGATTTGAGGGATGCATACCTCCATATCCCAATAGCACCTCAGTCCCAGAAATTTCTACGTCTGGCAGTCAATTTGGGGAGGGGGGAGGTTTGGCATCTCCAGTTCAGAGCCCTGCCATTCGGCCTCTCCTCCTCACCCAGAGTTTTCACGAAAGTGATGGCAGAAGCATTGGAACCCCTGAGACTGAAAGGGATCCCAATAGTGCCCTACTTGGACGACCTGCTACTTTTCGCCGACTCAAAAAGTCAGGTGGAAGTCAACCTTCAAGTGACTCAAGCACATCTAAGAGGTCTGGGTTGGCTTCTCAACATTCAGAAGTCCAACCTAGTACCAGCTCAAAGAGCAAAGTTCCTGGGGTACGAAATAGACTCAGTAGAACAGAAAATATTTCTGCCCCAAGAAAAAATAGAAAAGATACAGTCGGCTCTGAAGGTACTTCAGTCCAATTCAAGGTTCTCAGTAAGACAAGCCATGTCAGCCCTGGGTCTGCTGACAGCAGCAATCCCTGCAGTACAGTGGGCCAGACTGCATGCTCGTCCGCTGCAGACAGACATTTTGACAAATTGGTCCTACCAGGAATCGCTGGAGAAAAAGTTTGTCATAGGGGTAAGAGCAAAAAGATCACTCTGGTGGTGGAGGAACCAGAGAAACATCTCAAAAGGTCTTCACTGGTCATTCCCAGTAACCCAAAGACTGACCACAGATGCCAGCGCATGGGGGTGGGGAGCCCACCTGGAAGAACAAACTATTCAGGGGGTTTGGTCCAAGCCAGAAGCGAGAAGGTCATCGAACTGGAGAGAGTTGAAGGCTATTCATCTGAGTCTTCTGTCCTTCCAGGAACTTCTAAAGAATCAGCATGTCCAAGTCTTGACGGACAATATGACGGCCGTGTTATACATAACAAAGCAAGGGGGCACAAAAAGCAGAACTCTGTTGGATTTAGCCTGCCAGATACTGAGATGGGCAGAGAACAACTTGGCCTCCCTATCGGCAGTACACTTAAAAGGGACGGAAAACACCTTGGCAGATCTCCTCAGCAGGAGGGAAGTAAGAGAAGCAGAGTGGTCTCTGAATCAGGATCTATTCAAGACAATAGCCAAGAGTTGGGGTGTTCCTCAGGTGGACCTATTCGCAAGTCAGGAAAACGCGAAAGTACCAGTTTTCTTCTCCCTTCAGAGACAGGATCAAGCTCTGGGGTTAGATGCTCTGGCTCACAGATGGGACTTCCAGCTGTCCTACGCTTTTCCCCCATTTCCACTAATTCCAAGGGTACTAGCAAAATTCAGACTGGAATCCACGGAACTAATTCTGATAGCTCCTTATTGGCCAAAAAGGCCGTGGTTTGCAACCCTTATGAACCTCTCAGTAAAACCTCCTTGGAAGTTACCAAACAGGTCAGATCTACTAAGTCAGGGCAAGTTTCTTCATCCAGATCCAGCGTTTCTCAACCTAGCAGCTTGGTTTCTGAAGAACAAATCCTAAGACAAAAGGGACTATCAGAAAAACTCATTACTACCCTTCTTGCAAGTAGGAAGAAGGTGACAAGAGACATTTATTTTAAGGTCTGGAAAGTTTATAATACATGGTGTTCCAGAAAAGACTTTAGTTTGTCTAGTACAATTTCAGTTCTAGAGTTTCTTCAAGACGGATTGGAGAAAGGCCTAGCAGCAAGTACGCTCAAAACGCAAGTAGCGGCCTTATCAGTTTTTTTGGAAAGAACCCTGTCAGGGGAGCCTTTAATAATTCGTTTTTTCAGAGCTATGGCTAAAGTAAAGCCTAAGCCTGTGATCATTTTTCCTAAATGGGATTTATCTTTGGTTCTTCAAGGGCTAACAAAGCTTCCGTTCGAGCCAATAGAAGGATCCTCACTTAAGTTTTTAACGTTTAAGACTGTGTTGTTGGTGGCAGTAACATCAGCTCGTAGAGTCAGTGAGTTACAAGCTCTATCAATCAAGGAGCCATTCATGAGGTGCCTACCAGACAGGGTAGTTCTAAAGACAGACCCAGCCTTCCTACCAAAAGTAAGCTCTGCTTTTCATCGGGCACAGGAGATCATTCTCCCTACATTTTGCCCCTCACCTTCGGGGCCAGGAGAAGAAGCCTTCCATACTCTGGATGTCAGGAGATGTCTTCTTAAGTATCTGGAAATAACAAAGGACTTTAGAAGATCATCCTCATTGTTTGTTTTAATGGAGGGCGCTCACAAGGGATGTAAAGCTTCCAAAAACACCCTTGGAAGATGGTTAAAGCAAGCCATTAAAGAAGCATACACCTCTCTAGGTTTGGAGCCTCCAGAAGGAATCTTGCCTCATTCAACCAGAGCAGTAGCGGCATCATGGGCAGAAAAGGCCGGAGCATCGCCTGAACAAATTTGTAAGGCTGCCATATGGTCCAGTTTTTCAACTTTCATAAAACACTACCGCTTGGATCTGCTTTCAGCCTCAGACCAATCCTTCGGGAGAAAGGTTTTGCAGGCAGTGGTCCCACCCTGAAGTAAGTTTCTTGGTTATCCTCTCCAAGGTGCTGTCCTGAAAGGCGAAGAGAGAAAACCTTAGTTAGACTTACCGGTGACGGTATTTCTACGAGCCTTTCAGGACAGCAGCCTACTTCCCTCCCTAGGTTATGATGTATAATGTATAATTATAGGGCATGGTAACTGTCTGCTTATATTTTCCAGCATGTCGGAGGATTTCTCGATAACAACTGAAGGCATGGTGGAAGCAGCTGATCTTAAAAAGGGGCGTTGTCACGCAGTGTTTCCTGGGTAAAGGCGGAGCTGCGCTCTCTCCAAGGTGCTGTCCTGAAAGGCTCGTAGAAATACCGTCACCGGTAAGTCTAACTAAGGTTTTACTTTTTGCTATAATAAATATCCCCAAAAAATATATAAAACATTTTTTTGTTTGCGCAAAAGTTATATCGTTTACAAAATAGGGGATAGTTTTATAGCATTTTTATTAATTTTTTTTTTTTTTTACTAGTAATGGCGGCGATCAGCGATTTTTATTATGACTGCGACATTATGGCGGACACATCGGACATTTTTGACACATTTTTGGGACCATTGTCATTTATATAGAAATCAATGCTATTTTTAAATGCACTGATTCCTATGTAAATGACACTGGCAGTGAAGGAGTTAACCACTAGGGGGCGGGGAGGGGCTAAGTGTGACGTGTTGTTTTTTTTTTTTTTTACAGTAGGGGGGCGTGGCTGTGTGTCTGACGTCATTGATCGGCTTTCCCGATGACAGGGAACAGCCGATCAGTGACAGGCAGTGTAGGAAGCGCAGGGAGAGGTTTGTTTACACAGACCTCTCCCCGTTCTTCAGCTCTGTGACCCGATCACGAGACATCAGCCGGCCGTGGTCATGGAGCTCCCGACCGAGTCACGAGCGCGACCCCGCGGCTAGGCAATTAAAGGGCACATGTATATATATACGTGCTTTTGCCTAGCCGTGCCATTCTGCCGATGTATATCTACAGGCGGTGGTCGGGAAGCGGTTAAAGTTGCACATTGGATTGTTCTTGGCATGCTTCTTTAATGTGTTTACCCCTCCACAGTACTACTTCCTATTTCTGAAAGGTTGTGTGTGTGTGTGTGTGTGTGTGTGTGTGTGTGTGTGTGTTAGCATGCACATGGTATAGCTTGCTTCACATCCTTCATCCTCCTGGATGGTTGTAGAAACTTCAGTATGCAGGATTTATTATAAAAAATTACCTGTATTGGTGAGAAGCATCATTGCCTAAATATAATTCATGCAGGCTTGTCTAGCCCACAGAGAATCAGAGAACATATGAAGGTCAATTTCCTTGATTCCCTGATTTACATGTTTCTCCATGGACCAGAGAGATCTTCATAGAAATAATTTTAGTCAAGTTGAACAAAAATATATGATTTGCTAGTTCTCCTGTTATTGTTAGAATAAATGCAGAAATGTAAAAACCGTGTTGAAAGAACACATTAATTGCTTGTTCAGATGGGCAATCTGGGGTGGCTGCTGCAGGATGTTCACACAAGTTTGTTTGAACAGCTGCAGCCAGCAGACTGTACAAATCAATGACAGGTGCCACTGGTGTTCTCATGTAACTGCTTATCCCTGGGTTTTTTTTCATGCGATTTGGGGCCCTGGATGCAAACAGTTTGCACCCAGCTATCTGTTTTCTGGCCAAACACGAACTGACTGCATTGAATTGGCTAGTTTTTATGCACTCATTTCATAATTGCTGCTACTTCCAGTTATCCGCTTCAGAATGCTCGTCTTAATGAACCCTTTACTGTAGTAGGTGTAAACCCTTACCAAATAACCTGTAGTTTAAAGTGATTCTAAAGGCTGACGATTTTTTACCTTTGTGCATGAAGGTAATAAAACCTGTGTGCGGCACTCCCCCAATCTTAACCTGAGCCCCCTCCAATCCAGTGACGTTCACTATAGTTGGAGGGGGCACTAGTGGTAAACTGATGTGAACACAATAACTACAATTGTATATGAAACTGATTAGTTATTATACGATGTTAAGTGCAACATGCTCAATATTGATGTGAATAAAGTTAGATAATGAAACAGTCCTTTTGTCAAGTCCATAAATTGTTCAGTGATGAGTTGGCCAAAGTGACATTTTAGTTATATGATGTTATTGTGTTCACATCACTTTACCACTAGCGCCCCCCTCACTACTGTTTACAATTTAAATTAGCATGTCTTCACTTTAAGGGGAGCAGCTGTACTAGTTGTTATATTTATATACTCAGTTTGTTGGCGCAAGGTTTTTTCAATATTCACGATAGCTGTGGCTGGATGGGGACTCTCCCCCATTGGCTGAGACAGTAGCGGGAGCCCATTGGCTCCTACTGCTGTCAATCAAAGCCAGTAAGTCAGTAAGGAGGGGGCGGGGGGCCTAGCTGCAGCTTTTTTGTGTGTCTTATAGAGGCATAGAGAAGCGGCTCAGGAGCAAGCACGTAGCAGTGCCCCCATGGTAAGCAGCTTTCTCTGTGGGCAGTGCTTGAGGGGGAGGAGCCAGGAGCACCAGCGAGGGACCCGAAAAGAAGAGGATCGGGCTGTTATGTGCAAAACCACTGCACAGAGCAGGTAAGTAAAACATGTTATTTTAGAAAAAAAACGAAGCTTTAGTATTACCTTACGGTGACCCTTTCACTTAGGGTGATCAATTTTACCCAGAAGGTGACCTATACAAGAATTATGAACATACCTAAAGTGGAACCTCACTTTCTCTATCAACATTGACTAGTTTTATTGTTTATGGTGCAAGCATTAGTAAACAGATGAGGAAAGTAGGATTATTTACTTTGTTTTAAAACAGGGTATTTTTTTTTTATTTTTTTTTACATTTCTTCACTTCCTGGTTTCTAGCCTAGGCAAATTATGTCATACATTCTAGAAGTCTTCAGGGGAGGAGGGGTTTTCTCAGCCAAGTACACCTTTCTGCTTGCTTGAGCAAAGGGCAGATGGATTCCAGGAAGTAAATGCTACATGAATCTGCCCCTTACGTAGGATGGCCACATTTAAAAATACTAGGGGTTTTCAAAGTGATTTCTCTGGGAAAAAAAAAAAAAAAAAGAAATGCATGGAGCCATGGCTGGATGGACGAGTTTGCTTTGAATATTTAAAAATGAATTAAAAAAGCGTGTTTTGGTTTTTGATGCTCAGATGCAGTGTAGTCCCGCTTTAACTATTCCGTGTATAGAAAAAACACCCCTTTTCTGTTTGCTGGCTGCGGTGAGTTGAATACTTGTCCTACCTGCTGGTCATTTTGATTCCTCCCACCGGCTTGCACGTTACGTGGTGACTTATGAGCCACCATATGGAATGCACGCTCTGATTGGGGGGCAGGTATTCTATATACGGGAAAATGTATACTTGCAGTGGTTGGGGAACAGATGTGGCAGCTTTTCAATTCATGGGCTGTGAGTTTTTCATTGACGCTTCTTTTACTAGTCACTAGGGTAAAGGTGACCCTGTAAAGCACTATGTATTCTTGAAGCGGAACTTCACCCTAAAGGGGAAGTTCTGCTTTATATACCCTCCCCTTCCTCTTCTATTTTTTTTGCTCTTGTTTTGGGGGGTGTGGGGCAGTTACCTGGTTTTGACAGGAACCCGCTCCCCCTTCTGATCAGATCGCCGCAACAATCCACTAGAAGTTTTCCTCCTAATGCCCCTTTCCCCCTGCCCACAACCTTCTCGCATACGGATACGTACCATTCACACTGCACAATGCAGCATTGTTTGTTGCTGTTGACTTCTTTTTCCCCAAAAGGCTTAAGAATCGCTTTAACAGCCCCCCCCCCCCTCCGGTGTCACATTTAGCACCTTTCAGGGGGAGGGGGGAGCAGATACCTGTATAATCCAGGTATTTGCTCCCACATCCGGGCATAGATCACTGCAGTATCCGCAGCGATCTATGCCATGTCCTTTCTACCTGTCCTTCCCGTACTCTGTAAACTGTAAAACCGATCTCCTCCCTGCCCCTCCCCTCCTGCCTTGAGTAATACTATTCTCTGCAGCTGCTCCAGTGCTTGTAAAGAAACGTATATTTAATTATTTTGATCCTCTGTTTTAGGTCCATGTGTAGTACAGGGTGTGTTTTCTTAAAAGTATAATGCCGAATACCTACTTTGCACAGTGGTGCTGTGCAGTCATGGGATTCTCAGCCCCTCCCACTATACTCAGTTAGATCTGGAAGGGAAGCAGAGGGAGGACACGACTGCACAGCAGCACTGTGCAAAGGAGATATTTAGCATTATAATGTTAAACACACAGACACTGTACTAAACATGGACCTAAAACTTGATCAAAGTAATTTAATAGATGGGACTTTACAACCATTTTAACAATAAGATAACATTTTTGGACGAGAATCTTAATCCAAAAATTCTTTGTATATTCCATGGACAAATGTCGTTCAAAAATGTCACTTGCTTTTAAAATTCAATTTTAAAATGCTGTATTTATCGACGTATAACACGCACTTTTCCCCCCCTGAAAATAGGGGGGAAATCACGGGTGCGACAGCATACCTCAGACGGGGAAGGAGGGGGACCAGTGCCGCTGGCATTCACTGAGCTATCCTCTCCTCTCCACTCGGCTCTCACTTCACACACAGTCCCGCCACCGGCATTGGACCAATGTTCTGTCTATCACAGGAGCTGGTCCAATGCCCAAGGCAGAGGTGGGACTGTGTATGTGACTGCCGACTGAGAGCCAAGTAAACAGGAGATGACAGCTCAGTGATTTCCTGCGAGAGATGAGAGATGGCGGTGCTTAATCAGGCAGCTGCATTGATGGGCGCAGATCAGGCTGCATTGAGGCTCACTGACTATTATTATTTAAAAAATAAGTGTTTTTTTTTTTTCCTGAATCTACCTTTTTTAAATTGGGGTGTGTGTTATACGCCAATTAAATGCGGTAAATGTAATTTCTGAACGAAAACAACAAAAAACACTGCGAAACTGTTCGATTGAGAGGTTTTCTTTTCTGCTGCTTCACTGTGGTAGAAAACGAACGTCGATTTGACCCCACTAACGATTATGAAATCGAACGAATGTTCTTAAAATTAGAATTTTCAAAGGAAAAATTAGTATGGCCCGCATAAGTGACAGCAGGCCCAGGTAGCTTGATACCGTCCTTTTACAAAATGTGTAAAACATTTTTTTTGTGGTCTTTTAAAAATGAATTTTGTTTAAATAAAAAATTTGATCTCGGAGCCTTTTATTAACTCGATTCAACCTCCTAAGTATGTGTGTGTGTGTGTGTGTGTGTGTATGTATGGAGATCTCCATTTTATATATCAGGCTATTCTCAGAGTGGATTACATATTTTGTTCCCTAACCATATAGCTGGTTATTTATATTTACCACTGCATATAAATATTCCCGAAAGCTTTTTTATTTATTTTATTTTTTTTACTTTTCATAATTTTATACACTACTTTCTTTTGAGGTTTTTCTCCAAATAATCGATTCGAAACACAAATCTGCCAACTAATTGATTATCCGCTTGCCGACCAGTACAATGGCACGGCTGCGCAAATGGGCATACAGGCACGTCCCCTTTAAGACGCGGCATTGTGGGTGCGTGCTGTGACCATACCCGCAGGCTCGATGTCCACCGGTGTCCCGCGTTCATGTCACAGGACAAGGCATTTCCCTGTTCTGCCTAGTGACATGGCAGGGATCTGCTGCTTCCCTGTCATCAGGAGCAGTGATCGCTGTCATGTCCTAGGTAGGCCCCCCCCCAGTTAGAATCACTCCCTAGGACACACTTAACCCCTTGATCGCCCGCTAGTGTTTGACCCCTTCTATTCCTGTGTCATTTACACAATAATCAGTGCATTTTTATAGCACTGATCTCTGTATAAATGACTGGTCCCAAAATAGTGTCAAAAGTGTCCGATGTGTCCGCCATAATGTTGCAGTCACGATAAAAATCGCCGCCATTACTAATAAAAACCTTTTGCGCAAACCATTCAATATACGCTTATTGCGATATTTATTTATTTTTTTTTATTTATTTTTTTATACCAAAAATATGTAGATGAATACATATCGGCCTAAACTGATATATATTCTTTGGGGCTATTTATTATAGCAAAAAGTAAAAAATATTGCCTTTCCCCCCAAAATTTACATTTTTTTTTTTATTTTATTGTTTTTTGGTTAAACACTCCATTTGGGGTAAAAAAAGGACGTCAATTTTGTTTGGGTGCAATGTCGCACGACTGCGCAATTGTCAGTTAAATCGACGCAGTGCCGTATCGCAAGAAGTGCTTTGGTCAGGAAGGGGGTAAATTCTTCTGGGGCTGAAGTGGTTAAGAAAATAATCGTTGGTTGCAGCCCTACATGTAATAAAGTACACATGCAGTACACTGGAAAACATTAGGCAATTACAATTTTTTATGAGTGTGCAATGCACACTCAAAAATATGCACATGTGTAAATAGGCCCTTGCGTTTCTTTGGTCTGAGGTGTATACTATTAATAAAGCCCAATTTGAAGCTTGAGTTTATGGCCTCATGCACACTGGAAGTTATAAAAAGCCAGTAACATTAGTTGTAGAAAGCTGAGTAAGATTTTAAGCATTTTGCTATATTAAAAAAAATAAATCTATAGTCCCCGACTTGCGAACGCCCTACCTACGAACAACTCCTACTTACGAACCGGGCGCTGCAGGGACCCTCTGCCATTTTGCGCATTCGCGGGCAGGCGGAAACTTGGAAAATGTCCGTAATTTGCTGGTCGGGACCCCCGTGAGTCCGGTCGCGGGGATACCCTCGATCGTCTCACGGCAAGGCTGAACGGGGAGATGCTTTTTTACTTCTGCATCTCCCCATTCAGCCTTCCCCTTGAGACGACCGTGGGTATCCCTGCGGCGATTGAGTCCGCGGGACCCACGACCGGAATCACGGTGGTCCCGACCGGAAGCTCGCTCGCCATGGCACGGGGCATTCTTAAAGGGATGTACCTGTACGCCCTTATGCCTGTCCGTGCCATTCTGCCGACGTACATCGTCGTGCGCCGTTTGGGGACTGGTTAATGCAGATTAGCTGCGTTTTTGGGCATTTTTGTGTTCAGCTTTTTTCAGAGTTGAAAAACTCCTCTCAAAACCAACTAGTTTTGGGGGGGGGGGGGGTGTTTCCAGCCAGAAAACACCTCAGCTAAAAACGTCTAACAATTTGTGTGCATGGATACATAGGATAACATGCTGAGGAGTTTATTGGCTGCACGTCTGAAGCCAAAAAACAGCTGCTGTAAAAACGTCCGGTGTGCATGAGGCCTTAATCCCCCTAAATACTTTCCAGGTGCATCAATGCAAAAGGTGTCAAAATTTCGAGTCCCCTGCCAGGATGCTGCAGAGTGAGACCTTTGCTTTTCCACCGAGGCCACTGCTTTCATACAGAGGGCAAATGTCCCACTTTGCAACAAGCTGGCAGGTGACCGGCTTTTTTTTTACTCACTTTGATTAACTTAAAGTTGATGTAAACCCAATTTTTTTTTTTTTTTGATGTCCTCATGTAGAGAATAAGATTTCCTTTCATTTGAGGCCAGTCTTGCCACACAGATTTCCTTGAGGCCTGAGCAATCCTCTTTTATTGTTCAGTTAGAGAAATCTTGACAAAGTCTTGAAAACTTTGTCAAAAACGCCCCCTTGCTGTGAGTGACAGGTGATTTACATACCATGCACTAGCCTGAGACAGGTTATCATCAGATCACTGGATGTTCTACTCTGCCCAGCTCTGACTACATACATGTCCCCTAAATCACTTGTCTGTCTATAATCTGCTGACTGTTCACTGCATCCCATGATGAGAAACATCCAGTCAAAACACAGTAAAGCTGGGAGAGCTGGAGGGGAGGCGAGTGTGAATTGTGAACTTTTTACACAGAATGTGCCTGTCTCAGGCTAGTGCATGAGATATGTAAATCACCTGTCACTCAAACAAGATTTCTCTAACTGAACAGAGGATTGCTCAGGCCTCGAGTAAATCTGTGGCAAGACTGGGCTCAAATGAAAGGAAATCTTATTCTCTACATTATGACATAAAAAAAAAAAAATTGGGTTTACATCCACTTTAAGGAAAGCAAACTAGGTTTTTGATGCATCTTGAAAATCTTTTTAGTTGATTTAATTTAAGGTTCAATTGGGCTTTTTTGATGCAGATAGGTAATGTTAAAGTACAGAGAAAGTATAACTTTAGCTTAGTGCTTATGTTTTATGCACTTAACTTCCACTGTCTCTCAATTCTTTAGAAAACCTTTGTCTAATATGATGTATATCTTTGATAATGAATAAAGGAATTCCAAAAAAAAAAAAAGAACCTTTGTCCCTTGTAGAACCTTTTTGGTTTTCAGAAGCTGATAACCATACACATCCTCTCCTCTTCCTACTGATCCTGTTCAGGAATCTGAAGCAGAACCTCCATTACCTGAAAATGTGGAGGAAAGTATTGAGGACATTGATTTTGTAGCAGAGGATTTTCCCTTTTCCTAAAGCTTGTGAGCAGCAAGCTATGGCTTCAAACCAAATGGGTTCACATTCATTGATTTGGTGCGTACTTGTTCTTTGCGTAACAGTACCTAATAATCCCCAGCCAAAACAGACCACTATGGGTACTAAGAGTCTAAAAATGTGTACTTTGAAGACTGCTTTATGAATACCAACATTTCAGGACGAATAGGAGAAGTTTCTCTTTTTTTCTACTGCTAAATGCAATGTGCATTTAGCTGCCGATAGGAATGAATAGTCGACCCTGTATGCAGCTCTAAAACTTTTTTTTTTTTTGTTTTGTAAACACAGCTAAACATTGCCAATCATTATGAATAACATGATTACTTTGCATTGTGTGAGTCCAGCTGCTTTTCGAAAGGTTTTCTATACGCAGCTAAACTCAGAAATGTAGATGCCCGTGCGAATGTAGCCTTAGGCTATATTTACACCGGTGAATTGCAGCGGCAGGAATTGTCAGATTTTTACTGCGGCTGCTAGCGGCTAGGTGTGGCTGCCAGCTTCATTTACTATTATATAGGTAGTGGCCGCAGCTTTTTGGTGCTGTCCGCAAAGTCAGCAATTGCCTGCAGTGTTCACTGACTGTGTGTAGAGCCGCAACTAACTGCAGCCGCTGACGGTCTGTCATTAAAGTGAACGTGACTGGTGGCCATACCTAGACGCTTACACCTGCAACAGAAATCCGAATCCGCTGCAATTTCTGTGGGTCTAAATCGCCGGCCTGAATGTAGACCTAAAGAGGTTGTTCGTTATGGGGGAAAAAAATAATTATAGCTTCTGACTTTTAATAAAAGGACACTTGCCTGTCCAGGGATTCAGCTCTGTCCTCACCTGGGCTAGTTCTTTACTAGCCCTCGGGTTCCCCGCACGGTCATCATAACACTGGACAGCTGGCTGTGCTGCTTGCAGTTTCACAGCTAGCTGCTCATGCGTGAGCTTCACTGTGCTTTGTGAATGGGCCTGTAATCTTCTGTTATGTGTGACATGTCCCAGAAGACTGTGGGGGTAACTTGAGTAGACATGGCAGTGGGCACCTATCAAAACTAGGTACCAGTCCCCCCCCCCCCCCCCCAAAATGACATGCCAAATGTGGCAGTGGGAGGAGGACTTGAAGCAGTATTTCCCCTTTTGTGTGGAGTTCCGCTTTAAGGGGTTTACTTGTTCCACCAAGAATTTTTATCTTATGTAGTGCATGTGTAGTCTACCATACATACATACAGCACCATATGGGATTTGCAGAGGAGGATTGGGGAACATATGGCAAATATTAAGATAGGATACCTTGGACAGTCTTTCCAGGCATTATGCCTAACATTACAATAAAGATTCAAGCTTGAAATTATGCCCCATTGGCGTGTTAGCAATTGCAAAATGGAATTTTTCACAGCTTCAGACGTGTTGGATCTACGAGATAAAGAGTAGTAAACTTTCTCTGCAGACTTTTAGCTATAGGTAAGCCTATAATGAGGCTTGCCTCTAGGTAGTGAAAAGATCTCCTAAACCTGTACAGTTTAGGAGATATTTCCAGTGCATGCAGCCATTGGCATCACTCGTGCATGCGCTCTGAAGGAATGACCCACGGGTGCCATTCCTTCTGAGCTGGACCTTGAGCGACTGCTCCTGCGTGCATGTGTGGGAGTGATGTCATCTTGGCTCTGGCCGATCACTTCGCCGGAGCTGTGAACCCGAAAGAAGCTCCGGGAAAATGTTGGCCGTGACAGCGGTGTGTGGTGACCACAGCTTCGTTCTAACATAAGTATTTAATTTTTTATTTTTTTTTTAAGCAGTTTACTACTGCGTTTAAAGCCATTTTGGTTTAAATGTTGAATGGGACTTGAATTGGTAAACCAGCTAAGGTTGTATTTTTACTATTATATATATTTTTTGTGCTTAATTTTTATCTGGATTAGATTTTTGCTAGTGGCCTAAGTGATTATAAATCAAGATGCACACTTCTCATGCGTTGTCCCGTTGGTTTTAGTCTTAGCTGCGTTTTTTAAAAAAAAATTTTTTATATATCCACTAGATGGTGCTAATGGTCACATTGAATTGAACCAAGAGCCGTATTGTAATTTTCATTTAAAAAAAATGTTTTTTATTCTTTTTAAACAAGTCCAGCCTGGGCTCATTTGGCTGGGCTTCTCCTATGGGTCACATGAGTGCAATTCGTTTTTATAGCAGAAAGTGAAAGGTGTGTTTTTTTTATTTTTATTTTTTATTTTTTTTGTTTTTTTTTTTCAAAATTTGTCTAAGATACCACCAAAAGAGAGCTCTATTTGTGGGAAATTCCATAAATTTTATTTAGGTACAGAGTTGCATTACTGCGCGATTGTCAAAGTAAAGCAGTGCTGTATCGTAAAAAAAATGGCCTGGTCATGAAGGGGGGGTAAATCTTGCAGAGGTCAAGTGATTGACTTTTCTTTCTGCATTATCCAAAACCGTGTGGCAAAAAAAAAAATTTTCAAAAGACCCGTTTACCTCTTAGAAAATACCACCATTATCCTGGTGCTCCTGGTCCTCTAGAAATGTAATGGGTAGTCTGCATAATGCATATACAGAGTGGACACAGACCTGTCATCCGCCCACTCTGCTCATTATGGCCCGCGACTGGTTACTAAGTCGCTTAAAAAAAATGTATTATCTGTTTCCACCCCCCCCCCCCCCCCCCCAAAAAAAAATTGAAGAAGGTATTCCTTTTTTTGGATTTTTTGCCCCTCTGTATTTAGGCTGTGGAAAGGTTTCATACATGTGGTATCCCCATGCTTGGTAAGACTAGCAGAGTGTGTGTTGTGGTGTAGTTGTCAGGCCTAGTATAAACGTACTGAATATTTACTGGCTTATGGGGGACTGGGCGATTTTCGGTCTGTGTGTAGGGTGGGGGCTTGGAGAGAGTCCCTGCTGTCAGAATACAATACCACGACGTGGGAGATCCCTGCATCCTCCATGCTTAAAGTGGTGCTCCACCCAAAAGGGGTTTCTGCGCTTATCTTCCTCCTCCCCTCCTGTGCCACATTTGGCACCTTTTCTGGGTGGAGTGGGGAAAGGGGACCTGGTTTTTACAAGTACCCGCCCCCACTCCGGGGAGACCTCGCCGCACCGTTATCCCTCAGCTATACGCATGCACATTAGGGACCCGGCTGTGAAGCTGCAAGGCTTCACTGCCGGGTTCCCTTACAGCGGTGGTTCTCAACTCCTGTCCTCCTGGACCCACTAACAGGCCAGGTTTGCAAGATAACTGAAACACATCACAGGTGATATCCTTTGCTGCTCAGTGATTGCAGTATTCTAGTCTGCATCTCCCCAAGGTAATACTTAAAATCTGGCCTGTTAGTGGGTCCTGAGGACAGGAGTTGAGATTCACTGCCTTACAGGCAGTGGTGGCAGCACCCACGGGCCGATGGAAACATCAGCTGAGGTACCTACATCACTGGATTCCAGAACAGGTGAGCCTCCCAAAATTAAAAGTCAGAGGTAATTTTGCGCTGGTCCTCCTCTTAAAGTGCATACAGGGATTTTTATTTTTTTCATTCAACTCATTGGCTGAAAAAAAAAATTGTATGTGTATGCTGTGTGTGGGAAATAATTTGTTAAAATGATTTTGTGATAGAAAAAACACTTTATTTACTTTCATAATTTTCTAAAGAATTGTGGCACAAAATGACTACTTCCAAAAACTCCATGTGTCTTAGGCTAATTTGACACTGAGGTGCTTTACAGGCGCTACAGCGCTAAAAATGGTGCCGGTAAAGAGCCTCTCCTGTGTCTCCAGTGTGAAATCCCGAGTGCTTTCACACTGGAGCGGTGCGATTGCAGGACGGCAAAAAAGTCCTGTAAGCAGCATCTTTGCACCGCTGAAGGAGCTGGATGTATACACTGCTCCCAAAGCGCCCCTGCCCATTGAAATCAATATTTTTTATTTTCTACCAACAAAATGTAGCAGAATCAAATTTGGCCTAACTTTTTTTTTTTTTTTGTAAAACAAAAAAAAAAAAGTAACCCAGTGGTGATTGAATACCTCCCAAAAGAAAGCTCTACTTGTGTGAAAAAAAGATAAACAGTTTGGGTACAGTTGCATGTCCGTGCAATTGTCATTCAAAGTGCAACAGAGCTGAAAGTGGGTAAGTGGTTAAAAATTTGAAAAAATAGGTTATGATTAATAACCACTAAAGGAAAGCCCTGCCTTTCGCAAAAAAATTATATAAAATGTATTTGGGTACAGGGTTGCATGACTGAGTAATTGTTATTCAAATTGATCAAATCTGATCTGGGCTGAAAGGGGTTGAAATAGTCCAGTCTTGAAGTGTTTAAGATGTTTTTAGGCCATTGTGCGGTCCAGTGGGATCACTGCAGAGCCAATGTGCAAATCTCCGTACATTGCAAATTTTTTTTTTTTTTTTTATGAACTTTGAACTCACAGTGACATTTCATTAGGATCAATAGGCTGCTGTGCAGTACTAAGTGGTGGATTGCCTCACACTTTACTGCTCTGAAAAAGTATGGGCTGCCATACTTATTTTCACTGCACACCACCACAATAAAGTAGCTTTGTCTTGTGGTCAGGCTGTGCTGGAATAGCTGCGCAACGCAGTCCCACCACGCCTGATGTGAATGGATCCTTAAACCGGCACATAGGTACGTACAGCCTGCCCTGACATTGATTGAAATGAAGCCAGTTCAGCAGGGACTGGAAAAATTTAGATCCATGTGTGGTCAGGCTGTATGTACCCAAGTTGATTGATCAACCAGCATCTCGGATATTTCTACATACAGTTACTGCAAGCAACTATAGCCACTAGAGAGGAGCATTGTATTCTGTCAGTTGGAAATGCGCCCTTTGCTGTCACAATAGCGCAGCAGGAGGTATCGAGAGTATGGCCAGCCTTAGACTTTGATATGTTGTTGATATGTTGTAGATGCGTTGTATTGACATTCTGTGGCTCTGTGTTTTAGTGAGAATTCCGAAAACTCTCAGAATGGGGAATTAACCGCACAAAAGGAAGAAGAGAACACTTCAGAATCCACAGCTGTCTGCCTACAAAGTGAAGGAACTGCTCCAACTAGTCAAGATGAAACTATGAAGACTGAAAACCTGGAACTTGCAAAACCTGTGACTATAGGTAAAACCATTGAATTTTGTATTTAAAGTGGACCTTAACTCTAAAACATGATTTACTGTTTTAAAAAGAAGACTTAAGAAAATTGTGTTTTGCAGTTTGCGGGAATAAGAAACAGAGATTATTAGTAAAAAGCAGCACGCATTGTTAAACACCCTTTGATCACCCCCTTCCCAGCCAGTGTGATTAGTACAGTGAATAGTATTAGCATTGATCACTGGTGATGTCTGTGGCAGTTAGTCAGTTCCCAGTTGGTGTGTGCGGCAATCTGACACCATGGTAGTACCATTATAAATCGCTGATCGCCGCCATTCGTAGTTTAAAAAATTAAAATGATTTACCATAGTTTGTAGATGCTATAACTTTCATGCAGACCAATCATTATACCGTATTTATCGGCGTATAACACGCACCCCAAGTTTAGGAGGGCATTTTAAGGAAAAAAAGTTTTAGGAGGGAAGTTTGGGGAAAAAAAAAAAAAAAAAAAAACTTACATTTAAGCGCCATTTGCAGCCTTGCCCAGCGCCAATTGCAGCCTTGCCCAGGTTTAAATTTCCTGCCGCCGAGACAGACCGCGCGCCGATGAAAAAGACCAAGCCGGCTGCTCGGCTCTGCTCGCAGTCCCACCTCCCTGCTGTTTCTGGAGCGAGTGCAGGGAGGCGGGACTGCGAGCCGAGCAGTCGGCTCGGTCTTTTTTGTCGGCGCTTTGTCTTTTTCTTTTTTTTTTTTTTTTTTTAGTTGTCTTTTTTTTTTTGGGGGGGGGATCGGCGTATAACACGCACCCACGACTTTCCCCCGATTTTAAGGGGGAAAAGGTGCGTGTTATACACTGATAAATACGGTAGTTGTGATTTTTTTTTTTTTTTTTTTTAACCAAATACTTCTGAAGAATTTTATTTTTTTATTGGATATGTTTTATAGCAGAAAGTAAAAAATATTGTTTGTTTTCAGTCTTCATTTATCTAATAAAAAAAACCTAGTGGTGATCAAATACCACCAAAAAGTGCGATTTGTGTGAAAAAATTATATAAATTTAAGTAGTGCAGTGCTAAATGGCAAAAAATGCTCTGGTCATAAGGGGGTAAAACCTTCCGGAGCTGAGGTGGTTAAAGTAACAACTAGAGACTTGTGGTGACCCTGTTAAATTTCTTTTGATGCCAGCATTAGCTGGTAGATATTGCTGATTACCAGTCACAATAATAGAATTGAAGACCGCTATGTGACTGTACTAGTGATTCTACATTTTTGTATATTTAGCCCATAGTTCTACTTTAAGGCCACTTTCACACTGATGCACTATATCGCTAAAAACGGTGTCTACAAAGCGCATCTCCTGTCACTCAAGTGTAACACACTGGGGCGGTGCGCTTGCGTGACGTTAAAGTCCTGCAAGCAGCATCTTTGAGGCACTTTAGGAGCGGTGTATACACTGCTCCTAAAGCTCCCCTGCCCATTGAAGTCAATCAGAAGAGGCGCTTTGAGTGCGCCTTTAAACCCTTTTACGGCCGCTAAAATTTTTTATCACCGACGCCCCATTGTGAAAGTGCCCTATAAGTACATCTGCAGTTTTCTCTCTGGTTGAGCCTGCTTGCACTACAATGGGATGAAAAAAAAGTTGAAGGGAGCCGGGCTATTAACATTGTTACCGATATTTATAGGCCTTAGGCTTGTCAGTCAGCACCTGACCACACCTAGACCTGCCCACTGCTTTCTGGGTTGACAGCACTGCCTCTGTTGCTGAAACCCTCCCGCTGTGAGCTGCAGTGTCTGGCAGGGGAGCATGTAAGGCACAAATAAAGGAGGTTAGACTTGGTAATTAAACTTAAATACAGGTGCCTTTGGTTGTTCTTTTAAAAGATGTCAGCTCAGTATAAACCATTTTATTCATTTATGCTAATGTATGAAAAAGTTAGAAAAAAATGCTGCCTGCATATACTTAAACTTTTATATCGTATTTCCATGCTGGTTGGAACAATAGACTCTGCGATATTGATTGGTAGTGAGAGACCATGTGATCTACACTGCAGTAGGTTTGAGAACAGCAGTTATTCTTTTTAATGGCTTGGAAAGATAATGATGAGGTTTTGTAGTGCTAACATGTGCCCTATTTATTCATTTGTGTGTGTGTTTTTTATTTTTTATCATAGGTACTTTTTTAGAAAAAGTTCTCCATACCAGAGTTGCTAAACATTAAGGGCTTATTTACACTTTCTTCGACTTAAAGCGGTTCTGCACTGACGTATTTTTTTATTTTTTTTTTGTACTGTTTAAAAAGCATTTCATTATAAGACAAGACTCAGTATCCAGGTCCGTTTTCCGGTATAATCGACACTTTATAAAAAAAGCACAGCAGATGTCATCTTGCTTGTGGGCATTTGAAACCCACAAGCAATCACTTCCATGTTCCATCAGCATTCCTTGCAATGTAAGTTGCCGCCCCCATGATGCGACGCTCTCTCAGTACGGGGAGAGAGCTCCACACTTCTCACGCCTCCAAACGTATCCGGCGTATCATGAAATCCCGCGAAATTTTGCATCAGGCCTCCGCACTGACTCCAGAGATGCATTACACAAAATCCCAGGCGACAGTGCGGCGATCGCCGGACATCCCCGCACAAACTCCGCCCCCAACCGCGTCAACTTTTTTTTTTTGATTTTTCGGTGGTGCCTTTTTAATGCTTTAATTAAGCTTGGCACATGGTGTGTGTGTTATCTCATACCTGCAATACCACCAATGCGAAGCTAAAGCTGAATTAGAGCCTCTCAAAAGCTCTCACACTGAGTCAATTTCACGTTAGAAAAAGCGCCTGAAAAGCTCACAAAATTTCCATTAAAATCAATGAATGCTTTCACACTGGGGCAGTGGTGGGGCGGTGAAAAAAACGCCCCTCTTCATTGAAATGAATGGAAAGCGGCTATAAATAAATCTACAAAAGCACCTGAAAAGCTCTTCAAAAGCGCTCCAGTGTTTTACTGGCAGTTTAGAAGCCCTTCAGTGTGAAAGGGGCCTTTACACTTGTTTCAGCTTCAACACGCATTAACCACTTCCGGACCGCCCACCGTCGTTACAGGTCGGTACTTTGAAGGAGGATATCGTTATGCTAGCTGCCATAACCCTGGTATCCTCTACTTCAGCGGAGCGGTCAGCTACAAGATAAAAGTGGTCTCTGTGGCGGATTTGCCGCAAGATTACTTTTATTGGTGGCCGGGGAGGGTCCCGCCATGCTCCGGTGCCCTCCACCGCTTACCGGAGCTGTCGGCAGCGGCAGAGTCGATTGCGTCTGTTCCCTTCCTGGATATGGAGAAGAGTGAGGGGAAGATGGCCCCCACCTGTCTCCATATCACTGCAGGGCGGAAGCAACGTCAAAACATCACTTCCGTCCATAGCTCTTAAAGGGACATTTTTCTTAATTTTTTTTTTTTTTTTTGTCATTTAAAAAAAAAAAAAATTGTCTTTTTGACCCCAGATCTCATATTTCAGCGGTCCTGTCATGCTTTTTTCTATTACAAGGGATGCTTAAATTCCTTGTAATAGGAATAAAAGTGACACAATTTATTATTATTTTTTTAAGCTGTGGAAAAATAGGTAAAATTAATAATAATAAAAACATTTTTTAAACGTGCCCCATCCCGACGAGCTCAAACCACACATGTGAGGTATTGCCGTGATGGGTAGAGCGAGAGCAACAATTCTAGCCCTAGACCTTCTCTAACTTAAAGCGGTTCTACACTGTCTTAGATGTTTTTTTTTTTTTTTGGTCTAATGTGCAGTAATGCGCTTTGCATATTCATCACTCACTTGTTGTACTTCTTGATGTTAATGCTGCCGTTTTTCTTCCGCAATATGAAGTTTTAAAACTACTTCATGCCGGCTTCCATCTTCCGTGTGGGCACCTGAAACCACACAGGCCCCTTTCTTCCGGGTTGCTGGCCCACAATGCCGAAATCTCGCGAGATGTGACCGAAATCTCGCGAGATTTCGGAAGATGTGACCGAAATCTCGCGAGATTTCGGAAGATGTCCGCACTGTCTCCTGGGATCAATGACACCAGATCCCAGGAGACAGTGCGGCGTGACGACGATCGACGCAGAGACCCCGCCTACCCCCGCAGGGACAGAGGCTAGGAAGTCAGCGATTACAAGGTAAGTGAAAAAAAAAAAAAAATCACATTTCATTTAGTACTCTTTGCCTGATTTGGAAGGCAAAGAGATTTACTAAATGAAATGTGTGCAGAACCGCTTTAAAGTGGAGCTCCACCCTAAAGTGGAACTTCCGCTCATCGGAACCCCCCCTGGTGCCACAATTGGCACCTTTCAGGGGGGAGGGGGTGCAGATACCTGTATAATACAGGTATCTGCACCCACTTCCGGGCATAGATAGCCACAGTTTCTGCGGCTATTTTGCCACTTCCTGTCCCCCCCCCCCACTGTCTGCTGGGAAACACACGGGTCCCAGAGACAGCAGGGACTATCCGTATTGCGGAGCGCGACTCGTGCATGTGCATTAGGGAACCGGGAAGTGTATCCTGATTCCCATACCGAAGATGGCGGCAGCACCCAAGAGGCGAGCGAGAGTTCGGCTTCGGGGTGCCGACATCGCAGGCGCGCTGGACAGGTAAGTCAGCAGCTGCAGTATTTGTAGCTGCCGACATTTAAAAAAAACCTTTTCAGGAGAACTCCCACTTTAAAACATGCAACCTGTAGAATTTTTTAAAAAGTTTGTCGCCATTCCACAAGCGGGCGCAATTTTGAAGCGTGACATTATCAATTTACTCGGCGTAACATCTTTCACAGTAAAAAAAATAAATAATAATAATTGGGCTAATTTTATGGTCGTATTTTTTCCAAAAAAAAAGTGCGCTTGTAATACCGCTGGGCAAACACGGTGTGACAGAGTAATGCAACGACCGCCATTTTATTCTCTAGGGTGTTGGGAAAAAAATAAATGTATAATGTTCGGGGGTTCCAAGTAATTTTCTAGCAAAAAAAAAAATGTTACTTACCTATCGCATCAACATGCTTTTTATGATGTTTTTTTTTTTTGATGCTTCGGTGATGCTCCTTTTTTTAAGCTTTGCTAAAGCTTGGCGTGTGCGTGTGTGTGTGTGTGTGTGTGTGTGTGTGTGTCATACCTGCAATTTCTCTGAAACAAAGCGAAGCTAAAGCTGAATTTAAGCCTCTCCAAAAGCTTTAGGTGCTTCAAGCGAGTTTTGCCTTAGACTTCTATGGGGGCTTTGAAGCACCACTAAAGCTACATGGCGTTTTACTTTTTTGACGCAAAGCAAGCGCAAGGTGTAAAAAGGACTGTAAGCTAATCATTTTATTTAGTTACAGGAGCTTTAACTGGCATTCAGAGAGCTTTAACAAAGCGTGTCCGAAGCCATGTTTTGAAGTAAGTGTAAACGAGCCCTTGGTTGAGGTTTACAGCAGAAGAAGCTTAGGTGTGAACAGAGCCTTAGGAGGAGAAGTAAAAATAAAATAATGTGGTTGCATAAGTGTCCACACCCTCTTATAACTGGGGATGGAGCTGTGTTCAGAATTAAGCAATCATAGTTACATAGTAGGTGAGGTTGAAAAAAGACTCAAGTCTAACCTATGTGTGTGATTATATGTCAGTATTACATTGTATATCCCTGTATGTTGTGGTCGTTCAGGTGCTTATCTAATAGTTTCTTGAAACTATCAATGCTCCCCGCTGAGACCCCCGCCTAGCTTCCACATCCTTGCCTCTTACAGTGAAGAATCCTCTACGCAGTTTAAGGTTAACCGCTTCCCGACCGCCCCATGTACATATACGTGTGCAGAATGGCACGGGCAGGCAAAATCCCGTATATAAACGTGATTTTGCATTTGCCTGCCCGTGGGTCGCGCGCGACCCGGTCGGGAGCTCCGTGACCCCGGCCGCGGGACCAGCGGACCCGATCGCCGCTGGTGTCCCGCGATCGGGTCACAGAGCTGAAGAACGGGGAGAGGTTTGTGTAAACAAACCTCTCCCCGTGCTTCCTACACTGCCTGTCGCTGATCGGCTGTTCCCGGTCATCGGGAAAGCCGATCAATGACGTCAGACGTCAGCCCCGCCCCCTAATGTAAAAAAAAACACACACGTCAGAGCCCATAACCCCTCCCCTCCCCCTAGTGGTTAACTCTTTCACTACAACTGTCATTTATACAGGAATCAATGCATTTAAATAGCATTGATTGCTGTGTAAATGACAATGGTCCCAAAAATGTGTCAAAAATGTCCGATGTGTCGGCCATAATGTCGCAGTCACAATAAAAATCGCTGATCACCGCCATTACTAGTAAAAAAAAAAAAAATATTAATAAAAATGCTATAAAACTATCCCCTATTTTGTAAACGCTATAACTTTTGTGCAAACCAATCAATCGCTAATTGCGATTTTTTTTTTTTTTTTTTTTTACCAAAAATATGTAGAAGAATACGTATCGGCCTAAACTGAGGAAAAAAAATGTGTTTTTATATATTTTTTGGGGATATTTATTATAGCAAAAAGCAAAAAATATTGCATTGTTTTCAAAATTGTCGCTCTATTTTTGTTTATAGCGCAAAAAATAAAAACCGCAGGGGCGATCAAATACCACCAAAAGAAAGCTCTATTTGTGGGGAAAAAAAGGACGCCAATTTTGTTTGGAAGCCACGTCGCACGACCGCGCAATTGTCAGTTAAAGCGACGCAGTGCCGAATCGCAAAAAGGGGCCTGGTCCTTTGGCTGCAAATTGGTCCGGGGCTGAAGTGGTTAAACCTTTTCTTCTAATTTTAGTGAATAGCCGTGTGTCTTAAATTCCCTTTTGCGGAAAAGTTTTATCCCTATTGTGGGGTCACCAGTACGGTATTTTGTATATTGAAATCATATCCCCTCTCAAGTGTCTCGTCTCCAGAGAGAATAAGTTCGGTGCTCGCAACCTTTCCTCATAAATGTCCTCCAGACCCTTTATTAGCTTTGTTGCCCTTCTCTGAACTCTCCCCAGTTCCAGAACATCCTTCCTGAGGACTGGTTCCCAGAACTGGACAGCATACTCCAGGTGCGGCCGGAGTGTTTTTGCAAAGAAGAGTGGGCAATGTCAAGATGTGCCATGCTGATAGACTCGTACCCAAAAAGACTGAGTGCTGTAATAAAAATCAAAAGGTGCTTCAACAAAGTATTAGTTTAAGGGTGTGCACACTTATGCAACCATATGTTATTTTTATTCCCTCCACCTAAAAGATTTCAGTTTGTTCAACTGAGTTGTACAGTTTTTATAGGTCACATTAAAGGTGGAAAAGGTTCTGAAATGATTTCTTTGTCATCCAGAAACCTGACATTTTTTTTACCTGGGGTGTGTAGACTTTTTCTAGACAGATCACCCGTCCAATCCTAGGACGGGTGACATGTATCAAACTTCCCCGGACAAGGGGAGGAGCTTATGTGACGGCGCGCCGCGGGGGAACACTCACAGCTTATGAAACAAAAGTCTGAATGTTCCCTGCTGTGATCTCCCAGTGGCAGCTCTCCTCTCTTCTCCTCCACAGGTAGGCAGCACATGGGGGGAGACACAGGCTGCAAATGGGGGGGAGACACAGGCTGCAAATGGGGGGGAGACACAGGCTGCAAATGGGGGGGAGACACAGGCTGCAAATGGGGGGGAGACACAGGCTGCAAATGGGGGGGAGACACAGGCTGCAAATGGGGGGAGACACAGGCTGCAAATGGGGGGAGACACAGGCTGCAAATGGGGGGGAGACACAGGCTGCAAATGGGGGGAGACACAGGCTGCAAATGGGGGGGAGACACAGGCTGCAAATGGGGGGGAGACACAGGCTGCAAATGGGGGGGAGACACAGGCTGCAAATGGGGGGGGGAGACACAGGCTGCAAATGGGGGGGAGACACAGGCTGCAAATGGGGGGGAGACACAGGCTGCAAATGGGGGGGAGACACAGGCTGCAAATGGGGGGAGACACAGGCTGCAAATGGGGGGGAGACACAGGCTGCAAATGGGGGGGAGACACAGGCTGCAAATGGGGGGAGACACAGGCTGCAAATGGGGGGGAGACACAGGCTGCAAATGGGGGGGAGACACAGGCTGCAAATGGGGGGGGGGGGGGATTGGGGGGGGACACAGGCTGCACATGGGGGGAGACACAGGCTGCACATGGGGGGAGACACTGGCTGCACATGGGGGGGGGGGGGGGGGGGGGACACTGGCTGCAAATGGGGGGGGGGGACACTGGCTGCAAATGGGGGGGGGGGGACACTGGCTGCAAATGGGGGGGGGGACACTGGCTGCAAATGGGGGGGGGGGACACTGGCTGCAAATGGGGGGGGGACACTGGCTGCACATGGGGGGGGTGGGACACGACACTGGCTGCACATGGGGGGGGTGGGACACGACACTGGCTGCACATGGGGGGGGGGGACACAGGCTGCACATGGGGGGGGGGGGACACAGGCTATATATATATATATATATATATATATATATATATATATATATATATATATATATATATTAGGGCTGCAACTAACGATTATTTTCATAATCGATTAGTTGGCCGATTTATTGTTTTGATCGGCTAATAACCTTAAAAAAAAATGTGTGGTGTATAATTTAGTTAATATGTAAAGTTAAAAAAAAAAGGCAATTTATTCTTAAACATCTCTATGCAGTGGTAAATATAAACAACCAACTATATGGTTAGGGAGCAAAATATCAAATCCACTCTAAAAATGACAGAAGAGATGTACTGTATATACTATTAGAGGAGATATACTGTATACACTATTAGAAGAGACATACTGTTTTTGGCCAATTTGTTGCTGGGCAGAATAAAAAACACAAATTGCTGCAAAAACGCATTACATGCTTTTCTGCAGCTTCTCCATTGAAGTATATTGACCCAAAAAAAAGTTTTGCGTTTAAAAAAAAAAAAGTCCCTGACCCTTTCCAAATACGCAGCAGCTGAAAAAAGCATAGATGTGAACGTGTCTCATAGGAAACCATGTAATGAACTGTAGTACGTTTCTGCAAAAAGCACCAAAAAACATATATGTGAACCAGGTCTAAGACGTTTAGTAACATAATGGGGTCCAAAAATAACTAAAATGAGCCCTTTATAGTAAAAAAAAAAAAAAGCATATAATCACTACTGGTAGGGGTTTAATTTTTTTTTTTTTTACCATATAACTGTGAAAGTAATATTTACAGTAGTGATTATTTGCTCTCTTTGTACTATAAAGGGCTCATTTTTTTTTTTTTTTTTTTTTTTTTTTTTTACCCCCATTATATTACTGGCCGATTTAATCGATTATGAAAATAGTAATCGATTAGTTGTCGATTAATCGATTAGTTGTTTCAGCCCTAAATATATATATATATATGACAGTCGGACACTGACCCTTTTGACACTGCCTGACAATCTGCGGGTGTCCGTAGACCATCCTTTGCCTGGCCCCTGCAGATCAGCGTCTGCTGTGAGTAATTGCCGGAGAAGCAGCCAACTGACACCCCCCAAGGCAGAGGTGCAGAATTACACACACACACACCCTTTGGCTGCCTCTGCCCCAATCAGAATCCATGTCACATGGCCAATCGGTGTTAGTCTGCACATAGGTGTCCCCTTGTGCTGTGGCAAGGCATTGTAGCCAAAGCGTGGAGTTCCACTCGTAAAAAAAATTTGGTCTGAAGGTGTTTGTGAATTTAGAAAAAGGTGTAATACCCTCTAGGGGGTTTCACAGAAAATTAAACAAATTACACATATAGATATCCAAACAAACTAATTAATTGTCCATAAACGAGACTTTCCACTATGTGCAAAGTGGATCCTGCTTCACTCTGTATCTCGGCAGCTTGGGTGGAATTGGAGTCCTTCTCCCAGCGATCACAGATGGGAGAGAGAGCGCGAGCGGCCCGGAGGTTCAGAGCGCATCGCAAGGGAACACAGCGATAACTGCTTTCATTTCACATTGGTGTGTTTCCTGCCGCTCGCTGTCAGATACTGCCCTGCCCCCTGGTCCTGGGACTTGAATAGACAGATCACACGTCCAATCGTGGGACAGGTGATCTGTCAATCAAAAATCCCCGGCCAGGGGACAGAGCTGTATATGACGTTGAGCGGCGGGAACACAGCAATTGAAATGAAACCTGTTATCGCGGTGTTCCCTGCAATGCGCTCTGAACATCCGGGCCGCTCTCCTGTTCCTCTCCTCCCCTGCACAGGCTGCTTGCATTGGTGGGCACAGGCTGCTTGCATTGGTGGGCACAGGCTGCTTGCATTAGTGGGCACAGGCTGCTTGCATTGGTGGGCACGGAAGTTGTTGTTAATATTTATTTTTATAACCTAATTCTGCATAAAACATTTAAGTGTCATTTAACCACTTGCTGACCGACTCCTGTACTTATTCGTCTGCACCCGGATGGGTTTTACTTCCTCCTTTGTTTCCCTGCAAAAGTAAAGCATAATGCATAGTAGCCCATCATGTGACACTTACCAGGAGAAGCCCGCGATGTCCTCCTCTTCCTCGCTAGCAAACTAGGGCTCTGTGACTGGCCGGAGTGACGTGATGTCACTCCCGCGCAGGAGCCGCCAGTCACGGCATGACCAGAGCGTGCCCTTTCTAACTCCAGGGCATGCGCAGAAGAAATCACTGTACGGCGATTTGCAAATATCTCCTAGACCGTGTAGGTCTGGGAGATATTTCAAGCACCTACAGGTAAGCCTTAATCTAGGCTTACCTGTAGATTGAAGTGGTCTGTAAGTGTTTACAACCACTTTAAAGGGCCATTTTTTTTGTCCACATATGAGATCTGAGGACTTTTTGACCCCAAATCTCATATTTAAGAGCACCTGTCATGCTTTTTTCTATTACAAGGGATATTTACATTCCTTGTAATAGGAATAAAAGTGACCGAAAAATAAAAATGCATTTTTAAAGCGCCCCTGTCCCTACGAGCTTGTGCGCAGAAGCGAACGCATATGTGAGTAGCGCCCGCATATGAAAACGGTGGTCAAACCACACGAGTTTTTGCTGCAATCGTTGGCGCGAGAGCAATAATTCTAGCCCTAGACCTCCTCTAACTCAAAACATGCAACCTGTAGAATTTTTTTAAACGTCGCCTATGGAGATTTTTAAGGGTAAAAGTTTGATGCCATTCCACGAGTGGGCGCAATTTTGAAGCGTGACGTGTTTGGTATCAATTTACTCGGCTTAACATTATTATCTTTCACAATATGAAAAAAAATTGGGCTAACTACAGTCCCCCCCCCCCCCCCCAAAAAAGTGCGCTTGTAAGACCGCTGCACAAATACGGTGTGACAAAAAGTATTGCAATGACCGCCATTTTTTTCTCTAGGATGTTAGGGGGAAAAAAAAGTATAATGTTCTAAGTAATTTTCTAGCAAAAAAATTGTTTTTAACTTGTAAACACTGAGTCTGAAAAAGAGGCCTGGTCTTTAACCACTTCAGCCCCGGACCAATTGTCAGCTTAAGGACCAGAGGTCTTTTTTTCAATTTCGCACTGCTTTAACTGGTAATTGCGAGGTCATGCAATGTTGTAACCAAACAAATTTTGCATCCTTTTCTTCTCACAAATAGAGCTTTTTTTTGATGGTATTTGATTGCCTCTGTGATTTTTATTTTTTGCAATATAAACCGAAAAAGACCGAAAATTTAAAAAAAATAAGATATTTTCTACTTTTTGTTATAAGAAAAATCTAATAAACTCAATTTTAGTCAAACATTTGGGCCAAAATGTATTCAGCCACATGTCTTTATTAAAAAAAATGCCAATAAGCGTATATTTATTGGTTTGCGCAAAAGTTATAGTGTCTACAAACTAGAGTACATTTTCTGGAATTTACACCGCTTTTAATTTATGACTGCCTATCTCATTTCTTGAGGTGCTAAAATGGCAGGTAAGTACAAAACCCCCTCAAATGACCCCATTTTGGAAAGTAGACACCCCAAGCTATTTGCTGAGAGGCATGTTGAGCCCATTGAAATTTTTTTTTTTTTTAGTACCAAGTGATTGAATAAAGACAAAAAAAAAAAAATGTTTGCAAAAAGTTGTCACTAAATGTATTGCTCACACATGCCATGGTTATATGTGGAATTGCACCCCAAAATACATTTTCCTGCTTCTCCTGAGTACGGGGATACACACATGTGTGGGACTTTTTTGGCAGCCTAGCCGTGTACGGCACCCCGAAAACCAATCACCACCTTCAGGATTTCTAAGGGTGCAAATTTTTGATTTCACTCCTCACTACCTATCAGTTTCGAAGGCCATAAAATGCCTAAATAGCACACTATTTTTTTTCAATTTTCAAAACTTTGTGACAAAAAGCGAGATCTGCAAAATACTCACCATACCTCTCAGCAAATAGCTTGGGGTGTCTACTTTCCAAAATGGGGTCATTTGGGGGGGGGGGGGGGGGGGGGGCAGTTGTGCCATCTGGGCATTCCATGGCCTCCGAAACTGTGATTGGCAGTGAGGAGCAAAATAAAAAAATGACACCCTTAGAAAGCCTGAAGTCGGTGCTTGGTTTTTGTGGTCCTGTACGCAGCTAGGCTCCCAAAAAGTCCCACACATGTGGTATCCCCGTACTCAGGAGAAGCAACAGAATGTATTCTGGGGTGTATTTCCACATATGCCCATGACATGTTTGAGCAATATATCATTTAGTGACAACTTTTTGTAAAAAAAAATATATACCGTATATACTCGAGTATAAGCCGAGATTTTCAGCCCTTTTTTTAGGGCTGAAAGTCCTCTTCTCGGCTTATACTCGAGTCAGTGCCGTCTGCCTACATGAACAGCTTGTCATGCAGACGGCAGTGTTCAAAAGCCGCGCCACCTCCTCCCGCCCGTCCGTGATAGGCGGACACTAATTTTCCCAGCAGTACAGTGTTCCGCCTATCACGGACGTCCTGTCATTCTCATCTCATGGACGAGGATGAGAGGATGTCCGTGATAGGCGGAACACTGCACACTGACTGCTGGGAAAACCGAGTGTTCCTCCTATCACGGACGAGGAGGAGGAGGCGCGGCTTTTAAACATGTAATGGCGCCTTACACGCTGATCGCCAGGATCAGCAATGGGGGGGGACACAGGACAGCGGACACCGGACAGCCAGCGACAGCCAGCGATCTGACACAGGTGGCAGATCGGCGGGAGACAGATCGATCGGCACAGGTAGGCTGCACTGGGGACACGGGGGTTTGTATAGGACACAGGGGACATGCAGATGGGCATTTGCTGACCCTCTTTTCCACTTACAGTAGCTGCTCCATTCCCCCCCCCCCCCCCCCCCCCCCCCCCCCTCGGCTTATACACGGGTCAATAACTTGTCCCAGTTTTTTTGTGGTAAATCAGGGGCCTTGGCTTATATTCGGGACGGCCTTTACTCGAGTATATACGGTATATATTTTTTTTTTTCATTATTCAATCTCTTTAAAATATTTAATGGGCTCAACATTGCTCTCAGCAAATAGCTTGGGGTGTCTACTTTCCAAAATGGGGTAATTTGCGGGGGGGTTTGAACTGTCCTGGCATTTTATGCACAACATTTAGAAGCTTATGTCACACATCACCCACTCTTCTAACCACTTGAAGGGCTCTTTCACACGGGGCGGATCAGTGCAGATCCGCCCCGTGGATAGCCGCTTGCTCAGCGGGGATCGCCGGAGCGATCTCTGCTGAGCAGAAGATGACAGGTCCGTCTCTGCACTCCGTGCAGGGACGGACCTGTCAGAGCGCCGCTCTCCCCTATGGGAGATCGGGTGACGACGGACCGTAGAGTCCGTCGTCATCCGATCCGCTCTGCAGACGGATGAAAAAATGGGGTTTTCCTCCGTCTGCAGAAACGGAGCAGAGCAGGCACGGACGAGAGCGGGTGTCAGCGGATGCTCATCCGCTGACACCCGTTATCCCATAGGGATACCTGTATGTCCGGTTTTCATCCGAAAACGGAAGGATGAAAAACGGACATACGGTCCGTCCGTGTGAAAGAGCCCGAAGACAAAGCCCTTTCTGACACTTTTTGTTTACCTGAAAACATATTTTTTTTTTTTTTGCTAGAAAATTACGTTGAACCCCCAAACACTATATATATATATATATATATATATCTATATATATATATATATCTATATATATATATCTATATATATTTTGTTAAAGTAAAGGCCCTACAGATTAAAATGGTGGCATTGGCGACAAACTACATACTTTTTTAAAAGCCTTTACAGGTTACCACATTAGATTCACGGAGGAGGTCTACTGCTAAAATTACTGCTTTCAATCTGACCTTCATGGTGATACCTCACATGCATGGTGCAATTGCTGTTTACATATGACGCCAGACCAACGCTTGTGTTCGCCTTTGCGCAAGAGAAGGGGGGGGCAGGGGTGCTTTTTTTTTTTTTTTTTTTTTTTTTTATTTAGCGTTTTTATTTTATTTTTGAACTGTTCCTTCCATTTTTTTTTTCTTATCATTTTTATTGTTATCTCAGGGAATGTAAATATCCCCTATGATAGCAATAGGCAGTGACAGGTACTCCCCTCATCCACCCACTTCTAATGATGGGCATACATGCACCATTTATATATGCCGAAGCATGGGGGCATCCTCCCGCAAAAAAGTTATGCCACGTACACATGGTAGGACTTTTCCACGGGCAAGCCTCCGTCGGAATTTCGACCGTATGTACGTGGCATTAGGAGCAAATCGCTCCTCCGCCCCTGCTGCCCCCATGCTTCGGCATATATTCTCTTTTAACTGTGGTGTTGAAATCACCTCCTACAGCGCTGGAGTCGCGGCTTTATGTATCATGGGAGCAATCGCTGTTGCTATCAAGATAAATAAATCCGCGCTGCAACTGAATGGCGCACCTGAAAACCAAAAAATGGTTAACAATAAAACACAGTAAACAAAATTACATACCTGAAAAGCAAGCATGATAAAACATAATAAAACATTGCAGAATAGAATGGAGTAAAAAAGAGCAACAATAGAGAGAGAGAACAATAAAACGACAACTGTTTTTTTTGTTTTTTATATATTTTTTTGGGGGGTTTTTTTTGTTTTTTTTAAACTATAACTATAATTTTAACTGTAACGGTCGGGTCTCAAAATGCGATGGCATTCTTGAGGTCCTGTGAAAGTGTATCCTAGCCTGTGAAATGCTGTACCCTACGCTAATACTTCACTAGTGAGTGGTAGCGTTCAAAACATTCACCAATGCAGAGACCAGGATTGTCAGAACAGCGTGGACAATAATAACGGGTGTCACGCCTAAATCCGCGCTTGCTACAGACACGACATCTTTTTTGGGGGGCTCGATTGGTAGGGGTACTCAGGAGGACATAAGGAAAATGTCTCTGATGCAGCCGGCTTACTGCAGTTGGTAGGGGATGTTGAGGTGCAGAACCGTCTGGATACAGAAGGTCTGTGACAACCTCTTCCTGGAATTCAAGGAAGGGTAAAGTCCCGCCTGAAGCTCCGTATAGCACATGAGCGTTCAGCAAAGCCAATTGGAACAAATAAATAGACACTTTTTTTGTACCAGCGTCTAGCCTTACGGGCAAATAGATACGGCGCCAACAACTGGTCGTTGAGATCTACCCCTCCCATATTTTGGTTATATTCGTGGACACAGAGGGGTTTCTCCACAACACCAGCCGCCATCCGAATTTGGACTGTTGTGTCTGCATGAAGGGAGGTAAGAACGAAAACATTCTTATTATCCCTCCACTTCACAGCGAGCAAATTATTACACTTGAAGCAGGCTCTCTCCCCCAGCCTAAGACGGGAATCTACAAGCCGCTGGGGAAAGCCCCGGCGATTAGGTCGCACGGTGCCACATGCTCCAATCTGCTGATCAAACAAGTGACTAAACAGTGGCACGCTCGTGTAATAATTGTCCACGTACAAGTGGTACCCCTTTCCGAATAAGGGTGACACCAAGTTCCACACTATCTTGCCAGCGCTCCTTATGTAATCTGGAAAGTTCTCCGGCTCTACGTAACTATCTTTTTCCTCATAAACCGAAAAGCTCCACGTATAGCCTTTTGCCCTGTCACAGAGCTTGTAGAGCTTGACCCCGTATCTGGCACGCTTGCTGGGAAGGTACTGTTTGAAAGACAAGTGGCCAGAAAACTTAATCAGGGACTCGTCAACGCAGACAACTTGATTGAGAGTAAACAAGGCTGCAAAACGTTGGTTGAAGTGGTTTATGAGGGGCCGAATTTTGTAGATTTTGCATGAACCGCAAGATCTGTTCGTATCGTGCCCTGGACATGGAGCGAGATAACACGGGCATATGGTGGACTGGTGAGGTGGACCAATAAGTCCTCGGGAATTTATGCATGCCCATGTTGAGGGAAAGGCCCAGAAAGGACTTAAATTCGGAAACCGTAATTGGTTTCCAATCTCTGGCAAGGGAAGGCAACTGGGGATTAGCGGCGATGTATTGACCAGCATATAGATTACTTTGGTCCACAATAGATCTATAGAGATCTTCCGTGAAAAACCGCGATAAAAAAATCGGATGGCTTAAAATCAGCAGTTTCCACCTGAATACCGGGTTGGCCATTGAATGGGGGAAGTACGGGTTCTGCAGAAGTGGTGGGCACCCAATCAGGATTGGCGAATTCTGCAGGAAGGACACTATGTGATCGACAGGCCTGCCTTTGTCTTCTTCTTCTTCTTGGTGGCAGCGGGACACTACTTGTGCTTGCCACCTCGCCAGCTTGAGCTGCACTTATGGGACTCGCCACGTCACCACGTGTTACTGCAGTGCTGGATGTACGTCCAGGGTGTACTAGGCCGCTGGTGCTTGCCAGTTCACCAGAAGGAATAGCGGCGCTAGTACTTCTCTGCTCCATACGAGAGACTTGCGGTTCTTGCACCTCAACAACAGCAGACGATCGGGATCGGGTACGCCTGACCTTAGCTCTGACGACAGAGTTGTGGTCCCTGCTATCTGTCATGGAGCCGCTGTCGTGTACTGGATCGTATTCTGAGCCTGGTTCTGACAGATGAGTGACCTCCTCTTCACTATCTGACAATCTCAGAAACAAGTAGGCCTGTTCACTAGTGTACTTTCGATTTTGCCATTTTGGGCTCTAAATTTAGTAGTACACTAGTGAGATTCACAGGTAAAAAAGCTCCTGACTGTTAGCGACTGAATCAAAACGCTACCAAAAAAAACTGTTAGCGATCGCAGGGATCAGGCCTGACTCTGCGAACGCTGCAGTTATGTGTGCTTAGTGTTTTGTAAGTGACAGTGATCGATCGATACTGCGCTGGGCGGAGGGGGAAAACGCAGGTGCTAGCAGGTATCTGGGCTGATCCCGCTAACAATGCGGTTTTTGGAACCCTAAACTGCTGGGACGCTAGTATAGATCTGATCAGATCGGTTATTGATCTGTTCAGATACTATACCACTAAGGGAGGTGTATGCTTTGCACGTGGGTGTTTGCGGTACTGGCACTAACCTGGGGCGACGCAGACCTTATTTGACCCTAAAACCTAATTGATATCACCCGCCGGGCGATCAGGGGGTTAAACCGTTATTGGGTAATAAATGGCGGGTGCCCTGACAGTATAAAAAACAAACTAACCAGCGTCACCCGTAACAACAGTTATACGGTGATCACTGGTGAAAGGGTTAACTAGGGGCAATCGGGGGGTTAAAACCTTTATTGGGTAATATATAAGGGGTACCTGACGCTATATAAAAACCTGACGGGAACCTAAATAACTGGCTAACCAGCGTCACCAGTGACACTTATACGGTGATCACTGGTGAAAGAGTTAACTCTAGGGGCAATCAAGGTGTTGAAACCTTTATTTAGGTTGTAATATGGGGGTACCTGACCTATAAACCTATTTATGAACCTATATAAACCTGGCGGTTAACCTAAAAAAAAAACTGGCTACCTAGCGGCACCAGTGACACTAATGCAGCGATCAGAAAAACGATCGCTTAGTGACACTGGCAAAAGGGGGTGACAGGGTTGCCTGGGGGGGGGCAATCAAGGGGTTAAACCTTTATTAGGGGGGGTAGGGGGCTACCTTAGACCTAAAGGGGCCTAAAACTAACTGCCCTGACAGTTATTAGTCACACTGACACTAAATGCAGTGAACAGTAAATAAATGATCACTGCAACCAGTGATACTGTGACTGGGGGGGCAGGGGGTGATCTGGGGGGTGATCAGGGGGTGTAATGTGTGCCTAAGTGTCCTGGTGTCAGTGTACTGTTGTGCAATTACTTGATGTCTTCTCAGCTCGGCGTCCCGGTCAGAAAGACCGGCACAAGGAGCGTGACATCACTTCCCCTTTCCTGTGTTTACAATTACACAGGCAGGGGAAGCATCTGATTCGCCAGGAGCAATCGCGAGGGGGTGGCCAGAAACCACTGGCCGCCCCCTCATCTCGGATCACTCCTGAAGCGATGCCGACCGTCCCCGCCGGCGGGGGGGGTTTCGATCGGACCCCCCACCCGCCTTAAGAATGTCACGTACAGGTACGGGACTTTGCCTGTACGTGCCATTCTGCTGACGTATATGTACATGGGGCGGTCGGCAAGTGGTTAATGAGAATTTGAGGACGTGTTTAGAAGTGTATTGCGGGGTTGGGTGGGGCAACTGGTGGCGGGTAACCCTTGAGGCCTTGCTAGTAGCTCAGGACTTGAAATTTTGTACCCTGGTAGTAGTATGCATGATACTTTGATGCACACCCAAGCTGCAGTTTCCTTTAGTGTTGTCTCCTGGGACAGCATTTGTAATAACGAACCTGATACAGGCATAGTGCACGATTGAATGCGAGCAGACCTATTACTTTGTCTTAAAGGGACAAGCACATTTCTTATTGATTTGTGAAGTAGGTCAATTCCACAAGGTGAAATGCTAGTGGTGGTGGATGAGTAAGTCAGAGTGGTAATATCACACAGAAGGTTTCATTGAAGATACTTGGAGTGAAGCAGGATCACATTTGCACATGGTGGAGAGTCACATTTTTATATGAACAATTCATTTGAATATATATGTGTGATTTTTTTTTTTTTTTTTTTGTGCAGTGCAAGATTAAAGCGCTAGTTATGTCCGCTTTGTGATTTTTGCCTATACAGGTAAGCCTATAATAAGGCTTACCCTTAGGTAAAATGAATATCTCCTAAATGTGCACCATTTAGGAGATATTCACCCTAGATGCAGCCAGTGACATCACCACCGTATGCACTTTGAAGGTCCGGCATACTATGTCAAACCTTCAGAGCACCGTGCTGTAACCAGGGGCTCCCACACACATGCGTGAGTGACATTGTTTTACCTCCGGCCACTGACACAGCTAGAGGCGGAAAACACGGAAGGCCGATGGGGCATGGTTGGATGCCCTCTCAGCGGTGATAGCGCGCTGCTGGAGGGGTTTGTTTTAGGGTAGGTATTTTGTAATGTGCTAGTATGCAATGCATACTAGCACATTATGCTATTATTTTGTAGGGGAAAGTGTTTTTATTTTTCCCTCTTCAGTGGTTTACTACCGCTTTAATTTTAAATTTGTCTGGTGTGGACACTAATCCAGCAGCAGAATAGATGCACGCGGACATTCAGTTTTTTTCATTTTTTTTTTTCTAGTTGTGCAAATAGCAAAATATAGATATACATGGTTATTCACAGTGTGTTCTTTACATCTGTTATTTTTTTATTTTATCATTACTGGTTGCACAGGGGTATTTATCAATTTTATATCACTCTAGGGCAGGGGTAGGCAACCTGGGGTCCTCCAGCTGTTGCAGAACTACAAGTTCCATCATCCCTCTGGGAGTAATAGTAACTGCCAGCCTTACAAATGCCTCATGGGATATATAGTTCTACAACAGCTGGAGGGCCCCGGGTTACCTACTCCTGCTCTAGGGGCTTTGCTTTACCTTTTTGTCAATTGGAATATTTCCTAAAATCTTTTGACATTTGTTTAACGAGTTTAATTTTTTTTTCCTACAGCTCTAGAAACAGACAGTGCATCAAAGGAGTTAAATACGACAGCATTAACTTCCGATGATGAAGTAAAGAGGGATTCATCAAAAAAGAAATCTAAGAAGCACAAAAAACATAAAAGCAAGAAGAAAAAGAAGAAAAAGAAAAAGGAGAAACATGAGAAAAGATCAAAATCTGTTTCAAGTGTTGAGGACCAAGAGAATGTCAGTTCAGAAACAAAATCTGTGTGGAAACCAGCATTTTCATCTCCTCCAAAAGAGCAGGGAATATTGGATGCCTTATCATCCAAGGCAGAAACTACAAATGCAGTTGTACTATCTTCAGTGAACACACAAAGTATTAGTTCTGCAATAGAAGATAAACCAACAGGATTACTGTTGGATGTAGATTCTGGTTTCTTTGGCCCAAAATGCCCAAATGAATTGGGCAAAAATGTTTCTTCAAATTCTGTGACGTGTGATGTTGAAATGCAAGAACAACGTGAAGCATCAGTTGTCATTCAGCAAAGCAGTGAATCCATTTCACATGTTGAAAAGGTTTCTGAAATTGCTAAAACGCAGCAGAGTGGACAATCTCTGCCCATATATTCACAAACAAAAAGTCCAGGAGTGAACAGTCCAATAAATGTTGACAGTGAAAAAGATTCCCTCCACTCAAGTAACAGATGTAGATCTTTATCAAGATCCCAATCACAATCAAATTGTGAAAAGCTGCAAATATCCAAGGAAAAATCACGGTCAAATTCAAGGCATCGATCAAGATCTAGCTCTTTAGTAAAGGTTCAAACGTGTCTTGAAACCAGCAACAAATCGCCTAAATCTTTGCAGAGATCATCTTCTATCTCCCGTGATCAAAGAAAACAATCCAGATCCAGTTCTGCTGGTCAAAGACAAAGATCAACCTCTAGGTCTTCAGCAAGGAGACAACGGTCAAGATCTAGGGATTCTACTCGATATTCTAAATCCCCAATAAGAAATTGGTGGTCAAAATCTATAAGAAATCGAAGGAGATCAGTGTCTGTGGTCAAGAAACCCTGGTCAACAACAAAGTCACCTGCAAAGCGAAACAAGTCAAGATCTAGATCAACTGAAAAAAAACGTTGCTCTAGAACAAGGTCTAGGTCACCAAGTAGGCAAAGAAAATCCAGATCGATTAGCAGAAAATATAGGCAGAGGTCTAAATCAGCAAATAATAAAAGAACAAGATCAAAATCAGCAAAGAGGCGGCAATCAAAATCTGGCTCTGTGTCCAGGATTCGACGATCAAGGTCTGTCTCCCGGAGAAGGCAATCAAGATCTGGTTCAATATCCCGAAGACAAAGATCTTGGTCTGGTTTAGCTGCCAGGAGGCAAAGGTCAAGGTCTACTTCTGCAGTTAAGAGACACAAATCCAGGTCAGTCTCGCTTGCTAGGAGGCGCAGGTCCAGATCAGCTTCACCTGGCAAAAGGAGATCTAGGTCAGCCTCACCTGTTAGAAGAAGAAGAAGGTCTAGGTCTGCCTCACCTATCAGAAAACGAAGATCGAGGTCGTTCTCGCCAGTCAGGAGACGTAGATCGAGGTCCATCTCGCCTGTCAGGAGACGTAGATCGAGGTCCATCTCGCCCGTCAGGAGACGTAGATCGAGGTCCATCTCGCCCGTCAGGAGACGTAGATCGAGGTCCATCTCGCCCGTCAGGAGACGTAGATCGAGGTCCATCTCGCCCGTCAGGAGACGTAGATCGAGGTCCATCTCGCCCGTCAGGAGACGTAGATCGAGGTCCGTCTCGCCCGTCAGGAGACGTAGATCGAGGTCCGTCTCGCCCGTCAGGAGACGTAGATCGAGGTCCGTCTCGCCCGTCAGGAGACGTAGATCGAGGTCCGTCTCGCCCGTCAGGAGACGTAGATCGAGGTCGGTCTCGCCTGCCAGGAGGCGAAGGTCTGGGTCAATCTCACCTGCCAGAAAGCAGAGGTCCAGGTCGGCATCACATAACAGGAGGCAGAGTTCTAGTTCTGTGTCAAGGAGAAGGAAATCTTTGGAAAGACTTCAAAGGTTGAGTTCCAGTTCTGTTCTAAAAAGACAAAGGTCACGTTCTAGTTCGAATGCTAGAAGACAAAGTACAAGATCCACCTCTGCTGCTAGGAAAGGATCTAGGTCTACTTCACCTTCAACAACTAGAAGACCATCACAATCCAATACAGGAAATCACTCACGATCACCTTCAGGATCTGTCATATTGAAAGACAAGTCAAGATCAGTTGAACGAAAACACAAATCGCGTTCTAGATCGACTAGTAAAATTAGAATTTCGGGGCCCACACCTTTAGATGAAAGCCATCTTTCTATTTCCTCAACTGTTAAACAAACTAAACCCGCTTCCTCATCAGAAACCATTAGTGAAGAAAATCAACTTCCCCAGATGACTTCAGAATCACTTTCTAAAGCTGGGACTATATATCTAGACAAAACTGATACACCAGTAGAACGAATAGAATCATCAAGTGAAAATGCTCCAGCGACTGACTCATGCAGTGTTCAATCAAATGAAAACTTGTTTGATTCTTCATTCAAAGCATCTGCCTCAAACTTGCCATTTGAGCCGAATTCTCAGGAAAATCATCATAATGATAAATCTGATAAAGAGATGCTCACATCTACAAATATTTCAGTAGAACCCTACAAGCCCTTCGACCAGACTTCTTTGGACTGCACAGAGACTGATGAGAAACTTCATAGTTCACAAGGAGATGCTGGAGTTTTTAATGACCATCTGTTTCAGTCTTCCCAGGGGGTTAGTGTAAGGCTTGCTGAGGAACCTTGTGATAAAATTCAAAAACCTGACATAGTGTCTGTTGTGGAAATTGAACTGGACAACACTGGTTCTGAAATGGAGAAAATATGTACAACAAAGCATAAAGATTCTCCTGATGTGTATAAATCAACTATTTGTGACCAGTACAGTATGGAGAATGAACTGCCGTTCAGTAATCAAGCTTTACCTTCAGATTATAACAGCCTTGAAGCAGAAGGCAACCATTCTTTCCTCGATGCGGCCAATAATCGATATTCCGGTTTGGTCTCAAACCCCTTACCAGCAGAAGCTGTCCAGTGTTCTGATTGGAAGCCCTTGGAATGCAGCAACCATCAAATGAGTGATGATTTCAAAAGACATGATAGTGTAACTGCACCTTCAACATCTACTGTATCTTGTATGGAACCCTCCATAGAATCATCTAGGACACTGACTGTGCAAGACACTTCTGCTTCACACAGTGATGAGCATGATATTGAGTTGAATCTTATCCATGACCCTTTGCACCATACTTCTCTCACTAGCTATATCACGTCTGATGCAGGAGTAAAACCAAATCCATTTCTTGCTGCCAACAATACGAGTTTGGCATCTTCTTTAAATAGGCAATCTGAAATTCATATAAGAACTTTAAAAGGGGAAGTTTCTGAAAATTATTCCCAAGTGGATACTGATTCTTATTGTCATTTAAAGCCTGAAAATGCTTCAACTCCTGATTTTGACTTGTCAAGTAGAGATAAGGTAGTGCTGCAGAACTCCGCTGCAGCATCTCATACTACTCCGTTTGCTGAACACAGTCATTCCATTATGTCAGAGCAGATATACAGTGAGCAAACAAACAAGGACATTGCATATGGCAACACTGCAAAAAGCTTTTCAGCAGAAAATGATTTTGCATCACAAGGACTAATCGATGAAAATTTGACTAGTATATATGATAAAGCTGACTTGTTGGTTTCTACAGACAGAGAGAACCCAAGTGAAATTGGAGGTCATTACATAAACAATCCAGAGGTAGACTTAAAACAAGCAGAAACGCACATATCCCAGTCAGACTTGGGAGATGAGCCTCAGCTTTCCCCACAGAAAACTCTATCACCTGACACGTTTCCCTATTCTGAAGATCAAACTAACAGAATTTTTCACAAATCTGTTCTACATGACTCCACATCTTTTACTGATGGTGCATCATCTTCCACACAAGTACTCAAGCCTGTTGAACAGGATGGACTTGACCAGTCACTTTACAGTTCCTCTGAAAACATTGAATGCATGTCTGCTACTTCAAATCTGTATGCTGTGTCTTCCACTGCAGATCTTGGAAAAGGGTTTTCTGATAAATCCCCAAATTGCAATGAGATTCCTGAGAGCATCAAAATGGAGAGATCCTGTCCCATCAATAGTGAAACGCATGTTGATGGCAACAAGGGAGACTCTGTGTCAGCTAGTGAGGAAGCTGAACCAAATACTATTTCTGTAGGTCTTAAAGATTTGGAGTGTGCTGTTTCTGATAAAGAACAAAACTTGAGATGTGAGGCAGAACAGGAATCTGTGTCTTCTGTGCCAGATAAAAAAATGTGTCTTGAGACACCCAAGATGTTTATTCCCATGGAAATGCCTTCTCAGAAGAAGCAGATTTATATCCAGTTAACTGATACATTATCTAAGACAACTGTGGAACCAACAGATGGAGATGGTAATTTACCAAATGTACAGTATTCTTTTTTGTTAGACAATAGTCAGAATTTGGATAATATTCCCAACTCTACAAACACAAATGAAGACTGTAAAGATCATGGTCCTGATATGTTCCTTTCCAGAGATTCTAAAGAAGGTAAAATGGTTGCTGAAAAACCCTTTGGATTAGACATGGAGGCTAATGACCACAGTCAAAAAAAGTCAGCTAGCTCTTACACTGCTTTGAATGTTGCTAGTTTGCCTGTCAAACAAAATTATGGCCCTGAAATGAATGTTAAACCAGTTACTGAAGAAGAGAGCAACACCAAACCTGTTTCTAAGCTTGACGAGAAAGATAATCTGGAAGTAGATGTTGAAACTAAGATAAAAAAGCATGGACAAGTTGAATATGCATCTTACACAGACTCGGAGTATGTTTGTTCCAACACCACTGAAGCCCAGAAGATATCTACATCTGTAAATGAAATGCAGAAGCCTGCAGCAGCAATGCCACTACAGTTTAAGTTTAGCAAAACTTTCAAGACACTTGCTAGTTCACAGATATGCAACACATCTGATGAGTCTTCTGATAAAGAAACTTCTAAAGTTAGTTCATTTTCAATTTCTACAAAGGCAAGTGCTTCTTTATATGTTGATTCTTCAAGGACGAATGCTAAATCGCCTCAGCATGTTTTACATCTGAAACAACTGGACACACCTTTATTACCAGAAGCTATACAACCAGAGAGTTTGTCAAATGTGGGATCAGATGGAAAAGCTGTCTTGCAGCAAGATATCCAAACAGATGACTCGCAATCCAGTGCTGCTATCAAACCTGCTTTCCCTCACATTTCTAATGCTTTATCTAAATTGGGAGTTAAGCAGAGACAGTACCGCTCAAGATCTGTGGCCCAGGATAGCCGATCTCCATCTGTGGACCGGCAACGTGGTTCTCGATCAAGATCTTTATCTAAAACCAGAAAAAGACGCTCGCGTTCAAAGTCTGTTTCTCGGAAAAAGCGCTCTCAATCATCATCTAGAAAGAAAAGTTCTCATTCAAAATCGTCTAAAAATAAACGCTCTCGCTCAAAATCACGTGGAAGAAAGAGACGTTCACAGTCCAAATCAAAGAGTAAAAAAAAGCATTCACCATCCAAATCTGGAAAGAGAAAGCGGTCACGTTCAAAATCCTCAGACAGAGTCAGATCTGTGGGGAAGCCAGAGAGTTCACGTTCCAAATCAAAAACTCGAAGAAAGGGAGTGCACACAAAATCTCCAAATGGTAGCCGAAGATCGCGATCTAAATCCACAGTTGGGAAAAGCTCACGCACCAAAAATTCTGATGTCAAGAAAACATCACGGTCTAAGTCCGGGTCATCAAGGAGCCGCTCACGGTCAGTATCTGTATCAAGGAGACATCTTTCACATTCCAAAGCTTCTTTGCACAGAAAACATTCTCGATCAAGTTCAAAATCTACATCTCCTAATAAACGGTCCCTTTCAAGAAACAAGGGACATTCTCTTTCTCGATCTCCAGCCCGAAGGCACCGTAGCCGGTCAAGGTCACGTACACGCAGACATCGCTCAAGGTCTCGAGGAAGATGGCGACGTTCCCTGTCATCCTCCAGAAAGCATTCTAGATCATCTTCTAGAACTTCTGGTACTTTGTCAACAAAGAAACGACGTTCGGTGTCCAAGTCGCCAATGCGTGGCCGTCGGTCAAGATCCCAAGCCAAACTAAAAGACAAATCTCCTGTAACTAAGCGCAAGTCCATATCTCCCATACCACAAAAGAAATCTACCCAATCAAAAGCAGCAGCTTTTAAACATAGCATTGGACTAAAGTCTCTTATTCAGAAACAGTTATCCCAAGCCAAGTCTCAAGGATCTGGTGGAAAGTTGTCCAAGGAACAGATACCATTATCAACAATTGCGGCAAGAGCACAATTACCTGCAGCTAATTTTTCTACTAGAACACAGGTTTCTGCACCCAGTTTGAATACGAGTCAGATTTCTGTGCCCAACTTGGCAGAAGTGCCTCTACCTAGTGAGAATGGAAATGGGCAAATTCTTGTGCCCAGTGTGCCCCCTGAACAGCAAATGTCTATAACCAGTTTAGCACCTGAAGCACCACTGCCTGTGCCTGACCTAACTACTGCAACTCCATGGCATGTACCTGATATGGCTAGTGGAGCGCAGTGGCCTGTACCTGATATTGCTGCAGGAACTCAGTGGTCTATGTCAGATCTGACGGCTGGTGCACAATGGCCCATGGCTGACCTAGCTGCTGGTTCACATTGGCCAATGCATGATTTAAGTGTGGGAACACAATGGTCTGTTCCTGACCTTGCTGCAGGAACACCATGGGCTGTGCCAGATGTTGCCACTGGTGCACAATGGACTGTACCTGATTTAACTGCAAGTACGCAGTGGACTGTACCTGATCTTACTGCTGGATCGCAATGGGCTATGGCAAATTATGCACCAGGAGCACAATGGTCCGTTCCAGACTTAGCAGCTGCTGCACAATGGACTGTACCTGACCTCACTTCAGGAACACACATACAAAGTGCTGACTTGGCTCCTGAAGCCCAGGTTCCTGGATCTGACATTGCAAGTGAAGCCCAGGTTCCAGGCTCTGACCTAGCCACTGAAGCCCAGGTTCCCGGATCTGACTTGACAGCTGAAGCCCAGGTACCAAGGTCAGACTTGGTCAGTGAAGCTCAAGTACCCGTACCAGATCATATTCCTGATACGTCAGATGATGATCTGGTTTCTGAAGGACATAATTTGATGCCTGATGTTACTGCTGAAGCATTGGTGCCTGTAGCTAGTGGGACACTTGTACCTGATGTGGCTGCTGGAATTCCATTACCTGATGTGACTGCTGCAACACCGACTCCAGTACCTGATGTTGCTGCTACCGCAAGCATGCCAGTTCCAGATGTGGCCACTACTGCTCATAGCTTAATGCCTGGCTACGCTTCTTACAGCGCTGTACATGAATCTGTGTTGGACTCTGCCAAACCATCTGTTTACTTTGATATATCCTTGACAGCTGAAGAATTTGTGGACAGTTCCTGTGCATCTGAATCACTTGTGTTTACTAAAAAACTGCAGTCTGAAGCTCTTAATAGGACAGAACCCCAAACAGCCATTGAGTCCTTGCCTAGTACAGACCAATGTCCACCTAGTGAACTGGCTTTGTCACATGCGACTGTTCCTGAAATGTCAGAGAGCCTTTCACAGGAAGAAAAATCTGTGAGCTCTGAATTGCAACTTGAAAGTGAACACTGTAGTATATCAAATGCCCCACTGTTTGACCCATGTTTAAAATCTGACAACACTTTATTAATTGAATCTACTCTAGATCAAGGTAGCTCTGGCATGTCTTCTCCATTTGAATCTTGTACCAACTCAGACTGTCAGTTATTACCAGCATCTGATACTGATGGCACTTCGGCAATTAATTTGCATGCTGACGCCATCCCCAGCCTAAAGCACGAGTCCTGTCCTAGTCCAGTGCAATCCTACAGAAGTCCTAATCATGCTACATTGGTTGACCCATATCATAGTCCAGATAATAATGTATTACTAGAACCATGTTCCAGTCCAGACCGTCCCATTTTGGTCACTCAGTATTTGGATTCTGACAGCCATGTACTGACTGAACCAGATGCTGTATCTAATTGCTCTGTACTGGCTGCTTCCTGTGCCAGTTCTGATCATTCTCCAATAGTTAAAACTGGTTCTAGCCATGACCATGTCTGTGAGGAGTTAACTGAGCACCATGTCAACCTAGATCACATCCAGAAACCGGAACCCTGTACTGAGCAAGCTAACACTGATGTTAGTCCCAGCTGCCGAATTTCAGGGAATGGAAGTGCTGAGCCAGAAATCAGTAATCTGGTTGAACCCTATGGCAGCCCAGAACACCCTCAGCTTGTGGAACCTTATGCCAGTCCAGAGCATCCTCAGCTGGTAGAACCTTATGCCAGCCCAGAGTGCCCACAGCTGGTAGAACCTTATGCCAGCCCAGAGCACCCACTTCTTGTTGAACCTTATGGTAGTCCAGACAGCCAAGAACTGGTTAAATCCATTGCCAGTCAGGAACTTACTCAGGGAGCTGAGCCTTTTGCTAGCCCAGAAAGTCCACAAATTCAGCCATGCATGAGCTCACAGTCTCCTCAGCAGATTCAACCATTTGACAGCCCAGACCACCCACAGTTGGGCCAGCCAGTTGTTAATCCAGAACAGATCCAGCTGGTTCAACTAAATTCCAGCCCAAAGTTATCCACAAGCCCAAAAAGTACACAAGTGATTCAGTTATGTGCCAGCTTGGAGGGTCCCCAGCTTGCTCAGCCTTATGCCGACTTAGAGCACAAGCTGGAGCAACCATTTGCCGACCCAGAGCCCATTCTTTTAGAATCATTTACAAAACCAGAACATATACACGCTGTTGAGACAATTACTGCCCCCGAGTCTCCACGGGTGGTTCAATCATCTGGCAGCCCAGATTGTTCCCAACTGGTTCAGCCATATGATGGTCCAGAGCATCCACAACTTGTTCAGCCATATGACAGTCCAAAGCATCCAGAACTGGTTCAGCCATATGACAGTCCAGAGCATCCGCAGCTGGTTCAGCCATATGACAGTCCAGAGCATCCGCAGCTGGTTCAGCCATATGACAGTCCAGAGCATCCGCAGCTGGTTCAGCCATATGACAGTCCAGAGCATCCGCAGCTGGTTCAGCCATATGACAGTCCAGAGCATCCGCAGCTGGTTCAGCCATATGACAGTCCAGAGCATCCGCAGCTGGTTCAGCCATATGACAGTCCAGAGCATCCGCAGCTGGTTCAGCCATATGACAGTCCAGAGCATCCGCAGCTGGTTCAGCCATATGACAGTCCAGAGCATCCGCAGCTGGTTCAGCCATATGACAGTCCAGAGCATGCGCAGCTGGTTCAGCCATTTGACAGTCCAGAGCATGCGCAACTGGTTCAGCCATTTGACAGTCCAGAGCATGCGCAACTGGTTCAGCCATTTGACAGTCCAGAGCATCCTCAACTGGTCCAGCCATATGACAGTCCAGAGCATCCTCAACTGGTCCAGCCATATGACAGTCCAGAGCATCCTCAACTGGTCCAGCCATATGACAGTCCAGAGCATCCTCAACTGGTCCAGCCATATGACAGTCCAGAGCATCCACCACTGGTTCAGCCATATGACAGTCCAGAGCATCCACCACTGGTTCAGCCATATGACAGTCCAGAGCATCCACAGCTGGTTCAGCCATATGATAGCCCAGAGCACACACAGCTGGTTCAGCCTTATGACAGCCCAAAAGATCCACAGGTAGTCCAGTCATATGGCAGCCCAAAGCACCAGCAGAAGGATCTGGTGTGTGACAGCCCACAACACCCACAGCTTGTTTTGCCATTTGACAGCATGGAATGCGCACATCTGGTTCAACCTTATGCCATCACAGAGTGCTCAGAACTGGTTCAGCCATACACTAGCCCAAAATATTCACATGTAGATCAACCACATGTCGAATCAGAGCATCTTCGGTTAGATAAACCATATACTAGCCCAAAACACTTGCTGGAAGAACAGCCACATGCCAGCCTAAAGAACAAACGGCTAGCTCAATCATACACTAGCCCTGAACACCACCAGCTGGTGCAACCATTTGACAGTCAAGATCACTCCCAGCTGATTCAGCCATTTGAAAGCAGTGAGCACCTGCAGCCATGTTCAGCACCTGTTCAGGCATGTGCAAATGCAGAGCATCCACAGCTAGTGGTATCTTATACCAGCCCAGAACACTCCCAGTTGATTGAGCCATACTCTAGTATAGCCCACACACAGCTGGTTGAAACATACTCTAGTCAAAACCACAGCCTATGTGATGAAACAAATTCAAGTCCTGATTTGTCTCCGGACCATGGATTATCCTGCCATGATATTGATAAAAAACATAAACTAATGCAGTCACCTCTGTCTGATTCAAGATTTGACAACTCTTTGCTTGAGAAATTTGATGCCAATACAACTGGACCCTTGCTAGATGTACCCTGCTCAAGTCTCCTCCAAAAGCATACAAACAGTCCCAAGCTCAGTAAGCCACTTTTAGAAGATTGCGGTGAGAGTTCATATAAAATCTCTTTGGAAGAACGCTATAATCCTGCAGATAAACCTCTCCTTGGGGATTCTTCTGAAGTTTCTGTACTTTTGGTGTCAAAGGAAGACTCTGATCAGTCTTTAACTGGTGACTGTCATAGCTCAGACGCAACCCAACTGGATAGATCAACTTCCAGTATTCATCATCTAGAGCTTGACCATTCTGGTCCTTTTCATGAGTCACAACTTGAGCAGTCTTTATCAGGCAAAAGGCAGCTACAGCTGGGGGTTCAGTATACAAGGGATGATCATCAGCCTGATAAAAAGCTAGATCCGGAGGAAGATTGTGCAGACTCTGACCAGCCAAAGTTTTCAGAACACCACAATTCAGAGGAATATTCTTCACCAATATCTTGCCTGAATAAAGAATGTGTTAGCACCAACCAAGATCTTTCTATTGATGTAATGAATGTATCTGGCCAGCCTTTGGATGAGAAAAATAGTTCTAGTACTGACCCGTCTATGAATGACATGTGTTCAGATGTTCAACAGCTCAATCCCATTAGTACCAGCCCAGAGAAGCCCAGTATGCCCTTTCTGGACAGCGCTATTTCTGATGTTTACTTGACCGATGCAACCATATCAAGTATTGATGCACATTTTGAAGACAGGGCTGTCCCAAGTGTAGAGCAGAAAGAACAGTCGGATAAATCTGAAGGGGATAAAAACTTGGATACCACTGAGCAGCTCCTGACTGACAAAAGTACAGAACTCTTTAAATGTGATCCTCCAGATAAATTAACAGATCAGACTGAAGCACTTTCAGACCAGACTTATTCTAGCCCTGATAATTTACTGCAGAATGAACCATTAGTAATGTGCAGTCATGCCCATGCCGAAAATAAATCCCATAGACCGTACCAGTCTCTTCAAGAGCACCCTCTTGTGAGAGCTAGCAAGAAAACCTCCTGGGATGCTTCTGATCAAACCGGTTTGGATAAAGACTATTCCAAGAATGAACAGATTCTAAGCAATCCTGAAATCGGTGACCTCTCTGAGCTTGATCAAACAGTTGAAGGTAGCACATCGAGAAGCGAGCCATTATCCCCAGTGCAGATTTGCAGCAAGTCTTTTGCCGCCATATTGTCTGAAGAACCTTCTACCAGTTTGTGTTTACAAATTCAAGATAAAGTAGACGGCTTTATGTCTGTCCATGTTACTACATTATCTGCTAAAATTGACACGCATGTAGCAGAGGATTCTGGGGATAATGTTCAACCTGATCATGAATGTAAAATAACGCCGCCAGACCTTTTGCCATTTGACTCTGAGCAACCTACACCTATATATACACACAATTCTGAATCTTCATCTGAACCAGTTTTATTTATCTCTCAACCACCTCCTGAACTTTTGCCTTATGATTCTGAGCAGCCTGCAAACCCTTTCCAGAGTATTTCTGACTATTCTTCTGAACAAGATTCTTCAGTCTTTCACACACCTCCTGAGCTATTGCCTTATGATTCTGACCAGACTATTGTGCATGTTTCTAAGCCAGAATCTTGTGAAGTGAAACTCTCTTTAAGCAACGCAACCGAACCTCCAGATAAGTCATTTGCTGCATCTGAGAATCCATTTGTTAATCAGCTTTCCATACCCAGTGTTGATAAAGAAACAATTCAAGTACAGCTTTGTTCGGAAAAGGCTACCTCTATAATTTCAACAGAAGAATTGGGTTGTGTTGAATATGAAACGTCTAGATCTTCCATATTGACTCATGCTTCAGATTTAAACAATCCAGAAATGGTAGTTGAACAGCCAGCCACTACAATTCTTGATGTTGAATTTGGACAGGAGCTACCATCCTCCCTATCTTCATGTGATGAAACAAAATGTATGCTTGAACAGCCGGTTTTGCCTGAATTAACTACCCCACATGCTTTAAGCCAAGGAGAACATTCTGTTGAGCATTCGCTGTTAACAGAGGATTCTATCAAATCAACACCACCTGTTGCAAAAGCAGAGATGGAGCAGGTATCTTTAATTTTAAATACATGTGACACACTAGTGGTGCAATCCTGTTCTGATAACAGTGATATGGTGAACTTCTTTGAACAAGAAAATTTATCAGTGACACAATCGCCTATTGTTATAGAGGTGTCTAAAGAGCGTTCCTGTTCCAAGTCCTTGTTAAAAACTGAACTTTCAAATTCTCTGTCCACATCCACAAAACGTGATTCACCTTCAAAACATGCAAGCAGATCTGCACGCTCACATTCTCGATCAAAGGACCGAAGAAAATCAAGATCGAAGTCTACCACAAGGAAAAAACGGTCACGCTCAAAGTCGATGACACGTGTCAAGAAATCTCGTTCCAAGTCTGTTGTAAAAACTAGAAAATCAAGGTCAAAATCTGCTACTCGAAGAAAAAAATCAAGTTCAGTTTCTGATACAAGATTTAGGAGATCCCGTTCCAGGTCTAAATCTAGGAAGAGACGTTCTCGCTCAACATCTGTAGCCAACAAGAGATCATCTCGCTCTCCATCTGCAGCTCATAGGAGGAGGTCTCGATCGGCTCGTAGAAAGCGATCCCACTCTACATCTGTAGATCCTAAAAGATCACACTCTCATTCCGTAGCTCGTAGGAGGCGCTCTCGCTCACTTTCTTTAGCCCGTAGGAGATACTCTCGTTCCCGCTCTCCAGTTCGAAGGAGAAGGTCTCGCTCTTCATCTGTTCACCGCAGAAAACGCTCACGATCAACTTCAGTGGCTCGCAGGAGACGCTCCCGCTCTTCCTCCATCACTCGCAGGAGACGATCTCGATCATCATCTGTATCTCGGCGAAGGCCTTCACCCTCGCAATCTGTAGCACGCCGAAGGAGATCTCCATCTTTAGGTCGACGGAGACGTTCCCGCTCACCTTCATTGGCACACAGAAGAAGTTCCCCCTCTGCTTCTCACAGAAGGCGTTCTCGCTCACCCTCTGCTTCTCGCAGGAGACGCTCCCCATCTGCACCACGTAGGAGGCGCTCCCGCTCCCCATCTCCCCCTAGGAGAAAGCGTTCTTCCTCTGGTGCTCGCAAAAGGCGATCCCACTCTACCTCAGTAACGCGCAAAAGACATTCTCGATCATTATCTGCTTCCAGAAAAAGGAGATCCAGATCCTCTTCTCACAAAAGGCATTCCCAAACGCCATCTATTGCCTGCAAAAGAAGGTCAGAGTCTAAATCACCAACCCCAAAATCACCCAAAATCAAACAGCGAGCTCAATCAAAGTCTGATCGATCTCGGAGTCGGTCTCCAAGTAATGTAATCCGTAAAAGGAAAACTCGCTCCCGATCTTCCTCAAAAGACATAAGTAAATCAAATGAAAAGAGACGGAAAAGGTCTAGCTCTAAAGAACATTATAGCATCAAACAGAGAAGGAAAAGTCGAACCCCTCCAAGAAGGAAAAAATCAAGATCTCCTGCAAGGAGAATAAGTCCATGCAGATCTCCTGTTAGAAGGCGACGTTCAAGATCACCAGTAAGGAGAAAAAGCTTTAGCAGGTCTCCCGTTCGTAGAAAACGATCAAGATCTAGAGACCAATCAATGGACTGTGTCAGATCACCAAAACGTCTCACAGATCTTGGTAAGGAAACTTTTTTTTTTTTTACATTTTGATAGACGTTGGCTACACATAGAGAAGTGTGTTGTGAATTGTAAAGTTTAAGCAAGCCATAGATTATCCATTTTTTTTTTTTTTTTTCTTTCCTTAGACCATAGGTTTAAGGAAAGAAAATTGCTTGATTTTTTTTTTCCCCCATCAACACTGACAGTGTTTGGGGGGGGGGGGGGGGGGAAACCCTCCCACTGCGCTTTTGTATTCTGACAATAGGAGGTTTCCTCGCTGTCAGAACACAATTACTGCTGGTGACTTTAACCGCTGGCAGTAATCACATGAGAAGAAACCCAGGAAGCTGGTCGACTTCAGCACAACCAGCCTGTCCATGGATGGATCGAAATTCAGCAAGAACCAAATGAATTTTGATACATTTTATGGCCGCTTTAGTCTTTAATTTTCTGTTTTATATTTGACTAGTTATGCAATACATAATGCAAAGACCTAGAGAGGTCAGGGGTGCAGACGTGTCATTTCTGCCCAATTCACATTTTGTCAAATTGGGAGAATTTTTTTTTTTTGGTATCCTATGAAGTTTTTCTACCCCCCCCCCCCCCCCCGGCCCCCCCCCCCCCCCCCCCCCCTGTTTAAAAAGATAAAATAAGGAAATCAATATGCCACCAGGGTGGCAGGCATAAGCAGCAAATGCAAACTGTGTACAGTATTGGTCCATATCTGCAGCTGGTCAGAAGTATATCAACTGTACTGTTTGGCCTAAATGAAAGTGTAAATATTAACCACTTGTCGGCACGCTATAGCCGAATGACGGATACAGTGCGGCCAACTATTTCTGTGATCGCACTCTGATTACAGTGTCCTCTGTATGACACTGCTAATCACAGATTGAGGTAAAGAGCCAATCAGCGGCTCTTTACCACACGATCAGCTGTGTCCAATCACAGCTGATCACGGATGTAAACCGAAGCCGGTTATCAGCACCTCTTTCCTCATGCTGACAGTGTGAGGAGAAGAGAGTCGATAACCTGCTTGTGTAAAAGCTTGACATTTGCACATGTGCCTTTTTTACACAAGCATGTTATCGTCTCGCGTCTCCTCACGCTGTCAGCATGAGGAAAGTGCTGATAACCAGCTTCTGTTTACATCCGTGATCAGCTGTTATTGGACAAAGCTGATTGTGTGGTAAAGAGTCGCTGATTGGTCCAGGAAAAGTTTGTCCAGGAAAAGTGTCAGAGGGTTGGGACAAACTATTTAACACTTACAGGGGTGCTTACAATGGACAGCTGCTATTTTTAAGTAGAACCTTTATCCCATAAGAATTTTTTTTTTTACTGTGAATGCTTAGAAAGGAGTTCAGCTTTAATATGTAGTAGAAGTCCATCTAAAATGTGCTAGTCCATCTAGAGGCCCGTACACACGATCGGACTTTTTGACAACAAACATGCAAATTAGCTGTTTTGAGGCAACATCCGACCACGTGTACGATCCATCGGACAAGCTTTTTAGGTTTTCATCAGACTTTTGTTGGCTGTGCGAACGGACAAACTTTCTGGCAACAAAAGTTTGATGGAGCAAAGTCTGATCGTGTGTACACAAAATCATCTGACTTTTGTACAAAGTACAAACACGCATGCTCAGAACCAATGCAAAAGATCAGACAATACAAAAGTTGACCAAAGGTGGTGCTGGAGTAATTGAACGTCCTCTTTTGACGTGTCGTCAGTACGTTGAAACGTCCCTACGTTCGTGTTTGTTGCCTAAAAAGTCCAATCGTGTGTATGCAATACAAACTTGCGGCCAACGCCCTTTGTACAAAATTCCACGGGAAAGTTTGTACAAAGTCCAATCGTGTGCATGAGGCTTTACACTGCTTTCTCCTCAGACTGACAATGCTGTCCAGTTGTCTGTTACTTCATCTAGAGTGGAACCAAGCGAAAATAAAGGAAAATAAACCTAATATAATAATGTAGCCACCACATCAAAGTATTGGTAAAACTGCAATGTTTTTTTTGATTTATTAATGCTTTAATTTTTTTTAAGTTAAAGCTCAACTGAACCGCCACCACCCCCACACTGTTTATTTTGTCAATTCTTTTTCTAGCGCCATATAAAGCATGGCTGCTGCAGCCGTGAACTTATAGCGGACCTCAACCCTAAAGTGGAACTTCCGCTCATTGGAGCCCTCCCCCCCTGTATAATCCAGGTATCTGCACCCACTTCCCGGGAAAGCTAGCCGCAGATGCATCCCCCCCCCCCCCCCCCGTTGTGTTCTGGGAAACACACAGTTCCCAGGACACAACGGGGAACGGTGAAGATGCGCAGCGAGATTCGCGCATGCGCAGTAGGGAACCGGGCAGTGAAGCCGCAACGTTTGACTTCCCGATTCCGTGACAGAGGATGGCGGCGGGGGCAGCCGAGAGACGAGCGATCGCTCGTCTTCTGCTGCCAACATCGCTGGACCCTGGAACAGGTAAGTGTCCATTTATTAAAAGTCAGCAGCTGCAGTATTTGTAGCTGCTGACTTTTTAATATTTTTTAAGGTGGCACTCCTTTATGTCAACCACTTAAAGTGGAGTTCCATGACATTCATAAACATCCTATGGCTGTCAAATGCTTACAATATCTGTAACGTCATTCTCTCTCGCACTGCTTGCAGCTCTAGGGCACCTGGAAATAGTCTAAATGACACGGCTCTTGCAGGAAGTTGTTGTGCGAGGCTTGCTGTTGCACATCCAGGAATAGAGCATTCAGCAGAAGGAGGAAGCAATATTTACTTTATAATTTATAGGCAAGCTATGAACATTGGAGGAAAGTGAACTACCAAAAATAATTACCTCTCCCTCTGCCTATATTTATTCTGTTGAAGCTATATCAATGCCTGAAAAATCTGTAGAATTTATACTGTTGTGGCGTAAGAGCTAGGAGGAGGAAGAACACTTGAAGATTTTTCAAGCAATGGTATATTTTAAGTTATACTTACTTGCTCTTTGCAGTGTATTTGCACAGAGCAGCCTAGATTCTCCTCCACGGTCCCTCTTCGGTGCTCCTTGCCCCTCCCTCCTGTGGACCTCCCCCAAAGCAAGCAGCTTGCTATGGGGAGCTCTGGAGCTGAGCCGCAGCTCCCTGTGTCCGTTCAGACATGGAGCCCCCCTCTTCTGATTGGCTAACTGACTTTGACAGCAGCGGGAGCCAATGGCGCCACTGCTGTGCCTCAGCCAATTAGGAGGGAGAGTGCAGGATGTCTGAGGTACTTGTGCGCATCTCTGGACAGAGATGGTACTGAGGGGGGTTGCTACACACAAGTTTTTTTATAATAATGCACAACCACTTTAAAGCCATCGCACTACAGCAGACATCTCAAAAGCCCTATTGCTGCCATGGTATTGGTTAACTTTAGGCATCGTTTCTATCAGTTATGTATCAGGCTGCTAAAATAGTGCTTTTTGCAAATGCTTTTTTCTTTTGTGAGCGCAATATTACTTTTACTACATTGAAAATAAATGCAGGTACTGACACTGCTCTGTATGCATGCTATAAAATTCCTTTTTTTTATTTTTTTAGACAAAGCTCAGCTTCTGGAAATAGCCAAAGCTAATGCGGCTGCCATGTGTGTTAAGTCTGGTATGCCCTTACCAGCAAGTTTGAAGCCAGTATTGGCACCCTCTGCACCTGTTGATGAGAAGTCTACCCACAGGACATATGGCGTTACAATTCAAGAACTTACAGAGGTATGGAAATTTTAGTTTTAGGAAATGTTGTATAGATATTTAATGCATTTTCTGTGTGTGTATACAGTGGAAAAAATAATTATTGATTTTTGATAATTATTTGATCCCCTGCAGATTGTGTAAGTTTGCCCACTAAGGGTCTAGCATAGGTGTATTTTAAATTATGGAGACAGAATATCAACCAAAAATCCACAAAAAAACACATGATACAAATTTTATAAAATGAGTTGCAGTTCAGTGAGTAAAATAAGTACTTGATCGCCAAGCAAAACATGATTTAGTACTTGGTGGAGAAACCCTTGTTGGAAAGCGCATAGGTAAGACATTTCTTGTACAGGGGGTCCCTGAGTTACGAACTCGTTAGGGACTGTCCTCCTGTTCTTAAATCGGAAATGTTCGTAAGTCGGCCGCGCATGCGCAGACCGACAATTACAGACATTTCCGATGTTCCGTCGAATGCCGTTCTGCGCATGCGTGGCAAATTACGGACATTTCCGATGTTTGCCGTCATTTTCCGAGGCTCCGTCTGGCCACGCATGCGCAGAATGGCAGAAGGTCTGCGGAAAATGGCAGAGGGTCCCCGCAGCGCCCGGTTTGTAAGTAGATGTTCGTAGGTCGGGCGTTCGTAAGTCAGGGACCCCCTGTAGTTGGTTACCAGGTTTGTACACATCACTCTTTACAGATCTTCTCTAAATCCTTTAAGGTTTCTTGGCTGTTCCTTGGCAACTCAAAGTTTCAGCTCCCTCAATACATTTTCTATAGGATTAAGGTCTGGAGACTGTCTCGGCCACTCTATGACCTTAATGTGCTTCTTGAGCCACTCCTTTGTTGCCTTGGGGTATGTTTTGGGTCATTGTCATGTTGCAAGACCCATCCATGATCTATCTTCAGTGTTCTGGCTGAGGAAAGAAGATTCTCACCCAAGATTTTACACAACATGGTCCTGTCAGTTGGCCTCTCAATGCGGCAAAGTCTGCCTGTACCTATAGCAGAGAAACATCCCCAAAGCATAATGTTTCCACCTCTGTGCTTGACTGTAGGAATGGTGTTCTTAGGGTCATCATAGTCAGCATTTTTCTCCCTCTAAACACAGCGAGTTGAGTTAATGCCAAAGAGCTCAATTTTGGTCTCATCTGACCACAGCATGTTCTCCTAATCCTTCTCTGAATCATTTAGATGTTCATTGGCAAACTTTAGACGGGCCTGTACATGTGCCTTTTTTTGAGGGGGACCTTGCAGGCACTGCAGGATTTCAATCCATGATGGCGTATTGTGTTACAAATGGTTTGTTTGGTGACTGTGGTCCCAACTACCTTGAGACCCGTGTAGTTCTGGGCGGATCCCTCACTTTTTTTCCTCCTTACCTCATGAGGTAAAATCTTACATGGGGCTCCAGACCGAGCGCGATTGATGGTTATTCTGTATTTCTTCCATTTGCCAATAATCACTCCAACAGTTTTCTCCTCACCAAGCTTTTTTTGCAGGTCTACAATCTTGTCTCTAATGTTCTTCGGTCTTGCCCATGATGGTGAGGTTTGAAGAACGATTTTCTGTCCTTAGGAGCACCTTCTTAAATTGACAGGACTAATCTGTCTACCACATGCGCACATACTGTAGCCAGTCTGTGGGAGCCCGATTTAAATTTGATTGGTAGGCAGGCCCACGCTGGGACAAATAGGCCCAGGCATTTTAGATTGAGCAGCCCATACCGGGCATGGTCTTGACAACTCATGGGGCTCCAGGGCAATAGGAGATCACGGGGTCCCCTTTGTCCCCACTCACACTCAAGCCACAGCTATACAAACTCCACCTACATATTGCAGCTACGCTGCATAAAGCGGACAATTAAAATTTTAACTGCAGCATAGCCTGCTGGAAGTTCTCAGCTTTTTTCCATAGAAGCTGTTGGGCACTTCCAGGTTTAACCACTTAACCTCTGGAAGACTTACCCCCATTCGTGACCAGGCCATTTTTTGCGATATGGTACTGCGTTATTTTAACTGACAATTGCGTTGTAATGCAACGCTGTACCCAAATAAAATTGATGTTTTTTTTTTTTTTCCCCCCTAGAGATTTCTTTTGGTGGTCTTTGATCACCTCGGCAGTTTAAATTTTTTTGGGCTATAAACAAAGACCGACAATTTTGGAAAAAAAAAAAAAATATATATATATTTTTTTTTTTTTACTTTCTTTTATAAAACATGTAACAAATTAAAACTATATGCTACTACATGTTTTTGGTAAAAAAAGAAAATCCCAATAAGTGTATATTGATCTTTTTGCGTAAAAGTTCCAGTGTCAACAAACTATGGGATATATATACTGGAATTTTTGTTTATTTTTACTAGTAATGATGACGATCAGCGACTGCGATATTGCGGCAGACATTTGGACACTAGCTGACACTTTGTGGGAACCAGTGACACTAATACAGTGATCAGTGCTAAAAAATATGCACTGTCACTGTACTAATGACACTGGCTGGGAAGAGGTTAAAAATGAGGGGCATTCAAAGGGTTAAATGTGTGCCTGGCCAGTGTTTGTGTGTACTGTGGTGCTTTTACTCAGGGAAGTCATGGATTTTATTCCCTGCTTTGCAGGTAAAGAAAATCTATTACTTCCCCACTGGCAGGACAGAGCTCTGCCTTGTTTACACAGGCAGGGCTCTGTCCTCTGTAAATTCATTTTGATCGGCGGGTGCACCTGCGATTGGTGATCGTCATCTGCTGTGTTTAGTCACAGCACGGCCGGGTCACTGGCGGTGTGCACTCCCTACCTACTAGGTACGTGATCTGGAGCAGCAGAGCCACCTTGCTGCCATATATATTTATGTCTAGGAGGGAGCGAGAGATGGATGGAGGGGGGTATGAGAGGGAGGGAGAGAAGGCTATTTAGGTAGGGGAGGGAGGGGGTAGTAAGAGTGGGGTGAAGGAGAGGAGGCTAGTGGGGGAGGGAGAAGGAGAGGCGTGTAGAAAGAGGGGGGTAGTGAGAAAGGAGGGGGAGTGGGGAGAAGGAGAGGGGCGTAGGAACAGAGGGGGTGGTGAGAGTGGGGGAAAGATGGGGGGGGGGGTTTGAGAGAAATAGAGGGTGGGTTGAACCGTATGTCTGCCATGTCCCACCATTATACTGTATAAAGTACAGTACCCCACCCACATACACAGGTTTCCTCTGAGTGGTCTTACCCCTGTCCGTGTAAAAGGCAGGCTGTCACAACCCAGTTCTTGGCTGCTCGCCGGTCCCTCCTCCCACTGTTACCTCCTCCCACCATCACTGCCAATGACACTTACCCAGTCCAGCAAGTGTAGTCTTCCTCCTCCCCGACTCTCTCTGGCCCTCTCTCTTTCCTCTCAGGACCAGGAGCCTGTTGACACCATCCATCCTGCAGCTGAATCCATCCTGCTCCGTCCTCCCAGGAGCCCCCTACTGGCCCAGGCCCTCGGGCACTTAGCCCGAGAGCCTGAATGGTCAGTCCGTCCCTGGGGACGGGCCTTGCAGCTGTCACCGAGCAACCACAGCCGGCGCTGAATGGCGCTTGCTTGGCATTGCCTCGCCCCCCAAGAGTTGGAAGAAGATGACAGAAGGGAGAGAGAAGTGGAGGCATGGGATTGAATTTAGAACATGCGGCCCACGGGGCAAATGCCTGGTATGCCCAATGGCCAGTCCTGACCTGACCTGTTGGTAGGGGATCAAATACTTTTTTTACTCACTGAGCTGCAACTCCATTTGTATTGTGTGTTTTTCTGGATTTTTGGTTGATACTCTGTCTCTATCATTTTTAAAGTACACCTATGATAAAAATGATAGACCCTTCATTTCTTTGTAAGTGAATAAACTTAATCTGAAGGGGATTAAATATTTTCCCCACTTTGTAGATGGGGAAAGTATATCTCATTTGTTTTTTTAACATTTCTTCAATTACTTCCTGGTTTCCAGGCCTAGGCAAATTATGCCATACATCCCTGGAGGGGACGAGTTTTTTTTTACGCTACCTTCCTGTCTCTGTACCTGAGCCATGGGCAGATGGATTCCAGGAAGTAAATGCTACATAAATCAACCTGCACTTACTCAAGACGCCCATGACCAGAAATGCTAGACTAGGGGTTTTCCAAAGTTATTTCTCAGCAAACTAAAGCATGGATATGGCTGGATGGTTGAGTTTGCTTTGCATATTAACCACCTCCAATACAGTGCATTTTCACCCCCTTCCTGCCCAAGACATTTTTCAGCTTTCAGCGCTGTCACACTTTGACAATTGCGCGGTCATGCAACACTGTACCCAGATGAAATTGTTTATAATTTTTCCTCACAAATAGAGCTTTCTTTTGGTGGTATTTGATCACCTGTTTTTATTTTCTTAAGCTATAAACAAAAGAGTGACGTTTGAAAAAACACTATTTTTTTACTTTTTGCAATAATATCCAATTTTTTTTTTTATTTTTTAAACAAATTTTTTCCTCCGTTTTAGGTCGATATGTATGCTTCTACATATTTTTGGCAAAAAAAAAATCGCAATAAGCGTATATTGATTGGTTTGCGCAAAAGTTATAGCGTCTACAGAATAGGTGATAGATTTATATCATTTTTATTTTTTACTAGCAATGGCGGCAATCTGCGATTTTTATCGTGACTGCGATATTGCGGCGGACATATCGGACATTTTGACACATTTTTGGGGCCATACACATTTATACTGGGATCTGTGCTATAAAAATGCATTGATTACTGTATAAATGTGACCGACAGGTAAGGTGTTAACACTAGGGGGTGATCGAGGGGTTAATTATGTTCCTAGGGAGTGATTCTAACTGTAGGGGGAAGGGGCTCACAAGGGGAGAAGACCGATCAGTGTTCCTCTGTACTGGGAGCACACCATCGGTCTCCTCTCCTCTGACAGGACCTGGATCTGTGTGTTTACACACACAGATCCACGGTCCTGCTGTGTTACCGGGCAATTGCGGGTGCCCGGCGGACATCGGTGCCCGGGCGAGTGACGCCGGGCGTGGGCCGGGAAGGTGAGGGCGTCATATATGATGCCTCCCAGAATGAGAGCCGCGCCGCCTGGTCGTCATGATAGCCGACGGGCAGCAAGCGGTTAAAGAAGTATGGGATAGGCTAAATAATGCCATGTATTGGCCGTCATTTCTTTCCTCCTCCCTTTTATTTTTCCAGCAGGGGTACGTCTGTCATGTAGGTTCTCAGTAACAGTCCGTTTGCTGTTTTAAAGTTTTTAGAGGGTGTGGTTATAACTTCAGGAATTCAGCCCCTGTTTCTGTCCCTCCTTCACTGAAAGACGAGGATGCGCACACCTGAGCAGTAAATGCTCAGGCACAGTATACCTCTGCAAAAAAGTGGAAAAATATAGAAGTGTCATAGACGTGGCTGGTTCAGGATGGGGGTGCCGATACATCCTCCTCAGCACACAGCTCTGATTGAATTCGCTTACAGACAGCATCTATCTGCACACTGTGGCGCTGCTGCAGTTCTGACCTGTGAGTTTCGCGGTTAATAGCTGTGCAGCATAGCATCCAGCTACACAGTGTGCAGATAGAGGCTGTCTGTAAAAGGATCCAATCCGATCTGTGCTGTGTGAGGAGGAGGGGGGGAAGAGCAGCTGCTACTGTGTAAAGCCTCGGGAGTGCACAGACAGACCAGAGCCGACATCAATCAAATACAGGAGTGGGAAGGGGGAGTATCCAGACAAGATTGTCAGGATGTGAAGGGCAGGGCAGACTGTAGCTCCTTTTACAGGAAATTACTTGTGTTTTAACAGAAATAGTTCTCTTGACGGTGCCCAATGACAGTGCCCTTCACTGTGATCATTTGCGGCCGTTACACAGCGGTCGCGGACATTCCAGGGGGCACGCAGGAGCGCGATTATGGGACAACATCATAGTATGTCCTCCCAGAGCTATCCGACTACGCTGTAGCCGTCATTCCACTATAGCCCGCTGTCATTGGCCCTTCACTGTGATCATTTACGGCCGTTACACAGCGGTCACGGACATTCCAGGGGGCACGCAGGAGCGAGATTATGGGACAACATCATAGTATGTCCTCCCAGAGCTATCCGACCACACTGTAGTCGTCATTCCACTATGGCCCGATCGGTAAGTGGTTAAGTTGTCTGAAAGGCAGCGAAACGCAAGGGTGCCATGCAGCCCTTGACAATGTGATCTCTCCATCCCATGAAGGAGCGATCAGTTGTCAACAAGCCGGCGAATCCGTTTCAGCTCTTCCCATCTCCATATTGATCAGTACAGTGTGCGAGGAGAGGGGAAGACATTGAGTGCAGCAGCCTTAAGGCGATTCAGTTCGCATTGTAGCGCTATACAAATTATTCATTCATTCAGCGCTGTGGGCTGGATCTGAATTACCCACAGCGCTTTACTGTGCCAATTCGTCCCCCATCCATGGCTCGTCCGTCCCCCATCCATGGCTCGTCCGTCCCCCATCCATGGCTCGTCCGTCCCCCATCCATGGCTCGTCCGTCCCCCATCCATGGCTCGTCCGTCCCCCATCCATGGCTCGTCCGTCCCCCATCCATGGCTCGTCCGTCCCCCATCCATGGCTCGTCCGTCCCCCATCCATGGCTCGTCCGTCCCCCATCAGTGTCTTACAAAAGTGTGATAGGTAGTCAACTTAAATTTGATGCTCCATGCATGTTGGGCCGCTCTGTGGCCAGGCGGTGTAAAAGTCTCAGATGTGGTATTGTCTTACTCGGGATGAGTAGCAGAATGTATTTTGGGGTGTAATTTTTGCTTTGTGTTAGAAATATTGTCTAAATTGACAACTTGTGAAAAAAATGTGTTTTTAAATTTTCTTTCCATAAACTCGTTATGCCTCATAGAATATATACGTTGGGGTCATTTTTTTGTCCGTTTCCCTTGTCCTTGTGCTCAAGGGCCTTCAAAAGTGTAAGAGGTAGTCAAGAAATGAAATGTATATTTTATGTCCTTAGATTGCCTGATGGTGAATCCCTGCATGTTGGGCCTCTGTATGTGGCTAGGCTGTAAAAAAAAAAAATTCCCACGTGTGTTATCTCCATACTAAGTAGTAGCAGAATGATTTTTGGGGTGTAACTTGAGGTATGCTGTGTGTGACAAATAACCTGTTAATATAACAATTTTGTGAAAAGAAAAAATCTTTATTTTGCAAAGAATTGTGGGACAAAACTTCAAAAAACTCACCATGCGAGATAGGCCCTCAGTACATCAGGTTTGATCAATTTTCAATGATTGCTACCATAGCTTGTAGACTCTAAGGTTGGGTTCACACTGGCACAACACAACTGTGGATCTGACGTTGCCCTGCAACTTGAAGTCTGACATCCGTCTGACTTCAATAAACGTTCATCTGACTTTGATCCCGACAATGCCAGGCTCTTTGTGTCTTTGTATGAATTTTTAGGGAAAACTCCACGCCAAATGAATTAAAAAAGAAAAAAAAAAAACTGCATGGGTTCCCCCTTCAAGACCATACCAGACCCTTAGATCTGGCATGGATTTTAAGGGAACCCCCTACGCCAAAAGAATGTGTGTGTCCCCCCCCCCCCCCCATGATGGGGACAAGGGCCTCTTTCCAACAACTGTGGACGGGGGTCTTATTAGAATCAGGAAGCCCCCATTAACAAGGGGGCCCTCAGATCCCCGCCCCACACCCTATGTGAAATGAGTATGGGGTACATTGTAATTATTACAAGTAATTTATTAAGGCAGCTCCAGTGTCTTCCAATTTCTTCTCCCTCCACTGTCCGCTGTCTTCTGCCTCTGCCGGGTCTCTCACTCATGGTTCTTGTTTGGCTGAAGCCATTTATTATCAAATTATCAATCAACTGTGTTTACTTTTTTTAAAACCTAATGGGAACAGAAACTACCCTGATCAAAGGTTTACATACCCCAGTTCTTAAAGGGGTTGTAAATGTACGTGTTTTTTCTCCTTAATGCATTGTATGTATTAAGGTGAAAAAATACCTTGCAATCACTGGCCCCCTAGCCCCCCCCCCCCCCCCCGTTTTTACTTACCTGGACCCCTTCATTCAGTCGGCGGGCACACGCTGGCTCCTTCTCCACGGGCTCCCGTCTCTTGATTGGATAGATAGCATCGCAGCCATTGGCTCCCGCTGCTGTCAATCAAATCCAATGATGCGGGCACTGGGAGTGGGGCCGAGTCCGGCTTTCTGTGTCTATAGACGCAAATGCTGGACTCGGAAAGCGCACCCCCAGGTAACCCCCCCTCGGAATCGTTTTTTTAGCTCAAATGTGGGGAGGAGCTGTGAGATCCTCTGAGTGACCCCAGAAGAGCAGATTTGGGGCCACTCTGTGCAAAACGAGCTGCACAGTGGAGTATGATATGTTTGTTATTTAAAAAAATTAAATAAAATTACCCTTACAATCACTTTAATAACGTGTATTGCCCCCTTTAACATCAATGACAGCTTGAAGTCTTTTGTGGTATTTGTGGATGAGGCTCTTTATCTTCTCAGATGGTAAAGCTGCCCATTCCTCTTGGCAAAAAGCCTCCAGTTCCTGTAAATTCTTGGGCTGTCTTGCATGAACTGCACGTTTTGAGATCTCCCCAGAGTGGCTCCAATGATATTGAGGTCAGGAGACTGAGATGGCCACTTCAGAGCCTTCACTTTATTCTGCTGTAGCCAATGACAGGTTGACATGGCCTTATGTTTTGGATCATTGTCATGTTGGAAAGTCCAAGTACGTCCCATGTGCAGCTTCCTGGCTGATGAATGTAAATGTTCCTCCAGGATTTTTTGATGACACACTGCATTAATCTTGCCATCAGTTTTGACCAAATTTCATGTGCCTCTTATAGCTCACACATCCCCAAAACATCAGCGATCCACCTCTGTTTCACAGTAGGAATGGTGTACCTTTCATCATAGGCCTTGTTGACTACTCTTCAAATATAGCGTTTATGGTTGAAATTTTGGTCTCATCACTCCAAATGACTTTGTGCTAGAAGTTTTGAGGCTTGTCTCTGTGCTGTTTGGCGTATTGTAAGCGGGTTACTTTGTGGCATTTGCATAGCAATGGCTTTCTTCTGGCGACTCGACCATGCAGCCCATCTTTCTTCAAGTGCCTCCTTATTGTGCATCTTGAAACAGCCACACCACATGTTTTCAGAGAGTCCTGTATTTCACATGAAGTTATTTGCGGGCTTTTCTTTGCATCTCGAACAATTTTCCTGTCAGTTGTGGCTAAAATTTTAGTTGGTCTACCTGACCGTGGTTTGGTTTCAGCAGAACCCCTCATTTTCCACTTCTTGATTAGAGTTTGAACACTGCTGATTGGCATTCTCAATTCCTTGGATATCTTTTTATATCCCTTTTCTGTTTTATACAGTTCAACTACCTTTTCCCGTAGATCCTTTGACAATTCTTTTGCTTTCCCCATGACTCAGAATCCAGAAACGTCAGTGCAGCACTGGATGAAAGATACAAGGGTCTGTCAGGAGTCCAGAAACTCATTGGCCTTTTATACAAACACACTAATTACAAGCAAACAGATCACAGGTGAGGATGGTTACCTTTAATAGCCATTCAAACTCCTTTGTGTCAACTTGTGTGCAGGTCATCAGGCCAAAATCACCAGGGTATGTAAAGTTTTGATCAGGGTCATTTGGGTAATTTCTGTTATGATTTAAAAAGTGTAAACACAGTTGATTGATATTAACCACTTGCTTACTGGGCACTTAAACACCCTTCCTGCCCAGACCAATTTTCAGTTTTCGGTGCTTTCACGCTTTGAATGACAATTACTTAGTCATGCAACACTGTACCCAAAATTTTTTTTGTTCTTTTTGTCCCACAAATAGGGCTTTCTTTTGGTGGCATTTGATCACCTCTGGGTTTTTTATTTTTTGCGCTATAAATAAAAATAGACTGAAAATTTTGAAAACGCATTTTTCTTTGTTTTTGTGATAAAATTTAGCAAATTATAAATTTTTCTTCATAAATTTTGGCCACAATTTATACTGCTACATATCTTTGGTAAAAATAACCCAAATTAGTGGATTATTTGGTCTTTGTGAAAGTTAGAGAGTCTACAAGCTGTGGTGCGAATTATACAAAATTGATAACATCTGATGTACTGGTGGCCTATCATTTCTTGTGACCCGAACAAGCCAGGAAAGTACAAATACCCCCCAAATTGCCTCTTTTTTGAAAGTAGACATTCCAAGGTATTAAGTAAGAGGCATGGCGAGCTTTTTGATGTTGTCATTTTTTCCCACTATTTTTTGCAAAATGTTTGTTTTTTTTTTTCCCCACAAAATTGTCATTGTAATAGGTTATTTCTCTCACATGACATCTCCACAAATGGCACCCCAAAATAAATTCTGCTACTCCTGAGTATTACGCTATCACATGTGTGGGACTTTTCCACAGCCTGGCCACTTAGAGAGGCCCAACATGCAGGGAGCGCCATCACGTGTTCTAGGAGCATAAATGACACATCTAACTTGTTGACTACCTATTACACTTTTGAAGGCCCTGGAGCACCAGGACTTTAACACGTGACACTGACATGGCACTGATACGTGGCACTGATGACAGATGCCACTAATATGGGGCACTGATGATACTGACAGATGGCACTAATGACAGATGGCACTGATACGTGGCATTGATGGCACGTGGCACTGATGACAGATGGCACGTGGCACTGATGACAGATGGCACTACTATGTGGCACTGACACGTGACACTGCTGTGGCACTGGGGACAAGTGGCACTTTTTTTTTTTTTACATTTTTTTTTTTTTTTTTTTTCTTTTTACTCACGGCTGCTTCAGCCGTTCATCTCTCTCTCCTCACACGCTGTCTCTGTGTGAGGAGGGAGTGCAGCGCTGAGAGGTGATCTCATATGTTTACATATGAGATCATCTCTCATTGGTCACACCAATCGCGCTGTAAACGGCTGCTGTGATTGGCTTTTTACAGCGATCTGTGACTGGCTGTGTCCGAGGGACATGGCCAGCACAGAACTTCCCCGATGCGCGCTCTCAGGAGCGCGCATTGCGGAAGTAAACAGGCGGACGTCAAGGGACATCCTCCCGGCAGGGAGCGCCCGCGCTGCAGCCGTCTTTCGGCTATAGCCCGGCCGCGAAGAGGTTAAATGGCTTCAGCCAAACACTAACCATGAGTGAAAAATGTTTTAATTTTTTTTTTTTTTTTTTTTATATCATTCATATTCTCTGAAAAATGGCCAAGAAGTTATTTCTGCCAGGGTATGTAAACTTATGAGCACAACTGTGTATGTAGCAGCATAAAATTTGGCAAAATTTATGATTAAAAATGACTAATTTGCTAAATTGTATAACAAACTAAAGCAAAATGCATTTTTTTTTTTTAAACAAAATTTTCGTTTATTGCGCAAAAAAAAAGTGGTGCTTGTATACCACCAAAAGAAAGCTCTGTGTGGGGAAAAAAGGACAAAAATGTCATATGGGTACAGTGTTGCATGACTGAGTAATTGTCTTTCAAAATGTGAGAGCAACGGAAGCTGAAAATTGGTCTGGTTAGGAAGGGGGTTTAAGTGCCCAGTGGGTAAGTGGTTAATCACCATCAAGATCCTTGCTACTGGTGAAGCAGTCCACGGGGTCACCAAGTAACCCTAAAACTGGGTACATATGGCTGTTTGTTTTTCTTTTTGTTCAGCCAGAAGTCTGAACAAAATATATCTAAACCGATTCCTGTATCTGCCGCAATCTGTGTATAGCCCTGTTTGAAATTTAGCTGGTCCCTGCTGAACTGGTGAATTCGGGGCTCGACGAACCCCGGTCACCCGGGCACAATTGCGCCTAGAATTGGGGTCCTGGCGCCTGGGGCGACACAGCTGCGGTACCCCGTCAATCTGTGGACACCGACCCCCGCCATGCGATCGCATTGGGCCGCGCCGGCCAGAGCAAGGTTCTGGGAGGACGTCCTACAGTGCCCAGTGCCACCTGTCAGTCGTTATCGTCGTTAAAAAACAAAAAACAAACCTGGCTCCTAGATTCCAAGCTAATTTTTCAAGCCCTGGGTGAATTTTCAGTCTGTACCCCCCCCCCCCCCCCCCCCCCCCCCCCCCCCCCCCCCCCCCCCCCCCCCCCCCCCCCCCAGCTTTAGAACCACTACCCACATTAATTTGGAGACTGTGCAGACCTGATTCTTGGCAAATCTAAATAAAGCCAAGCTTGCTTGTTTGCTTATATTGGAGTGTGTAGAGTGACTGACTGACTAACTTTTGGCAATGTTTTTGTCTTTTTATTTCAGAAATGTAAGCAAATTGCTCAAAGCAAAGAAGATGATGAGGTTGTGAATAAGCCCCATGATTCTGATGAAGAGGAAGGTGACCAACCTTTTTACAATCATCCTTTTAAAGTCAGTGAACATAAACCAATTTCCTTTAGCTTACTGGTAAGTCTGAACTATTTACTGAAACCTTTTAATAGGGACATTTACAGTTAAACATACTAAAGCAAACAGGGGCTGGGTCTCACCAGAATTGCACAGGAACACAGTACATGCTCTGGTGCAATGCCTGTGCGTTCCCCCGCAGTGAGACTTTTTTTTCTCCTTTTTTTTTTTTTGGGATGACATTGCACCAAATCAAACGATCAAAAAGTAGATCAAAAGTAGTGCATGCACTCGTTTTGGAAAAACATGCCACAACAAATGACATGGTAACCTGATTTCTGAAAATCACTTTGTTTAACGGCACCCCAAAGCAGATGATCGCAATGTATTGAGATCTGCAGCAGGTCACAAAGGCAGTGCTTTTTTTTTTTTTGCGTGATGCAGGAAACTGGTATGGAACACTTTCCTGCATTGTGTTCTGGTGTGAACCAGCCCTCAATTAAATTCTTTTTTCACTGTTCAGTGTTTTTTTTATTTTTTTTATTAGGTTTTCACAGAATTGGTCCCATTTTAGGTTTGCAATGAGATATGAAAAATTGTGTAGATTAATTACATTTTTGACAGTATAGTCATCTTTGCTCATCAGCTTTGCATAGTTGGTGAAATGTGCAAAAATATGATCACCATTTTGTGCTTTGGTGCTTGGAGCCTTCCCCCCTTCCATTGCATGTTGTAGACTGCAACTCAGATTTTATATAGTAATGACATTTATGAAAGACCAGGCTTTTCTGTATGCTGGGCATGTGATGTGTGATCTCTGCTATGGCACCAGAGGACATAAATGCTAAGGGTACTCGGATAATCTGATATATAGTTTTAAGTTCAATTTTGGACCAGGTACTATAACTAGCAACTTTGCTTATAATAAACGTTGTCTACATTAAGGCCCCTTTCACACTGGGAGGGAGCGGCGTCGGCGGTAAAGCATCGCTATATTTAGCGCTTCTTTAACGTCATTTTAGCGGCAGTATTCGGCCGCTAGCGTTGCGGTTTTAACCCCCACTAGCGGTCGGAAAAGGGTTAAAAGCGCCCGCAAAGCGGCGGTATTGCCGCGGTGTCCCATTGATTTCAATGGGTAGGAGCGGTATAGGAGCGGTGAATAACACCGCTCCTTCACCGCTCCAAAGATGCTGCTAGCAGGACTTTTTTGACCGTCCTGCTAGCGCACCGCTCCAGTGTGAAAGCCCTCCGGCTTTCACACTGGAGTGAATGGGGCCGGATTTTTTCAGGCGCTGTACAGGCGCTATTTTTAGTGTGAAAGTGGCCTTGGAGCAGAGCTATAGCCAAAAATAACAAAATAAAAATGATTAGCTCACTAAAAGTTAAAATATCATTCGGACGTTCTGGGGCAGGTCTGGACCATGTTACACGTTGGGTCCTAAATATGGGTGTAACATGCTCCAGAAGGTAAACTTATCCTTAAGGCCCCTTTCACACTGGGGCGGTTTTCAGGCGGTACAGTGCTAAAAATAGCGCCTGTACACCGCCTGAAAAAACCGGCCCCATTCACTCCAGTGTGAAAGCCGGAGGGCTTTCACACTGGAGCGGTGCGCTAGCAGGACCGCAACAAAAGTCCTGCTAGCTGCATCTTTGGAGCGGTGAAGGAGCGGTGTATTTACCGCTCCTATACCGCTCCTTCCCATTGAAATCAATGGGATACCGCCCGCAAACCGCCGCTGCAGCGGCGCTTTGCGGAGGTTTTTAACCCTTTTGCGGCCGCTAGCGGGGGTTAAAACCACCCCGCTAGCGGCCGCATACCGCGGGTAAAACGATGGTAAAGCAGCGCTACATATAGCGCTGCTTTACCGTCGCCGCCCCAGTGTGAAAGGGGCCTAAAACTGAGTGCCCTGTTCAATGAAGTAGTGCGTGCTTGGCTCACAGTTGGTAACCCTTCTTGCTGTTTTTTGGATTACATAAAGCAAATATAAAGAAGTCAAGCACTTATACTAGCTGTTTTTAGAAAATATATTTTTATTTTATTGAATGTTGATATTTAATTTGGCTTGTTGGGTGCCTGGCGTTTTACTGTGAAAATATATTTGGTCTTATGAGACAAAGCATCTGCTCATTTGTGTATTTCCTGTAGCAACTAATCAGTCCATTTAATTTCTAAATTGTATTAGAACAATGACTGTTGGAGTTTGGTTGTTATGAGCTACACATCCACTTTCCCTTTACATTCGCTGTGGCCCTTTTGATCTCATATTTCATGCTGTAATGTATTTTTACAGCATGTAGTCATCAGTCACCGCTGCAACTTTATTTAACGGTGATTAGAGCTCCATGATCATTAAAGAATTGAAATCGTGATCCCCCCCCCCCCCCATCTTAAAGAGGAAGTAAGCCCTGGTGGGTTTTACTTCCCTTTGCCCCTGCAAAGTAAAAGCATTATACTAGCACATTATGTGACGCACCTGCAAACAAAGCCTGCACCCCCCCTGCAGGCTGCATTCATGTTAGCCTGTCTTCCTTCCTGGGCTGTGCACTCTTGCTCTGAGTGGCCGGAGCCATGTGACATTAATCTTGCGCATGCGCCGCCGGTCACGGCACTCCCTCGTGCCCTCATCGGCACAAAACACAGTAAATATCTCCTAAACAGCATATGTTTAGGAGATGTTTACAGTACCTATAGGTAAACCTTATTCTAGGCTTACCTATAGGTACAACTTCCACAGAGGTTTACAACCCCTTTAAAACTGCATTTCCCGATTCTATGTAACAAGTGCAGTTCTCTGCTCACATCTGACAAAAAAATAAAATAATCCAGGCAGCCTGCCAAGTTTATCTCAACATCGGAGATAACTATTAACAAAGTAACAATTGGTTCTTAGATCAAAGGAATGAACTTCGGTCTGTAAATGAGGTCTGCTTAACCACTTAAAGGCTAAACATTTTTCTGACACTTGTCGCTTACAAGTTAAAATCCATATTTTTTGCTAGAAAATTACTTGGAACCCCGAACATTATATATATTTTTTAGCAGAGACCCTAGAGAATAAAATGTCGGTCGTTGCAATATTTTATGTCACACTATTTATGCAGCGGTCTTCCAAACACAATTTTTGGGAAAAAAATACACAAATGAATAATAATAAAAAAAAAACGAAACCGTAAAGTTAGCCCAATTTTTTTGTATAATGTGAAAGATGATGGTACACCGTGAGAGTTGAGAGAATCCTGATCTTTATTCTAAGCAAAAAAATTGTGATTCTCATTTTATCCATAATCGTGCAGCTCTACTGGTGATCTGTTACACTTCCCTTTTAAAGAGGAAGTAAACCACGCAGAAAAATGTTTATATTTTTCAAATATTTCTGTTTGTTAACATATCCAAGCAAAATATATATTAATAACTGCAAAACGAGCACTAGAAGTACCTTTTTTTTAGTAGTTTTAATTTTCTCTATCTTCCGGGTATCGTCTGTGCTGTTTTCAAAAGCCGATGTGGCCGTCAATTCCTCCCTTAGTTCGTATCCCTGATGAAATCTCGTACATGCGTCGTAACCAAGCCTCGATCTCAATTGCTGTTATTACGGCAACAGAGCCTTGTTCAGTCACAAGGGGGAGTATCAGGAAGAGCAGAATAATTTCTGCATCCCGAGACTTCGCCTCTGTGCCGTTCAGAGGAGAATCTCACGCACAGTAAATTCTAGGCAAGCCGGAAAAAAACAGCATTATATACATGCCGCTGTTGAAAGTCCATACTGCGCAATCGCGCATGACGTCATGGACAATACAAAGATGATTTATATCAAAACTAAACAAGTGCACTTTCACAGGCAGCAATCAGCTGCCTGTGTTATGTAGTATCTGATAAGATTAACTTGTATCTGAGGGTTTACAACCACTTTAATGCTAGCCTGTGTATCCCACTTATAAGAAAGTGCTGTAGCTTTACACAAAGGCCCCTTTCACACTGGGGCGGGAGCCGCGGCGACGGTAAAGCAGCGCTATATTTAGCGCTGCTTTACCGTTGTTTTAGCCGCGATATTACCGCGGTGTCCCATTGAAATCAATGGGTAGGAGCGATGAATACACCGCTCCTATACCACTCCAAAGATGCTGCTAGCCAGACTTTTTTTACCCTCCTGCTAGCGCACCGCTTCAGTGTGAAAGCCCGCCGGCTTTCACACTGGCGTGAATGGGGCCGTTTTTTTTCAGGCGGTGTACAGGCGCTATTTTTAGCGCTGTACCACCTGAAAAACGCCCCAGTGTGAAAGGGGCCTAATGGAGCGAGCCAGTATTTTGCCAATGCTCAAATATTAGCAATTCTAGTACATCAGTAATTACGATTATTTCAAAAATGAAAGCAATTCTGTGCACAGTAGCTACATACCAGGATTTTCTTGCACCTTTAAGGGGTTGTATCCTATGCATTAAGGTTAAACTTCTGTCGCTTTTTTTTTTTCTTGTTCATTTAACCAGCAGATGTAAAAGAGTTTTTATTATCTTTTCCCGTGGATTGGGAGTCCAATCTTTACTATTGTAAAGGGCTATGCACTCTGCTGGCATCTTACTCTTCCATGTTTGTCAGATACCTGGTCTTCTTCTACGTTCTGTCGTTCCGCCTGTTAGCCTCTATGCTGCTAGTTTGTCATGTATTTGTGTAGTGGCTAGCAGGAGGATCCCCAGAGCGCAGCAACGGACCAGGTACTGGACACACCTAATGAGTACGGTATACAAACGTCACCCGAAACTCTTCAAAAGAGAGTATTTAATTTGCTGTCACTCTTGGGACAGTTGCTTTAGGGAAAGAATATAGCCAGGATGATGGGGGATCATCTTTTTTTAAATTTAACTTGGCTTTAAAGTAAAATGCTGGCTAGACCTTGAGCATTTTAAATATAGCAGTATTCTGAAAAAAAACATAAACAAGCTGTAAAACAAGCAGGACTGCGGAGAAATTAATTCTCTAAGTTCTCAAGGCATTTAGATTGCAGCTCCTATTCTCTCTCCCCCCTCTACAGTACCCTCCACTGTACCTGCAGTTACACCTGAGGGCTTTATTAAAAAGTAATGGTTTGCTTGTTGAGCATATACCAAAAACTTTCATTTTCTATGGAATAGAGCAGGGATATGCAATGTTTCAAAACTACAAGTCCCATGAGGGCCTTGTGGCTGTCAGAGGACAGCTGGAGGTCTGCTAATTGCATATCCCTGGAATAGAGCATTGTTCCATAACTCTAATCGGTATTCCTTAAGTATCAGCAAGGGGTTGGGTAAAGCTCTTTACTCTTACCTGCGAATAAACTGAAAAATGTTCATCAAATATTTAATGCTGGCCATAGATGTTCACAAAGCTAGTGGCATATGTGCATTATTTTCCTTCTTTACTCTTCTACATAGAATTTTGAAGGATGAAGCCATCTCAAAGGAGAATTTTCACCCCCTTGAGTTAGAAATGGTATAATTATGCGAAAGGATGCTTACTTTTTCAAGAAGTATCCAATTTGCAATGTGTAAAATTATTTAATATGGAATTGTATTTTTAGGTCTTGGACAGGACACAAGCATATTCTTAGATGACTGGTTATATGCAGCTAACTTAACAAGGCTTTGTCTGTTGACATTATGTCCACCAAAGTCTGGGACATCCTGACCCTGTGGTCCAGGTTTTCTCTAGTGTGCGCAAACTGAAGTTTCTTCTCCCCCTCTAGTTTACAACCTGTCCTACAAATACACCTACTCCTCAAACATAAGGGATCTGAAGATTGTGTTGCTGGCCTTGGGAGTCATTGTCCTTGTCCCTACATAGGTGCAGTTTCAGGGGGATCTACTCAAAACTGCTTTTGATCCCGAAGGCCAAGGGAGGCGTTTGCCCTATCTTGGATCTTCAATCTCAAAATTCCGAAAGTCAGCTAGGTTGGTATTTTGCTTTCATCCAACGTGAGCGATCTACTTTGGTTTCTGTAGGCATCCAAGATGCTTCTTTGCAAAAATAACTGGTGCAGGGGAAGATGAGAAAGTACAAAGATATTTTTTAAAGCGATTCATCACTTTCCGTTTTGAGGATTGCCGGGACGGGTTATACAGGGTCCTAACAGTTCTGATTTGCCAGTGTCCACTCACTTGACATTAGCTGCATAAGAACCAGTCCTTTAGCACTGTACTTATGTCCTGTTCTCCCAAGAAACTGATTTTATAGGCAAGTAAAAATCAATTTTTTTTTTTGTTGTTGCCTAAGACCCCTTTCACACTGGGGTGGTTTTTAGGCGCTTTAGCGCTGGAAATGGCTTCTGCTAAGCACCTGAAAACCGCCTGCCATTCATTCCAGTGTCACTTTTCACACTGGGGTGTTGTGCTTGCGGGACGATCCGAAAAGTCCTTCAAGCAGCATCTTTGGGATGTGTTGGGAGCTCTGTATTTGGTGCCCCCAAAACGCCCTGTCCATTGGAATGAATGGGCAGCGCTTTGAAAGCACCAGAATAAAGGCGTTTTTAACCCTTTTTTGGCGTTAAAAGCACCCTGCTAGCAGCTCAAAAGTGCAGCTTAAACAGCGCTAAAGCACTGCCATTTTTAGCAGTGCTTTATCGCTGTTTAAGCGGCGCTTTTGAGCCACTAGTGGGGTGTTTTTAGTGTGAAAGCACACTTATTACTCTGTTGTATGACTTATGGTCGTTTGTATGTTATATTTAGTAGAAATAAAGTAGTATTAAATTTATTGCGGCTTACCAATCATTGGATGTGTTGGCTGTATTACTTTTCTCCTTTTTTAGGTGTTTATCCCCCCTTTTTTTTCTGATCTGGCTATTAACACACCTCCTTTATTAGGGTACCTACACTCTGGATAAAGGAGCAACAGACACCTTTGGGCAGCAGCTCTGGCTATTTGGGGGAAGAGCATGTTAGATGGACTAGCACAGTGGGGCCCTTTGATTGCCTTTTATCCTGCCCTTGGGGCACTTTTCTTCTCACTGATGCAAGATGCTATTCCTCCCACTGACACGAACAACGGGGCCTAATACCTGCCACTAATCTCACGAATGGCGGGCTATTGCTCTCATTGACAACAATGGCGGGCTATTGCTCTCATCGGGGGAACTATTCCTCCCGCTGACACCAGTGAGGGGGGGGGGGGAACTATTCCTCCCACTGACACCAGTGACGGGGGGGGGGGGGGGGAACTATTCCTCCCGCTGACACCAGTGACTGGGGGAACTATTCCTCCCGCTGACACCAGTGACGGGGGGGAACTATTCCTCCCGCTGACACCAGTGACGGGGGGGAACTATTCCTCCCGCTGACACCAGTGACGGGGGGGAACTATTCCTCCCGCTGACACCAGTGACGGGGGGGAACTATTCCTCCCGCTGACACCAGTGACGGGGGGGAACTATTCCTCCCGCTGACACCAGTGACGGGGGGGAACTATTCCTCCCGCTGACACCAGTGACGGGGGGGAACTATTCCTCCCGCTGACACCAGTGACGGGGGGGAACTATTCCTCCGCTGACACCAGTGACGGGGGAACTATTCCTCCCGCTGACACCAGTGACGGGGGGAACTATTCCTCCCGCTGACACCAGTGACGGGGGGAACTATTCCTCCCGCTGACACCAGTGACGGGGGGAACTATTCCTCCCGCTGACACCAGTGACGGGGGGGAACTATTCCTCCCGCTGACACCAGTGACGGGGGGGAACTATTCCTCCCGCTGACACCAGTGACGGGGGGGAACTATTCCTCCCGCTGACACCAGTGACGGGGGGGAACTATTCCTCCCGCTGACACCAGTGACGGGGGGGAACTATTCCTCCCGCTGACACCAGTGACGGGGGGGGGAACTATTCCGCTGACACCAGTGACGGGGGGGGAACTATTCCTCCCGCTGACACCAGTGACGGGGGGGAACTATTCCGCCCGCTGACACCCGTGACGGGGGGGCGCAGTGATAACGGGGGGGGGGGGGGGGGGGGGGGGGGAGGGGGGGGGGAACTATTCCGCTGACACCAGTAACGGGGGGGGGGGGGGAACTATTCCGCTGACACCAGTAACGGGGGGGGGGAACTATTCCGCTGACACCAGTAACGGGGGGGAACTATTCCTCCCGCTGACACCAGTGACGGGGGGAACATGACACATGTTTACATGTACTAGGGGGAGGAATTGTTTATATTTACTCCCACTGCCAGGGCAATTTCTGCTCCCAATGGCCACAGTCTGGCCCCCCTAAAGTTTGAAGGACAGTAAACTGGCTTTGTTTAGAAAGTTTGTAGACCCCTGGGCTAGCAGATTCAGATACCCTAAAAAAATTGATGCCAAGCTCCAGCTGACACATTTTAAGCAGTTAGAGCAAATTGTTTTGGTTACTTGCAGGAACACCAGGTGAAAATAAGAGCACCTAAAAAAGAAAACAAATGCAGCTATAACATCTAAAAATTTCTAAGCTGCAATAGAATGCGTGTTTGCTTTTCAGTTTAATACCACTTTAATATATTAAGAATATTACTTGAGCAATCGTATTCATTCTCCTATGTTTATCCTCCATTCTAATGTGTGAAAGTCGATTCCAGGGGTTTAGTGATCAGATCTGTGAGTTCAGTTTTGTTGCCTCATTCCTGATAGTAACTTTGATGCAAAACTAAGATATATTTTTTCTTTTTTTTTCCATTAGAATCCCAGCTTGAAGCCAGCCCCGAAAACTCAGGTAACTTTGACCAAGGAGTTTCCAGTATCTTCAGGATCTCAGCACAGGAAAAAGGAGTCCGATAAAGTGTACGGTGAATGGGTTCCTGTGGCTAAAAAGACTGAGGAGATCAAGGATGATGTTTTCACCAACACAGGTCCCTCACAGGTGATTACATGATTTTTTTTTTTTTTGATACAGCTATAAGTGTTTTAGTAACCATTTTGTTCAGTTTCCTAAATCCAGTTTTCACACATACTTAAAAAGAACCCGTTACATTGTCTGTTTTGGGCAAAACAGTATTTTGGTTGTATGAATAGCCATTTTACATTGTTTGAAAGTCTGCTTTATACCTTTTGGATGTTTTGGCATAACATAAGAAGAGGTTTTTGGTGTGTAATGCTCAAATGCTGACAGACTGAGATGGATAAATGAAGAGCCACAATGGGGCTGAAACGTTTTTTTCCTGCAGAAAATACTGTTCAGTTACCCTCTTGTGCCAAGGCCTTGGTCAGATTAAAAGGGAGGATTCATGTTTAGATTCATTATTCGTCCCTATCAGTAGCAATAATGTGATTATCGGCTTTTCAAGATTTAACGAAAACTGGCGACAGCTTTAAAGTAGTTGTGAACCTCAGACATGAAATATGAATAAAGCATATCCCTCTATTGCAGGGATATGCAATTAGCGGGCCTCCAGCTGTTGCAAAACTACAGATCCCATCATGCATCTGCCCCTGGGTGTCATGCTTGTGGCTGTCAGTCTTGCTATGCCTCATGGGACTTGTGGCTGTCAGTCTTGCTATGCCTCATGGGACTTGTAGTTCTGCAACAGCTGGAGAGTCACTAATTGCATATCCCTGCTCTATAGTGTGTACTTGTCTCATTTAAGAGCACTAAGTGTCATATCTGTCTGCTGCTTCGTTCCTCCGCTATCAGCATTAATCATTTCTGACACGTTTTCATGATACCAAGAGAAAAATGGTGACTGGAGGGATCTCTGGCTGATTGACAGCCTGAGCTCTGTTTCTGTGTGAAGGGGGTGTGAACACTTCCTTCCACTCAGTTCTCAGAGCTCTCCTCACTGAGCCCTGCAGAGTGTAACTTCAGCTCTTCGCCCCCTTTTTTTTTTTCCTCCCAGCTAGACAAGCTGTATAAATTCTTGACTTTGAATGGCAGTAGAGAAGAAAACCGGTACTACTTATGTAGGTGGATTTGATTCGTCTTGTATTGCCTGAGGCCAGTCATTTCACTGGGTATATGTAAGGGTTTACAACCACTTTAAACAGTGTTTCCTCCGGAAATGGAAATTTCAGCTCCCTAGTTACTGTTTGTACACCCACCCCAGTAAAACAGCTAACCTACACTAAATTGCCAAAAGTATTGGGACGCCTGCCTTTACACGCACATGAACTTTAATGGCATCCCAGTCTTGGTCCGTAGGGTTCAATATTGTGTTGGCCCACCCTTTGCTTCTATAACAGCTTCAACTCTTCTGGGAAGGCTGTCCACAAGGTTTAGGAGTGTGTCTATGTGAATGAATGACCATTTTTCCATTTGTGAGGTCGGGCACATGTTGGACGAGAAGGCCTGGCTCGCAGTCTCCACTTGAATCATCCCACAGTTGCTCTATCAGGCTGAGGTCAGGACTCTGTGTGGGCCAGTCAAATTCCTCCATCCCAAACACGCTCATCCATCAGTCATGTTGGAAAAGGAAAGGGCCATCCCCAAACTGTTCCTACAAAGTTGGGAGCATGAAATGGTCCAAAATGTCTTGGTATACTGACGCCTTAAAAGTTCCCTTCACTGGAACTAAGGGGGCAGGACCAACCCCTGAAAAACAACCCCACACCATAATCCCCCCTCCACCAATTTACTTAAAGAGAATCAACATGATGGATTATTACAGTACCAAAGAGGAACCGTTTCACAAAAATACTTTATAGTAAATTTATTTAACAAAAGGTTTATACATAGACAGTAAAATCATTAAATGATTATAAGGTTCAACAAGGTAGTTACATTAGATATCATAGATATTGTTGCCGCGTCTCACTTATTAGCTTCTTCAGAACCTATTACTCAATGATTTGTAACAAAAGAACCTTATAGACCTGGGAGAAAACCGACAATAGTGAGGATGATTTTGTGTCCTACATCATATAAAGAGTGCACATCTTATGTAAAATGTTTTTTTTTTTTAGTAATGATCATCTATTTAAGAAAAAATCTTCTTTGTATTAACACTTCAACTTGCATAAAATAGCTTCAACTGATCCACCTATAGATCAGGTGATGCCCATAGCGAGGAAGATAGATGGCATAACAAGTGCGGAGATGCTATTTCTAAATCATTTGGCGGGGTAGCCCAATACTTTTGGCAATATAGTGTGTATGAGCGAGTTTGGGGTGGAGGAACTTGACTGGCCTGCACAGAGTCCTGACCTCAACCTGATAGAACACCTTTGGGATGAATTGAAGTGGAGACTGCGAGCCAGGCCTTCTCATCCAACATCAGTGCCTGACCTCACAAATGTGCTTCTGGAAGAATGGTCAAACATTCCCATAGACACACTCCTAAACCTTGACTAAACCTTGTGGACAGCCTTCCCAGAAGGGTTGAAGCTGTTTATAGCTGCAAAGGGTGGGCCAGCTCAATATTGAACCCTACGGACTAAGATGCCATTAAAGTTTGTGTAAAGGCAGGTGTCACAATACTTTTGACAATAAAGTATAGTTGGAGCTTTTAAATGTCGCAGGAATCTACAACTACTGCAGCTGCTGACTTTTTTAAAATATAGACACTTACCCGTCCGAAGCCGATCTGTCGCTCGGCTCTTTGGTGCTTCTGCCGCCATCTTCGGTATGGGAATCAGGAAGTGAAGCCTTGTGGCTTCACTTCCCAGTTCCCTACTGTGCATGCGCGAGTCGCGCTGCGCAATAAGGACGCTCCCTGCTGTCTCTGGGATCCGTATGTTTCCCAGCAGACGGTGGGGGGGGGGGGGGGAGACCGGAAGTGGCGTAAATACCCGCAGATTCTGCAGGTATCTATGCCCGGAAGTGGGTGCAGATACCTGTATTAAAGAAGTATGATTTTGCGCTAAAAGTGACACGTGTGTGTGTGTATGTATATGTATATATGTATGTATATATGTGTGTGTGTGTGTGTATATATATATATATATATATATATATAATATATATATACACATACAATGTTAGTGCTCATTCGCTAATAAACAAAGAATACATACATATTAAAAATTCAATCCAATAGTGATAAAATAAGTGGAAAAATAAAAGTGAAACCAATACGTGTATGTCACAAAGTGTCAAAAGATAAATCAAATAAATAATGTCCTGCAAATAGATTGCTGGTGATAACCATGTGGTGAAATTAGTGATAATGTTCAAGCAGCCAGATTAATGAAGAAAACACTAGCACAATGTCCATTGATCCCAAAATAAGTCTTTTGTGTCCCACCAAGACCAGAGTGAATGGCTGGGCCACACTGAACTTCTAGGAGTAAACGGGGAGGTGGGTGCAGGTAGATATGGTCCTAAACTGGTACTCCCTAGCCTCTCACCTTAGGGCAGTTGTCTCAGAGCAATGGATAGAATAAGGCTCTGTCCTGACTCCTCTCCTCCACTGTCTCCTAGGGATGTGGTTAAGCTCTGTCCCGACTCCTCTCCTTCACTGTCTCCACTAATATTGTGTCACTCCTCCCAGATATCCTCTCGTATTTCTAGAAGTCCTCCAGAAAGCCGCTGTCCGGCGGTATAAACCTCTCCAAAAATGGGGATAAAGGACAAGAAAGGGGGGGGGGGGCCAAATCGTGAAGTATGTTCGGGTAAAAATAGCTTTATTGAATAACAAAGTGCATCCTTACCTTTAAAACATGAAAATTCAGCATAAAAAGTAGTGCCAGTCTCGCATCGCTTCCGGTATCCTCCAATCAGATCAATCCCTACTGGTTACGTCACGCACTCGTGACACTGATGAAGTCACGAGTGCGTGACGTAACCGGTAGGGATTGATCTGATTAGAGGATACCGGAAGCGATGTGAGACTGGCGCTAGTCGCCTTTTTATGCTGAATTTTCATGTTTTAAAAGGAAGGATGCACTTTGACGCAATATTAGTGGAGACAGTGGAGGAGAGGAGTCCGGACAGAGCCTTATTCTATCCATTGCTCTGAGACAACTGCCCTAAGGTGAGAGGCTAGGGAGTACCAGTTTAGGACCATATCTACCTGCACCCACCTCCCCGTTTACCCCAAGAAGTTCAGTGTGGCCCAGCCATTCACTCTGGTCTTGGTGGGACACAAAAGACTTATTTTGGGATCAATGGACTTTGTGCTAGTGTTTTCTTCATTAATCTGGCTGCTTGAACATTATCACTAATTTCACCACATGGTTATCACCAGCAATCTATTTGCAGGACATTATTTGTTTTATCTTTTTACACTTTGTGATATACACGTATTGGTTTCACTTTTATTTTTCCACTTATTTTATCACTATTGGATTGAATTTTTAATATGTATGTATTCTTTGTTAGCGAATGAGCACTAACATTGTATATATATTAATATATTATCACCATTATTATTATATATATATATATATATATATATATATATATATATATATATATATATATAACTATTTATACGAGTTTCACTTTTAGTGCGAAATCATATACTTCTTTATTTATCTTGTGGTTCAGTGTTCACCATCAGATTTTGCGGCTATACACAAGAATTGCATTCTGTCATTAGGCAATTTTAACACATTTTTGAGTGATATTACACTTTTCAACACATGCCCCCCCCCCCTTTTCTAGTTTGCGAAGGATACTTTTCTATTTTTCCACAGATACCTGTATTATGCAGGTATCTGCACCCACTCCCCCCTGATAAAGGTGCCAATTGTGGCACCGGAGAGGGGGGAGGGTTCGGGTGGAACTTTGCTTTAAGACCCCGTCTGGCCATTTTATCATTCTTATCTCCTGCTGATTATTTTGCCTTTTGTCAAATGGCAGTATTGGAGACCACATTGGACATCCTATGGTAAATGTGTTGATCAGACATGCAGTTTCTCATAACCCAATTCTTGAGTACACAGGGGAGTTTTGTCCTGGATGGAATGTAGTATGTGTGCAGCAGTTTTCCCAGTGAGGTATATTCTAGGTATTTGGAGGTTACTGGTATGCTGGATCTCCTTTCTGGTATAAGAGCCTGTAGACTGCATTTGTCACACTGACTTAAAAAAAATAAAAAAAAATGCCCGTCTGTGAATAAATGTATTATGCATTGTAAAGTTGCCTGTTAATTTTGTTGTGAGGGATTGGCAGATTTAAATCTAGAATGCAGAGCCGTGTGTCATTTAGTGATACAACTTGCCATATAAAAATGTACGTAACATGCATAATTATATTGTCTGCATTTAAAATAAACCCTGTGTGTACATGGCTTTGTAGTTATAACTGAGATCTGAGTTTTCTTCACTTCTGACAATCCAATTTTGCACATACAACATTAATGATCTCCGTACATAGGAATGTAAGAGCAGCTGAATGAGTGACTAAGTTAGAGTAGTGAAAATAAACTGGACTTTGATGTGTAATCTAATGGAACAGCCTGTGAAGCTGGTGCAGAGTAAGCATTCAGCTTTTCTTGAATTTTGGCAAATTCTACAATCACTGAGCCTAAGGTGCACTTGAAATGAAATGCCTCCCTAGTGTTTTATTTTTTCTTCATTTATTTGTCGTTCATACATTTATAAATCCAGCTTTGCTATATGGCGTTTTCTTGTTTTACAGTTCTAGAATTGTTTGAGGAAGGTGGATTAACCACACTTAGATACCTGTTGCCAAACCAACGTACTGATGGGCTGAGACCCTCCCTTCTTTAATGGCCTCACATGGACATAATGCTTCCAGATCGTGAGTTGTGATTGGTTGCAAACTGGTCATTAAAGAATACTAAGGACTGATTCCTAACGGCTACATCAAAAGCAGAGAATACCAGGCCCCAGATGTGCAGAAACTGTATGGTTCTACAAACAATGGACATATAAATATTTTTTTATTCTTTTTTTTTTTTTTCTGTGCAAAGTTTTAAGTTTTTTTGTTTCACAGCTCTTCAAGTAAACCTGTTGTGGCCCCAAAGACAGAACAAAGGCGTAATGACTTTAATACTTTAAATAGAAGCGCAATATAACATAACTGCCGTTTTAATCAGTATAAATGGGGTTTGACCTTTTTTTTGGCACCTGCTATATCACCAGATGCTTGTGTGCCTACGCCCAGAGTGAATATAATCCTGTACATGGAATAGTTCAGGTTCATGCTTTGCATGGATCAACAAATGAGTTCCTCCTAATAGTGTATAGATTTTGCTCTAAAATTTAGAAAGTGCTGTCATTTTTTATATTTTGCGTTAAGTAAAAAGACAGCTATTTTGCTTTATATGTATATAGCCATGTCTGCATTTTAAAAAAATAAATTTTTCTGTTTCTAGTTGCGTTTCAGTTTTCAAACATGCTTTATGGACACCATTTGAAATCTAAGAAAATGTGGTGCCAATGCCTCCAATGTACACAGCTCCATTAAATTCCATAGTGTCTGGGACCCTTTCAGTGGTCTTTTGTAATTCTCTTTCTTCAGGCCCTATGATTAAATCATGCTGTATGTTAATATGCGTTATCAATTAAAAAAGTTTTTGAAACAAAGATGTGTTAAGATACTCCAATGGTCGCCAGCTATCTAGCTTATAGTAATGTGATTTTTGAAAGAGGATTTTTTTTTTCTACTGTGCATGTTGTCCGCTAAACTTTGTTTCGCAAGTCCTGCTTTATAATGCTCTGATGTCAGACGGCAGTGTCTTGCCACCTTTCTCAATTGTCAAACTTAATAGCAAAATTGATTTTTCACAGCATTATGCTGATAGTTGCACAGTTTAAGCTGAGTGGAAAAACTAAATTTGTTATTGGTTATAATTTTCCTCTTATAAAAAAAAATAAGAAAATTTGTCCCGGTGTGTTACTAGGACATCATAAACAATATGTTTTGCCTCTTTCTGGGTAAAAAAAAAATTAAATGTTCAAATTGGCTTCCCCCCCCCCTTGAAAAAAAAAAGTTATTCAGAACTGCAGAATAACTTAAAGGTGGAGGACAACACAAGTACTCGTTTCTTGTTTTTAAAGTGAAGATCTACAGAATATCTCTAATGTTCACCTGAAGAATCATGAAGTCTTTCAAAGTAAGGGAATAGCTTAATTGCCTCAAAAGGGGGAAGATTATTGAGGTTTAGTATCAAGTCATCTTCTACCTAATTTAACATCTTCGGTTTTCCAGAGGAAACTGTCCAACCATAGGGGGGTAAAGACACTTCAGCTTCAGGATGCTGTAATACATAGTGAAGGGTTCCATGGCTTGTTTAAATGCTGAAATCTAATTTTGTTTAATAGTTTTCACTCATCCATGTTACTTTTTTATTTAAAGGCAGTCAAGTTCTGACACTCAAAATGGTTTAGCAATTTCAATGCAAAGAGCACGCAGAATCCTCAGAAATTGTTTCCATAATCAACTTTCCAATTGTGTATATTTAAAATCAAGCTATAAGATAATCTACTGCCAACAAATACAGTCCCCTTATTCCTTGAACCAGCCTTTCTCAACCGTTTTGATATGGAGCAACTTTTCAAATTAAAGATGTATTGGCTCATCTGTTCAAAAATTAGTTTTTAGTAGTAATAATAATGGAAATGGAAATAAACCTTGTCTTCCCCCTTACAATGGTCCATGGAGAAGTGCCTCCTTACATTGTTGGTCAGGAAAATTTTATTTGGTGGTCAATAGCGAAGGGGCACCTTAAATTTTTGGTCAGTAGAGGAAGGACCACTTTGCAATGGTGATCATTGGGAGAAAGGCCACATTACATTGGGGGCCAGTAGTATGAATGCTCCTTACATTTGTGGTCAGTGGGAAGATAACCCTTAAATGATGGTCAATGAAAATAATGCTCACCTTACAAATGGGTAAAAGTCATTTGTGTTGCTGGTTACATACCTGAGTGACAGAATTTATTTTTTGCTCAAGGGACCACTAGCAACCTCTGGAGGAACCCTAGGGTTCCACACAGAACCCTGGTTGAGAAAGGCTGCCATACACTGTAGAGGTCTCCAGCAAATTGTACAATTGCTTTGACGTAGTACTGCACAAATGTATAAAGTTATTAACCCTCTGCTTTGTCCTGTGTCAAGATAGTCCTGCATTGCTAGGATTGAGATGGCCTTTGCTTAAGTAAGGATTCTTCAAGAATCAAAAGTATATGCTTTTCTGTACAGTTTCTGACATACAGGTAACATCTTTACAACGTAAAAAAGAAATACGAAAAGCTGTTTTTAAGGCATTTTAGATGATATTGTTTTTGTGTAATCCCTCCACTGCCAGAGAGATTTGCAGTGCCTTGCACTATGGAAACTTCTGGTAGCGTGGCAGTTCCAGCTGTCTGTAAATATGTTTCTATTGTAAATTGATGCAGTTTAAAGTCTGACACAGCTGTACATACATGTTGTTATGTTAAAATGTAAAAAAAAAAAAAAAATAGTTGAATAATGGGCTGATTCTGAGTGTGCTTTTCAAATTCCGCAAGAATATTGTCCTATTTTTACTTGGATGTGATCTTTCTTTTGTGAAGTCCTGTTTCGAGTAAACTAATTTTGCCCTATATTTGTTTTTTTCCTTTGTCTACATACAACCTTTAACAGCTGCAACTGCAAGTTTCCGTGTTATTTTTTTCAGCTTTTTCCATCTAGTTTTTGTCCATGTTTTGGAGAGTTAATTCTCAAAAAAGATAATCTTTTAATACTCATGTTGACTCTGGTTGTCTGATGTTACTTTGTAATTAAGTTGTTTTCCAAGCAAAAAGCTTTTTAAAAGGACAAGAATTAATGACATGCTCATTGGGTTTGGGCCTCCTGATTTGCTGTTCATGGTTATTTTGTTGAGGTAACTGGTTTATATAGATTTGTATACTTCAAAAGAAAGCCACCTTTTTTGATTTGGATGTCCGTGACTAAACTTGCAACTTGTAGATTGTTTATATCCAACAAAAAGTCAACCTAAGCCAACATCGGTATATTCAGTAATAGTATGATGATGATAATAGTAGGGAAAACATTGTCACACAGCAAAGAACACCTACTTGTAAATGTTGATTTTTTTTTTTTTCTTGGAAATGTAATTTTCATTATGAATAAAGAAATAGTCCAAATATTTTTGTTGTATTTACCAGGCTCCTTCTTTACCAGAGAACACAATTTGGGGTGAGGGGGGGTCATTTTTTGTATCTGACGATTTCAGATTCTGTTGTTGCCAACATATGATATCTTGACTGTTTATGGAACATGACACGTCATAAGTTATAAACAAGTTGGACCTTAGATTAGGTCTGATATCAGTGCACATCTGTCAGCTATTAGTGTTCTTTGTGCAAAATAATGAATGTTTCTTTACTTGAAGAGATTGCTGTTTCCACCCAACTGGAGATGCAGCCTCCTGGCTTTTGCTTGTACCATTGAAGACGCCAACACTGGCTGCCAACGAAAGGAGCTTTTGGAGACAGAAAAAGGGTCTTTGCATTGGGCTGAGCTAGTAAGCCGTCTCCCGTGAGCTCATTGTTGCTTTTGCAGCAATACAATGGACTAAAAATCTGAAGGCTGCCGGCCTATGTGGAGGAAAAATAGTTATCCCTTTTAATTGGGATACTTGGGCCGGCCATACACGGTTCGAATCTCGGCTGGATCAGCATGCATTGGTCGAGATTTGAACCATCAATGGACAGGTTAAATATACCAAGTCGATCGATTAACTTGAGTAGAACCAGCTTGCCAGATTTGCTTCTGATTATCGCAAGTGGCTGCTATAGCTACTAGCGATAATCACTGCCTCGGCTGGGAGTAGACAATTGCTCGGCAGAAGGGCTTCCCCTGTCAGCACTGTCTGTGTTGATGGGTGAGTTGTGCACATTTCTTTCCTGCACATTGGTTTAAGGGCTGCCTTAATTAGTTTTTGCAACCTGTAGGAAGAATTGCAATTAAAGTGTGCTCTGAAAGTGTAATTACCCTTTAAGGTTTGTTTTGCATTAGTTCTTGGAATTATATGAGAGTTCCCCATCCTAGTTAACTTTTTCAGTTATTTTTTTTTTATCATCAGTGTATATTTTCGATTATTTGCTTATTACAAAGCCAAGCTCTGCTTCCTGCTCTGTCACACAGTGGCAGTGCATTACTGTATACCTCTGGAATCTAAAAAATGGCAGTTAAGTGTACAGTACTCAAGTAACTTAATATTAAAAAGTTGGGGTTTAGAACAATTTTAGTTAAAATTTAAAAGTCATGAATCCAAACTCATTTTCCCATCTGTACAAAATGATTTTTAACAATAAAAAAAATGTGATTGCATAAGTGTGCACACCATCTTAATAACTGGGGATGTAGCTGTGTTCAGAATTAAGCAATCTCATTCAAACCCATGTTAAATAGGAGTCAGTACACACCTACCATCATTTAAAGTGCCTCTGATTAACCCCAAATAAAGTTCAACTGTTCTATTGGGTCTTGCCTGACATTTTCTTAATCACATCCTACAGCAAAAGCCATGGTCTGCAGAGAGCTTCCAAAGCATCAGAGGGATCTTATTGTTAAGGATTTAGTCAGGAGAAGGGTACAAAAGAACTTCCAAGGCATTAGATATACCATGGAACACAGTGAAGACAATCATCAAGTGGAGAAAATATGGCACAACAGTGACTTTACCAAGAACTGGACATCCCTCAAATTGATGAAAAGACGAGAAGAAAACTGGTCAGGGAGGCTGCCATGAGGCCTACAGCAACATTAACCACTTCAGCCCCGGAAGAATTTGCCCCCTTCCTGACCAGGCCATTTGTTTGCGACACAGCACTGTGCTGCTTTAACTGACAATTGTGCAGTTGTGCAACGTTGTACCCTCACAGAATTTGTCCTTTTTTTTCCCCCCCCCCCCCACGAATAGAGCTTTCTTTTGGTGATGTTTGATCACCTCTGCGGTTTTTATTTTACTAACAAAAAGCGTAAATTTTGAAAAACACAAAATATGTGGTACCTTTTGCAGTAATGAATATCCCCCCCAGAAAATGTAAAAAGACACATTTCTTCATCAGTTTAGGCCGTTATGTATTCTACTTATTTTTGATTTTAAAAAAATTGCAATAAGCGCATATTGATTGGTTTACGCAAATGTTATGGCGTCTACAAAATGAGGGATAGATTTGTAATTTTTTTTTTTTTTTACTAGTGAAAAAGCGGCTAGGTGCGATTTTTGATTTTTTTGATTTTTTTTTTTTTTTTTTGTTGGTACTGCGACATTGTGTCAGACAGATTGTACACTTTTTTGACACTTTTTGAGGACCATTGACATACTGCAATCGGAGCTAAAAATAGCCACTGATTGCTATATAAATGTCACTGGCAGGGAAGGGGGTTAACACTAGGGGGCAATCAAGGGGTTAACTGTTCCCTAGGTGTGTTTCTAACTGTGGGGGGATGTCACTGACTGGGGGAGAAGACATATCGTTGTTCTACATAGTAGGAACACATGATCTGTCTCAACTCCTGACAGAACTGGGATTTGTGTTTTACACAAACTGATCCCGGTTCTCGTTCTGTCAGGAGCGGACAACGCACCCGCCAAACACATAAATCAGCTCCAGGGGCATGTTATGGGTGTGCGCGCGCCTGCTATAGAATCTTCAAGAGCCGACATGTATAGCTACAGCGATTTGCGCAGATGTGCCAACCTGCTGCAGTATAACTGCGGCGGCTGGTCAGCTAGCGGTTAAAGGAGCTGCAGGAATATCTGCCAAGTACTGGCTGTGTGGTACATGTGACAACAATCTCCTGTATTCTTCATCTTTCCGGGCTATATGGTAGTGGCAAGATGGAAAAACTTCCAAGCCCTGCTAAATTTTTGCAAACCCACATCTATAGTCTCCCAAATGCAGGTGGGAAAATGTGTTCTGGTCTGATGAAACCAAGGTTGCACTTTTTGGCCATAATTCCAAAATATAGGTTTGGCGCAAAACCCACTGCACACCACCAAATGAACACCATACCCACCATGAAGCATTGCGGTGGCAGCGTCCTGCTTTGGGGCTGTTTTTCTTCAGCTGGAACAGGGGACTTAGTCAAGGTAGAGGGAATTATGAACAGTTCCAAACACCAGTCAATATTGGCACAAAACCTTCAGGCTTCCACTAGAAAGCTGAACGAGGAACTTTAGCTTTCAGCATGAAAATGGCCCGACGCATACATCAAAATCAACCAAGGAATGGCTTCGCCAGAAGATTAACGTTTTTGGAATGGCCCAGCCATAGCCCAGACCTGTAAGTGCTGTAATAAAATCAAAAGGTTCTTCAACAAAGTATTAGTTTGCACACTTATGCAACCATAATATATTATTTTTTTTTATTTTTACATCCCTCCACCTAAAAGATTTCAGTTTTGTTCAGTTGTATAGTTTAGAGATAACATTAATGGTGGAAAAAGTTCTGAAATGATTTATCTGTGTAATTTTTTTTACATCACAGAAACCTGACATTTTAACGGGTGTGTAGAGTTTTTATATCCACTGTATCTTGCCTTTCGTGTGACTGAGCCTTTGCCCATCCCACCCCCTATTGGCTACCCGAATCTATGGATCTGCTGGTAGTTTTGACAGATTTTTTCCACTGAAAGTAATCTCTGCTTAGTTATTTATATGCTCCACTTATTCAGATTTGTGACTTTTTTTTTTAAAAAGATAACAGCTAGTGTCTACTTTTTGAGTCTGTTTCCACAGTCAATAGCATGGGATTTAGACAGGCGCAAGCAACGCTTTTTGGTTCCGTTTGCTCCCTGGAATATGCTGCTCTGCCTCGAAAGCAAACTATAATGAATGTACCGTAAGTTACAGATTTTTTGATTCAACTGTTGAGTTGCAACCATTTAACAGAATAAGCCACCACTAGATTGTAATGTTTTCACACAGTCTGAGGAGAGGGTTCTGTATGCAGAGAAGGGATCAGCAAAACAGTCATAAGTTACCAAGCATGAAGGAGGATATATGGGTAGCCTTAAGGCTACATTCACACTGGGTGGTGTGGCTACAGGGATTGGATTCCACTCTGACCAATGGCCCTGTTTACTATGATGACGGGTCACTAGTGGCTGCACATGTTCGCAGCTCTCTGCTCAGCCAGCAATTACCTGTGGTGATCACCGCTGGATGCACATGGGAACTACCCCTACCATTCACACTGGCCATAAATGCCAGTGTGAATGTAGCCTAATTGTTTCCCACCTTTAGAATGTTCTACTTTTTAGTTGTGCTACAACTTGGAATTAAAATGTGTCTAACCTATGCGTACTTTTACCATAAGGATCCATTTTACATGTTTTCCATTCTGGTGCATTGTTTTATGTGTTGCATTAAGGAGAGACCATTTTATTTGAATGGGCAGCCAATGCACCACAGTGGACAATTGGGCATGCAGCATTTTTACTGATGCACGCCTCAATGCCCGGTAGTCCATTACCATGAATTGTGATGTGCTCAAACTCATGCATTGGGGCTGCTTTGGCCTAGTGTGTTGAGCTACTATTCAAAATGAATTGCACCACTAACTGCAAATGCGTGTTGACCATGCATTAGTGTAATGTACTGTTACTGCAACGTATCGGAACAGATGCGTATAACCCCTATTGCAAAAAGTTAGGATGCTGTGTAAAATCTACACAAAACATAATGAAATGATTTGCAAATATCATAAACCCATATTTTATTCACAATAGAAAACTAAGCAAATGTTTAATCTGAGAAAATGTAACATTTCAATGGCAGCAATACATCTCAAAGAAGTTGGGACAGAGCCATGTTTTACCTTGTAGCATCCCTTCTTCTTTTTAACACTGCAAACATCTGGGAACTGAGACCATTTGCTGGCGTTTTGGGAGTGGATGCTGTAAAAACCAAGTTCCTCAAAGAGTGGGCCTTTTAATGGACCAAAAACGCTCGGAGTAGGGATTTTTATTATCAAATTACAAATTTATTACAACAAATCAATATATCAACAAGAATCATACAATTGAAACACATTAATACAGCGCCTTGAGGCGATTCAGTTCGCATTGTAGTGCTATACAAATCATTCATTCATTATTAGGATAACGGGCATGGACAAACAATTCGAAAAAAAAAAAAAAAAAAAAAAGCCCAAATCAACTGTCGGAAAGTTGATTTGGGCTTTTTTTTTTTTTTTCAATTGTCTTCCATGTCTGTTCCCATCATCGTGTTTCAATTGTATTAATTTTATAAAATTTTATATTTTGTATTGCATTTTTGGTTTTTTTGTAATTTGAACCAGCTTTTTTCCAATTAGTGCATTTTTTCGTTTCAATTTACACCAAGTATTTTTCAGTTGGTGAAATTTCCTGACTGCAGGCAGTCTAGTTAAGCACCCAGACTTTTTTTTCTACGATGCCATGTATGCAGTATGTGGTTTTAACACTGTCCTGCTCAAATATAAGACTTTCCCTGAAGATGTTGTCTTGAGCTTTCTACTATCTATTGTGAAATAAATGTGGGTTTGAGATTTGCAAAAAATTGCATTTTGTTTTGATGAAAATATTACACAGCGTTCCAACATTTTGGGGATAGTATAAATGAGCCCTGAATATACAGTCATGGCCAAAAATATTGGCACCCCTGCATTTCTGTCTGATAATGCCCCACTTCGCCCCGAAAATTGTTGCAATTACAAATGTTTAGGCATTCTCATGTTTGTTTTTGTATTGGTATGACTCAAAGTGGAGACACAAAAAGCCAAATCTGACATTGAAATTGCACGCAAAACGCCAAAAATGGTCTTGAGGTGGACTTGGCACTTTCTAAAAATTGTAAGAAATTATTGCGTTCCAAGGTTGGGATTCTTCGGTAATTTAAACTTACCTGTATCAATTAATTGGTGCTGACAATATAGAAATCACATCAGCAACCAGTTAAAATAGTGAAAAATTTAATCAACCTTTCTGTTGTGTGTGTGTGCCACACGAAGCATGGAGAAGAGTAAGAGTAGCAAATAATTGTCTGAGGATTTGAGATCAAAAATTGTGGAAAAGCATGGACAATCTCAAGGTTACAAGTCCATCTCCAGAGATCTTAATGTTCTTGTGTCGCACTGTGCATAACATTTGTCAAGAAGTTTACACCCAATGGCACTGTAGCTAATCTCCCAGACGTGGACTAAAGAGAAAAATGAATCAAAGATTGCAACGAAGGATTGTAAGAATGGTGGATAAAAGAACCTTAAAGCTGACCTTCAGGTACAGAGTACAACTGTGTCAGCTCGCACTATACTTCGCCATCTGAATAAAAAGGGATGTTATGGTAGGAGATCCAGGAGGACCCCACTGCTGACACAAAAACATAAAAAAAAGCCAGATTGGAGTTTTCCAAAACTTACCTGAGGATGCCAAAATCTTTTTGGGAGAATTTGCTGTGGACAGACAAAACAAAATTACAGCTTTTTGGTAAAGCCCATCAGTCTCCTTTTTTTTTTTTAGAAAAAAAAAGGCTTTTAAAGAAAATACAGTCAAACCTAGTGGAGGTTCACAGATGTTTTGTAGTTGCTTTGCTGCTTCAGGCATTGTATGTCTTGACTGTGTAAATGGCATTATGAAATCTGAAGACTACCAAAGAATTCTGTGGTGCTATGTAGGGCCTAGTGTCAAAGTTGGGTCTTCGTCAGAGGTCATGGGTCTTGCAGCAGACAATGACCCAGAGCACCCAGATATGGTTTAAGGCAAAGCACTGGAGAGTACTGAACTGTCAGCAGTGAGTCCAGTTCTAAATCCCATAGAGCACCTGTGGAAAGATCTCAAAACAGTAGTTGGGGGGAGGAACCCTTCCAATTCGAGAGACCTGGAGCAGTTGGCGAAACGAGTGGTCCAAAAATCCAGTATAGATGTGTAAAACTCATTGGTTACAGGAAGCAATTTGATTTCAGTAATTTTTTCCAAGAGGTGTGGTACCAAATATTAAATTGTTGGTGTCAATTTTGTCCAGTAAATTTTTAAAGTTTTGCATGGAATGTGTCAGATTTGGCTTTTTTGTTTCCTCTGTTTTTTGTCATACCAATATAAACAAAAGAAACATGAGAATGCCTAAACATTTGTAATTGCCACTTTTTGGGGCGAAGTGGTGCATTATCTGAAAAATACAGGGGTGCCAATATTTTTGCCCATGACTGTATGTAATGTAGTCGTACTTCATGTTCTACTGGACTTTTTTGCATTTTCTACTCTTCCAGGTAGCTTCCTTAGCTTACATTGATAAAGTATCAAAACTTTTTATAATCCAGATGGGGTCCAGTTGAATGCAAGTTTATTCTAAACTTTTTCATTTACGTTTGCTGCATTCTCACATTTTTATGTGCAGCGTAGTTCTGACTTATTTTACATGTTGGCACTGTATGTAATTCAACCAGTATTTGTATTTATTAATTTTTTTAAAGCACCTGAACTAAAACGCATAGGTGTGAATTTGCTCTTTGCCAGACAGATGATCCTAGCTAATGCAACATGGCCCTTTTATACTTCCAGAATCTGATGCATTCATTTTTAGATCTCGTGGCATAAAATTGCAGTTTGAATCCATTTTAATTCCAGCTTGTAGCACATAAACCATCCAGTGGAAATAAATTCTTATGCAAACTGAGTAATTGCCAGTTATGCCCACCCCATTTACAAATCTAGTTTTACCTTGTAGATGCAGTGCGGGACATCTTTGATCACCTGCAAATTTTGTAAGTTTGCCCACTTACAAAGAAATTTTAAGGGTCTATCATTTTTTATCATAGGTGTATTTAAAATAATAGACCGAATATCAACCAAAAACCAGACTTTACAAATGGTATAAATTGAGTTGCAGTTCAGTCAATAAAATAAGTATTTCACCCCCTACCAACCAACACTAGTTCTTGCTCCCACAAACTTGCTATAGTATGTGTTCATGTGGTACACAGATTAATCTTGTCAATTTTTAAGGTGTTCCTAACGACAACTCGTTATGTGTATAAAAGACATCTGTCCGCAGAATCTCCTTCCATTCAAACCCACCATCATTGACAAGACCAAAGAGCTGTCAAAGGATGTGGACAAGATTGTAGACCTACACAAGGCTGGAATGGGCTACACGACCATCAGCAAGAAGCTTGGTGAGAAGGAGACAGCTGTTGGAGCGATTATTCGCAAATTGAAGAAATACAAAATAACCATCATTCGGTCTTGAGCTCCGTGCAAGATTTTGCCCTATGTGGTAAGGTTGATCATGAGAAAAGTGAGAGATCAGTGCAGAACTACACGGGATGAGCTTGTGAACGATCTCAAGGCAGGTGGGACCTCAGTCACCAAACTGTTGGTAACATAATCTGCCGCTATGGATTGAAATCCTGCAGTGCCCGCAAGGTCACCCTCCTTACGAAGGCGCATGTACAGACCCGTCTAATGTTTGCCAGCGAACATCTAAATGATTCAGAGAAGGATTGGGCGAAAGTGCTGTGGTCAGAATGAGACCAAAATTGAGCTCTTTGGCATTAACTTGATTCGCCGTGTTTGGAGGAAGAAAAATGCTGACTATGACCCTGCTAAAGGTACAAACCGTCTTTGCCGCATTGAGGGACCAGTGGACGGGGCCATGTATTGTAAAATCTTCTTCCCTCAGCCAGAACAGTGAAGATGGGACGTTGATGGGTCTTCCAGCATGACAGTGACCCAAAACATCCGGCTAAGGCAGTGGTTCTCAACTCCTGTCCTCAGGACCCACTAACAGGCCGGGTTTGCAAGATAAGTGAAATGCATCACAGGTGATATCATTTGCTGCTCAGTGATTGCAGTATTCTAGTCTGCATCTCCCCAAGGTAATACTTAAAATCTGTCCTGTTAGTGGGTCCTGAGGACAGGAGTTGAGAACCACTGCGCTAAGGCAACAAGAGTGACTCAAGAAGAAGCACATTAGGGTCATGGAGTGGCCTCGCCAGTCTCCATACCTTAAATTTATAGAAAATGTATGGAGGGAGCTAAAACTTTGTGATTTAGAGAAGATCTGTAAAGAAGAGTGGACCAAACTCCCCCTTGAGATTTGTGCAAACCTGGTCACTAACTACAAGAAACCTCTTACCTCTGTGCTTTCCAATATATTTCTCCACCAAGTACGAAGTCATGTTTTGCTTAGGGATCAAACACTTATTCTACTCACTGAACTGCAACTCCACTTATAACGTTTGTATCGCGTGTTTTTCATGGATTTTTGGTTGATCTTGTCTATCTTTTAAAATTTTAAATTAAAGTTACAAAATCTGTAGAGGATCAAATTATTTTTCCCACTGTATATGCAATTAATAAAATATTAAAACATACAATTAATCGGTTTACATTTTCATACATTTATTAAAGTGTATGTAAAGCCAACTTTTTTTCTTTTTTTTTCCTTTTTCCTCCAGTAAGGGACACAGGATTTCTTTAATCTTTAGGATATTTTGCTGCTTATAGGAGGATTGGACACTGACAAACTGTAGGCCAGCACAGGATAACCCCTCTATCAGCATGCTTCAGTGTTTTGCTTGTGGAGTGGCGATAATGAATTTCTTTTCTTTAGTTGTGCTGTGTTGAGGCTAAATAATTTTTTGTTAGCAGCTTTTATTTTAATTTTTTTTTTTTTTTTCTTAAATCAAGAGTTTTCTCTACATCACTGCTGGACCATTGTCTTTTCAATTGCAGCTTTCCAGCGTGATTGTTCTCAGCTTTTGGAGCACCACGTCCGGACTGAGGATGCCTGGAAGTGGACTTTGGACACTGAAATTTGTGTAAGACGCATTCCATACTTTTGTTCTGGTAAAAGTCAGCTGTGGAGTACTTTGCAGGTTCAGGGCTCTTGGTGTTTCTTCACTGCTTGCCCTGTCTTTGAGGACTCTGAATAAGCCTGCCAGACTGAGCACTGGGAGCGGTTTCAATTTATTAGGTTGCTGGGTGCCTTTACTCCCTGTTACTGCTGATTAACTGAGGAGTTAATGCTGTGGGACCGAGAACTGATGTCATCCATCGAGTGTACTGTCGCTCGTGCTGCACGTTTTTACCCACCATACATGCCATATTTCGAGGAGTAAACTTAGATTTTTTTTTTTATCCATTCCTGCTGCCTATTTTCAGTTACCCTGGTCACCTCCAGCCATCTGACCTCATCTGCTACCAGCTGTCTGGATTTTCATGAGTATGTGAAGCCTTGCCTCTTACCCTGAGCCTGTAGGCCATGTTACTGCAATGTGACTGATTCTAGACACTGCCTAGACAGTTTTGCTTTACTGAATGCCATCAGACCATATTCTACTAATGGTTCTGGGGGTTCTTGCAGTGTCTATTCATGGTGCCAACCTCTTCAGCCTGGAATCCTGTTCTCATCTTTTCATCTATTCTGTCTTTAGAGTCTTCGGCTATTTCAGGGTGTGACTGGACCTTTCCTCTCTCAGCTGAGGATCTTGCTAACATTTGTGGTCCAAATTACCAATTCATTCTCTTCATCTGATCAGAGAGGCCACAAGCCCACTCCTGTACCCTCTCCTGCAGATTCATTATCTTATTTTCTCATGGCCTCTGAGCCATCAGCTGCACAGAGCCTCTTATTTGAAATCAATCCATGAATTATGAGCTTCCCGCCGAGGAGTTGCAGTCTTCTGCTATTACACAGCTGATCTCAGATCGCGATAAAGTGCCAGTCACAGCTGCCCTTTACCTTTTGATTAGCTGAGTCCAGTCCAACATACTTGCTGGCTATTGTCAGTCCTTTCCTCATAAGCTGTCTGTGTGAGGATGGCAGAGCGATAACAGCAAGGCTGACAGTAAGGGAGCAGTGATTACATTCTTTACACTGATAATCGGGGCACTGATTGTCAGTGCAGCCTCATCAGTGCCTCCTCATTAGTGTCCATGAGTGCAACCTCATTAGTGCTGACTTATTGGCACCCACTAGTGCCGATTCATTGGCGCCCAATGGACGCCAAGAAGAAAAATTACTTATTTGCACATTTTTTTTTTTTTTTTTTTTTTTTTTTTTTTTTTATCGGGTTGTCTCTGGTATGGTTGCTCAGTAATCCACTTCTGGAGTTGGAAAAATCCTTTATCCCCCCCCCTTTTTTTTTTTTTGATGGACACCTGCCTGTCAGGCTGGGAAGGAGGCTCGTGCACCCTGGGAATGTAATGCTCCATATTCCCATCGCACACGTTCCTGGATGAAGCTCTAGAAGGTTTGGGTGGTGTAGCAACCACCAGCTGGAAACTGGTTCAGAAAGTCACAATCTGCATATTTGTCAGCACACCAAGTGGTGTGTGTGTGTGTGTGCTGTCAAATATCCACATTGTGACCCTGTGAGTGTAGGGACATGGTTATTGTTTGAGTCTTGTCTCTTTTTATCAACATCCTGGAACTTCGGGCGCATTTTCAGTCTCTACAGCATTTGACCATCCTACGTGTGGATCATCTGAATTTTTTTCATTTAGACAATGCCACTTTACTAAGTGTGAGCCTTAAGACTTCCACCCTGGAAGTGTCTCCATGGAACGAATTCTCTCCTTCGTGCAGATGGATCTTGATTTTTAGGACCTTTTTTATACAGTCTTCCATGTAGCTCCTCCTATCTGATGTTCCCTTGTGGCTTCATGGTTCTATGAATTTTGGTTCAGTCTTAACATTCAGAAACCATAATTTGAACCCATTAGAGATATTCCTCTCTACTCTCATACATATGTAGCCATTACCTCCTATATCGCATGTCTAACCTGGCTGCCCCATCTTGTAAGGAACCACTTTTGGTTCTGCATAGGGCCAAGGTGTTATTTGGGCCCAGAACTTAAGATATATTCTGCATTTTTCCTAAACCAGAACATTATTGTTCTGCTCTTCCATCTGTCAACACAATTTCATTCCTCCAGTAGACCTTCATCCAAGATTATGGTCTCAAAGATGGGATTCCACCACTTGTGGAAGTTCTGCTTGTGCTTTTTGACCTTAATCAACGGTTTCCCAGATTTGCATGTGTCTCACCTGGTCTTCTGTAAATATCTTCTTTAAGTTCTACTAGGTAGGTTCTTCACCCTCATTTGATGCCAGCCTTTGGCACGAGGGCCTTTCCAACAGCTCTTAGAACTGCAGATAGTCCAAAGCTCTTTTGTTTTTTTGGAAGCTAGTTACATTGCTTTGTTGCCCTTATTCCCTCAGTTTGACCGCTTTTGAACATCCCAGAGGTTATAGACTTCCTGTGTCCCTCAATGATGAAGAAAATATAGGATTTTTCTACTTGTTACAAAATCCTTTTCTTGGAGTCAGTCAGGAGTTCCAAAACTGAGGCTTTCAAGTGTTCAGTCCCCATGTAGACAGCAGTATAACCTAAAGAATAAAGACTTCCTGTGTCACTCAGTGGACTCCAATAAAAGCATTTTAAGGTGAGTGCAACAATTCTATATTTTTGTTTTCTATAGAGCAGGGAAAAGTTAGAACCTCTGTTTTTAGGCTTTTTTTTTTTTTTTTTTTAACTGTTTGTGTCCTTGTTTGAAAGATTCTCCCTCTTCATCCTGCCGATTGTCATTGGGACAGTGTTTGATGGGAAATCTAGGATTTTAGAGTTGACACCAGAGCAAAAAGTGTGGGGGAAACCTTTTACAGTGACAACTAAGAGGGGACTTCACTGAAGAGAGAGACCTTCACTTTGGAGACCATTTCTATTTTTAGTTTCATCTTTGGGACAAAAAATGTTACACATACGTAAAAAATATAAAGAACCGGCAGGGATCTTAAGCATTCCCTGCTCTACCCAAAACTAAAAGTTTTGGGTTTAAACATACTGTAAAAGGTGATATAATTCCATTCACTGCAAAGTGGGTTTAGATCCCCTTAATTTTTCTAATGAATGAGGCTGAAAGACAGACAAGTACAGACAAATATGTCTTGCAATACAGACCCCCTTTAATGTAAAAAATTTTTTGGAGCGGCTGACGAGATTCAGCTAGCTAGTCAATACAATTAATATTCTACTGTACAGTTTGGTATATTTAACATTGAGTTTGTACAGAGAGAAGCCGCATTTTATCTAGGGTGTGCAGGGCCATATCGACCAGACTACCATCTTAACTAAGCTGTGTAAGAAGTATGTATATACTTATTTTCATTCTGCCCCGGTCCGGCGGCTTCAAGGGAGAGGAGAGAGTATTCCAACAGCTAATAAAGCCTGGAGTGGTGATGTCACCCATAGGCTTTAATTACTTATCTGCTGTCACATCCCTCGTCTTCCCTGAAACGATGCTGGCTGACACAAGGGAGCTGGCACACATGATTGAACCCAGAGCTGCCTGAAAATATCTAATTATATGTATCGTTAATACACAGGTTATTTAACCCAGCTGTTAGAGGGGCAGAGGACAGTTTTTAAGGTTAGTTGGGTGTAAATCCGGATTCTACTTAAATGTAACTCCCAGATAGAACAGACAAACTGTGTCTGCACCCCACTCTGATAAACTGTAATTGTATTACTATACATTTCATGTTGTGATACACATATGCCTATTTTCGGGGCTTGGGGTAATGTACTATTTAGACAGTTTTAGGTGGTAGTAAAAAATACAGTGCTCGCCTAACCTGCAGTGAAAACATTTCATGCACTGAGATCTGCTTTTCCACGCCTTTGTGTTCCCTTGTTACTTATTAAAGGTCTATTTTATTTCAGGATTTTATTTCTCTTCCTCCAATCAGGTCATAACTTCAGAGCTCGATTCCTTAGTTGTAGTTGTAGGCCGTGATTGCGCTCAGAAGTTCTGATCACATGTGATCCGATAAGCAGGTGGATGGTGCTGATCCAGTGCTGATGTCACTCTGGGGCAGGAGGGGAACTAATAAAATCCTAAAATAAAGATAAGTACGAGTTATTTTTATATATATATATTTTTTTATCTTCTCATCTGCATGTTTTGTGTGTTCTATTGAGTAGTTTAATCTTTTGTGTAGGGTTATTTTTTTAACACTAAAGTCTACTTATAAACTAGAGATGCAAAATTTGCTTTTACTTTATTGTGAGCATAAAGCAGAACTCCAGACAAACACATAAATACGCAGTTGAAATGCATATGTGTGAAATCCTTAGTGTTTGTAATTGTCATCTAATCCTTTTATTCTTTTAGACTTTATTCTACACTCTATTGCCCACTACGTAGTTTCTAGGTTGACATCACTGTTTCCTTTTTACAGATCAATGTGTCCATTACCAGCTCATTGGACTGTGAATGAGAATCATCACCCCACTTAGGTTCTCCTATTCTGCTCCCTTTCTCATGTAAGCTGTGTCTGCACTTCTCCTTCCAGTTCCAATTACTTTACTTGACAACGTTTTAGATTATTAGCACTGAGCAATGCAATATGACATGACTGGCTCAGTACATAACCTCTTACTATCAATTTAATATTTGCTATGTAGAAGATTGTGAGGTGCGTAAGATGGACATCAGAATTTACATTTGCAAAAAAGTTCACACACATAGTTACACTTAATACATAACTGGGGCAAAACTGTTTTTAAAATTTGCTTGGAGTTCTGGTTTAAATGTTGAGAATAATCTTACATTATGGTTCACTTTAAACAATCGCTTTGAAGGGAACTCTTTAGTCAGCATAGTAAGACATTTATTTCATGCTCCCAACTTTGTGGGAACAGTTTGGGGATGGCCCCTTCCTGTTCCAACATGACTGCACATAGCGAGGTCCATAAAGTTCATATGCGTGTACAGGCAGGCGGCACAATACTTTTGACAATATAGTGTAATTAAAGGGCCATCCCCAAACATACAAAGGAGGAATTAATCAGGTTGAAGTGTTTTAGGAAAAAGTGCCTCTAAGCTTAAGTCAAGGATGGACAAATTGACTTCCGCAGTAAAGCAAAACCATCCAATAAATCTATTTTCTTTAGAAAGCAGCCACAGCCCAAGTATTAAAAAAAAAACTGTCCCATGGCAGCAACTACAAAATTGGATCCATATGGAGTTTGAGTTGGTATTTTCCCATCAGTAAGGGGCGAGTTTGCTGATTGCAGAGCTGTTGGTCAGACTCGGGAGCCATGTTGTGTCTCTGTATGAAGACCACTGTTTCTCCACATAGAGCAAGGGTCCTACTGTGCAGCTGCTGGCTGGGGACAGGCTCAGGCCGTGGCTTATTTAGAAACAAAAGTTTTAAGGCATTCAAACACTTTGTGTTTTTATGCACCTAGAATGTATTAAACTGAAATTCGATTGGACTTTTAAATTCTAGCTATTAACTTACTAGTCACATTTGCGTTCTACCTCCATTCATTTTACAGCCTGGGTAAAAGCTTGCAACATCACCTTTTTAACCTGTTATGAAAGAAGGGCTGACACTCCTCATCTCCTGCTAAGAATATCATCAGTCTGTTTTTGGCTTCATCACTATCTAAATTTGACCTGAAAAAAATAAGATTGAAGTCCAACTTAAGTCAGACAGAATTGGGTCAGAAATCCTGATCCTACATTGTTTTTGTTTGAGTCCTGAAGTTTTGAAGCCATTAAATGACCATGACGTCTTACAACTAGCATGTTTAGAAGAAGTCAGCGGTGGCTCCTGCATATTCTCTCAGTATACTGTAGGTTTACTTTTTGGGAGGACTAGGTGGTATCCTGTTTAAAGCTCCATTGCTTTACTCCTTTTGGTCCTATTCGTAATACTTCTTGGCATAAAAATGATGGCTTTTGATCCAGATGTGGTTCTCGCCATTATCAGTTTGTCTTGTCATCTGCTGTTATACTAGTATACAAATTGAGCAGCAGTTATGTGAGCTATACTATTATCTTATTACAATGATTTACAAATTTTTTTTTTTTTATGTGACTCCCAAACCAACCAAATTTGGGAACCTCTAGTACAGCGCATTTGTGTAACTTTAGCTCCCATAAAGGGCTAAAAGCATACTTCTAAATCCGGGAACAAAAATATATATTGCAACCTACCAGTCCTTAGATGTGGTGGCTGCATTTGTTTGCTTCTTTTAAAATAAAAAAAAACAAAAGGGAGAAGGGAACACATACGTTCTCTTAAATAAAAGCACAGCTGTACTTTTTATAATCGCATGTTTTTGCAATTATTTGCATACGTGCAATGTTTCTATAGAACAGGGCTCTCCAAACTGCGGCCTGAGGACTGAATGTGTCCCCTTTCTAGCCTTTGTCTGGTCCTTGGGGCACCATCCCTCCCAGTGTTATGAGGCACTATTGCTCCCTACCATGGGGCACTATTTCTTCCATTGATACCAATGATGTATTAAAGAAAGGGGAGAGGTGTTTATAAAGACCTCATTACTTTGGAGGGTATCGTCCCCAAAATGTCATAACAAAAAAAGGTTAATAATATTTTGAATCTTTAAGTATACCTCCAAAGATAGAATATAGACACCAGTAAAATAAAAAATATACGACTTTTATTATAACATCATTAAAATATATACAGGTTAAAAAAAAAACTAAAAATGTCATCACCTAAATTCTTTTGCCAATTTAGCACATGGCCTCAAACAGGACTTGGCAAAAAGATGACAATGTAAGGGTCCAATGAGATCACCCTCTGAAGCGCCAACTATTCTTAATCTGCAGAGAACGTAGCCTTTTGTAATTTATCCTATCCCCACACATCTAATTTACATGCAGCTTTAATGGACAAATGGCTAGCAAATGTTTTAAAACTCCCCACTAAAAGTGTTTCATGTTTTTTCTATGCTGTTCATGGAATTTTACGTTTTATGATCCCTAAACATCACTGTAGGGTCTGTTCTTGGCATACAGAGTTGTAAAGGAGATCTTTAATTGGCTTCCACATTTTTACTTGTTTTTACTATATGATTTATTTCCTATGCAGATTTGTACATGCGCCCTTGAAAACAGGGATTCTTGACCTTTTTACGATTTCAGACCCCAAATGGATTGGCCAATATGTCCCCCATACCCCCTTCATCAGACTGTTGAAATCATCATCACCGGTTCTATTAGGTACTAGTATGACTTCAATAGCTGTCATTAGCTTGTTTGTTTTTTAACTTATGGATAGCTAGGGACAGAGAAGCTAACAGAAGGTCATAGGGATTTTTATCATAATTAAAAAAAAATAAGTCTCATAAAAACAGCAAATATCTCACTAGATATAACTAGCTTGATCATTTTGTTTTCTGTAACACATGGAATTGTGGTCCAGTTAATTGTTCATCAAATGTCACTTGACACATCGACTTCACTCTACACTCTGATTTTAGGTTCAATAATGCAAAGAATCCTGATTTACAGGGATAAGTAGTTGAAACCATCCATTGCCCTTATCACAAGGCAAGCTGTGATCAGCACATACCAAAGCTGCTTTATATTCTGCCCAACCTTAGAAAATTGGCTTTCTTTGGCCTTCTTTTAAATCCACAAGTCCTTTCCTGAATCCAAAGATATAGCCCTGTAGCCCCAAGGAGCATGGCTTCTCACCAGTTATCTGAGGGCCAGTTCACACTAGGCAGCACATTCCTTTACGATTCAGTTCAGTCCATTGAGATTTGAGGGCATTTATTTGAATGGCCTCAAACCGCACTGCACCGTACCAAAAGTAATGCATGCTCTGCTTTGGGAAACTTACTGAAACGAGTGTTTCTGTACCATGCTACCGGTGCAGGCAAACGTATTGCGTTTGCAATGTCAAGTTGATACCGGCTGCAGATCATAACTACAGTGTGTTTTGAATGCAGTGGAGGGTTTCCTCCACTGCATTCTCGTGTAAATGGGTCTAAAAGTTGCTTGGTAAATCAGAGAATGTGATTAGTGACTACTGCAAAGGGGGGCTCAGTGAAACATGTGAATTGCCATTTTTTATACAGACCTCTTACGTAACCTTTAAAGTATCTATCTAATCCTAAAAGGAAAAATATAATATTTTCCAGTTTATCAGTCCTTTAGATGTGGTGGCTGCATTCTTTTTCATTTTTTTTTTTAGGCTAAGAACATTTTCAGCAAATACAGAAAATATCTGTTGACTTTATGTAAGCTGAAGTTAAAGCACAATAAACCCTTTCTTTGTGCAAAGTAAAGCTTCCATCAATCCACCATTTAATGCAGATGTGCACCCATGTTTGAAGTCCAGCATGAGTGGCAACAATGGCTCCCTCCAATACTATAGAGAAATGAGTGTAGATTTAAAGGGACACCTGTTTTACTGGCAGGATTACCTGGTGAAATTAAAGGAAGAACAGTAGAAAAAATACAAATGCAGCCGCCACATCTTACAGCTCTTTCAGACCGGCGGACTCTGCCAGCATATACACCTGCTCATGTGTCCATTTACATCTGCCACTTGATAGAGGGCAATGGATGGCCTGGGTCTGCTAAAAAACCTGATTGTGAAAAAGGGACCTAAGGAGCTGTAGGCTGCAATATACGTACATTTTTGGTTTAGATAAATTTTAAGGAAAGTAATGAGTAAGTAGGGCACATTCATTAGAGTAGTCTGGAGGCTGCACATATAATAGATTTATCCCTGTACATACACAGTCCTAAGATATACACAGAAACAAAATATTAACAATCTTTGATTGTCCTTAGCTGATCGCATTCACACATTTATTTTATTTATTATATATATATATATATATATATATATATATATATATATATATATATTATACTATACTAAATGCTGGAGTAGTTTCCTTTTAAATTTTTTAACATTAAACCATATTGTTTATCTTGCTTTCATTATACTAAACAGCCATTATTGTAAGAACACCTAAAGCGGAATTCGGCTCCTTTTTAAAAAGTAAAGGCACATTAGGTGTTAAGACCAAGGAGGCGCATGGCATTTCCTGGACTTGTCTATTATTTATATCTTGACCGGTTTATAGTACTCCTGTAAGATGGGCTATCACTATATCTCCAGGACCCCAAAGCTGATCCTTCTGATCTCTGCATCTGCAACAGTAGAGTCACTGCAGGTGCTATGCCGGCCCCTCCTCTTCCCCAATCACAGAAGCCTTGGTATTATGTGAACACATTCAAAAAATACCAAGGCCTCTGTGAATGGGAAAGCAGAGGGGAGGGCATAACCTCTGTGTGCTACTCTACTCTCAGATCCTGGAGTGTCTGTCTGGCAGAGCAATAAACCTGTTAAATAAAGATGGAAGTCCAGGAAATTTCATGCACTAGGTGGACTCAGTGTGCCGTCACATTTTACAAAGTGGCTGTTATTCCTGGAATGCAGCTTTAATCCAGTACATTTGAACAGGCAATCGCTACCATGCTTTTTCTGTAGTTTCATTATGACCACCAATTGTACTCTTTACTGGCCAACCTAGCCAGTACAAATGTATTTTTCATTAATAGCTAACATAAGGTGTGGTTTTGAGGTCTGGTTCTGATCTGATTGTTTGTCTTCAGCCTTGTTCGTATCAGGAGTGAGGGGAAGCAGGGAAGGGAGGACATGTGCTGCTGGTAACAAGAGATTGGACTTTTATGTTCTTAAGGTAAGCAGGGTATGATTTCCCATAGTCTTTAGTGGATTTCAATGTACCTTTTATATAATCTCTAAATAAAACCTTTTTTAGTTTTGGATAGAGTGGGGGAGGGTTAGACCTTCTGGTAAGTTTTTATTGCTGTCTCAGTGCCCATTGGGGAGGTTTATTGCTCTGTTTGGACTGATGACCATTGTCATCGAGAGAAAGTGAGAGGTGATCCAAAATTTTAGAGCTGTTCTTAGAACAGGAGGTATGGGAAAATCTTTCAATGGCAACTATTTTAAAAGGCTCCTTTTGCAAGATTTCTATTAGTTTCCTGTTTTCTGACAGTAAAAGGTAGGCTTCTCCATATGACAGCAAAAGGATAACCTGGCAAGGATTTTAACCCTTCCCTATTCTCCAGAACTTTAAAGTTTTAGATTGTGGTTTTATTTGCATAATGGTATTTAAATTGGCAACAGATCTGGGAAATACATTTTGACCACAATGCAATCTCTGTAAATGGAAATTGAAAGTATTGTAGGTATAATAAAAAGTATCTCCTAAATTTTTATTCTTTTTTTTTTTTGTTGCCTATTCACCGAATTGTGGCATATATTTCTTTCTATTTACGCTGTACCAAAATGAAAAGCATATTGCAGGCATGGTTCCAAAAGCTAGTTAGCTACTGCACATGAAAAACTACTGATATAACGGTTTGTTGTCCGTTTGTGTATGTTGCTTGGAAGGACTGGCACCTGATTTCCTTTTTAAAATGTCAAAATTCAATTCTATAACCTATGTCAAACTATTTTCCTGCTTTTAGTTTATTTTGTGTATACTTGCATTGTCCATGTTGGTTCATATTTCATTTTCCAAAAAAAAAAAAAACACTTATTGTTATTTGGATCCCTCGTGAGCTTACCTTCTACTTGTTAGAAAATGACTCTCAATTTGAGGATAAATTCTGAAGATAGTCTAGGATTTCCTTGGCTTAAAGATTTTTCAGAATAAAGATAATCAGATTTCATGGCACAATCACATGGAAGGCGTGGAGACTTCTATATTAGGGATTCTCAAGATTATTGACAATGTTTGAATTGGATAGAAGATCAAGAAGCATATGAATGTTAAACTGGAGTAAATAAACTTTATTGGATATATACAAGTAGCCACACACCACAGCCTTTTAAAGCATATTGCAAAATTATAATGTAAGAGTGGATCATGGTTGATTTTCTAGCAACCAAATGGGGTTTCTGTTATTCATAAGACTTGATTTCCAGCCATATTGCAGTGTTAAAATAACCAAATTGTGGCGGCGTGATGTAAATTAACTAAAAACATGTTTTCACAGAGACTTGACCATCATCCACACCAACATTTTTACTGGTGGCTAAAACCTATAATATATGGTGTTAAGGAAAATATTTTATATGCATTTCCTTAGCATCTGCACCAGTGGATTTGAAGCATTTTTTTAAAATCATATACTTGAGAGCTGTTCCATTTTGTCTTTTTTTGCAGATTTATGTTTGTACCCATTTATATAATTTAAAATGTGGCCCCGAATGAACAGTGCTAGCATACAATAGTATATTATACTTGCGGTCATACCTGGGTTCACTTTAAAACATGCACTGTACAATAACTGAAGTCCACCAGACCTTCCCCCCTCCAGTGATGTGCTGTCTTTAAGCACTCTTGCTGCCGCTGGTATCTTTGCTTATTTGGGGTCTGACTGTTCTGATTGACAGGCCCAGGATTACGTGACTCCCCCCCCGCATGCACGCAGGAGTGACAGGCCAAGGATGACGCAACTCCCCCGAATGCACGGGGGAATGAATTCATCTTGCCACCAAGACATGCTGAGAATGTACACTGGTGGTGCCAGTTCCAACCCACTCTGCTACAGGATCCAAATATACTTGGCTGTTTTCTGGCGTAATACAGGAAGATGACATTTTTAAGGACATTGAAGATTGTGTGTAAAAAGCATATGCTATCGCAACCACTAATGTTATGAGAATTCTCATACGCGAATGGAGATGTATGGAGAACTGGTCTACAAAGGTTTTATTAATGTTTCTTAGTCTTTCCACATTTTTTTTTTTTATCTGTAACTTTGAAGTCGTTGGTTCAATAAAGATGTTTGATTTGCAGTCTGTTTCGTGGTGTTTTGTTACTATTTTTTTATTACTTGGGCAGTATCAAATTTTAAGAAAATGAAGTATGCTTCACATTGGGTTACTAGATAAATGTAAGGAAGTTTTACTCTGCATGCATAATTGTAAAAAAGGGACATTATTTGTACTAAATGTACATAAAAAGATGCTGCATTCTAATAAAAGTTTATTTACTATCTTTATCGTACAGCATAGGATACAGGAAATGATTCATAGACCACTGTGTGTTGTATGCTACCACCTTCAGGTGACTGGACACTGAAAGAGGCTTGCTGGGTCTGCCTCTTTGTGAATCTATATAAACCTGTACACTCGGTGAGTCTCCAGTTTTTGTTTTTTTTTTGCTAGTGTCCTTAGAGGAAGGGATGCCTTCTGTCCTTGGAGAAGAGATCTTTTACTTATTTCAAAAGAACTCTCTATCTCCTTCAGGGGACACTACTGTCAACACCTGGCTTCTTACAGCCTTCAATGCTCTTTAGCAGTTTCTGGATCGATTACTCTGGTGTACACTTTGGGAACCGAACCTGGACCTTGCGTTAGCAGGTCTGGCTTGTAATGTTTACTTTGGGCACTAGGGCCTGCGTTTGGCGCTCACCTAGGTACATGGTGGGACAAGTGAGGTAGCTGTACATGGTTGGACAAGTGAGTTACCTGCAGGGTGCTTTACAGGTCCAGGGCTGTGATCTATTTCTATGGCACCTAGAGCCTGAAGACCCCTTTTTAAGGGGGCGCACCCTTTGTAACAAGGGAAGTCAGGACCCTGGATGGGACTAGTGACCTGCTCAGTGACTCCATGTACCCTTCGACATTCTGGTTCCTGACTATACATGCCTTGATAGCTCTGTAGTATACCCTACAACCTTATTTTTCAAGACATACTACAGTGCCATGCACACAGCTACATTTTTTTTCTCTCACTTTTGGCCTTATGGGAAACGTCCTAACATTTACCTATTCAAATTATGCAACCAATTTTCTATTTCCCTACCTGAAGTTCAATTCTGTCTACTGTAGTGCTATTAGCATATCTGGCCACCATATTCTACGAAGACACAGCCATCAGAACACACTGCACCCTTTGATCTGCATCCATTCTGTGACTACTCCATTTGGGAAGACCCTCATCTGGCAGTGTAAGACTGCAGGTACTTGGGAGCGGAAACATAGGACAGAGGCAGTGGCGAGTCTGTAAGAGCCCTGAGGAAACTCAGTTGTTCTCAAATTAATAAAGGTTCCCTCATTTTGGAGTCTACCATTTGCCACTTCTAGAACTTGAGGGTGCTACCCCCTGATTATCCTCATGGGATAAAACTGGAATTTCCAGAGAGATGATGAGGCAGTTAGTGGTGTAGTGGTTAGCACTTTCACCTAGCAGTAATAGGGTCGCTGGTTCAAATCCCGACCAATGACACCTTCTGCTTGGAGTTTGCATGTTCTCCCTGTGCTTGCGTGGGTTTCCTCCGGGTACTCCGGTTTCCTCCCACACTCCAAAGACATGCTGGTAGGTTAATTAGATCCTGTCGATTAAAATTGGCCAAATATGTGTATGTTGTATGTGTTTTGTAAGCGTGTCGGGACCCCACAGGGCAAGGACCGCACTATACCACAGATGGACACCAGTGGCAAAAGCGCCCTGAGGCGATTCAGTTCGCATAGGTTGCGCTATACAAGTCATTCATTCACTAAAGGCGGGTCGGAAAATCTGGCAGAGGTGTTTTTCACCACCACCATTATGGAACTTCCTCACCTAGTCTCTCTCTATTCGCTTTTTACTCTGGACCTAGTTAAGGCAGTACCTACTACTCTCTGTATGGGTGCTTCTAGCACTGCTCATCCCCTACATACTCGAAAATGCACAAAAAAGAGGGCATCTGGTAGAAAGACATTTTCTATTCTGGACCAGGCAAGTTGTGCCTTATGTTATGCTTGGCCAAACCTTGAAGGTCTTGTATCCCGTGGAGCTGGATCTTAACAAAAAATGGTCTGTCTCTGCTGTGGACCCCGGTCATTATTGCACTGAATAATCAATCTATCATTTCTATTGGAGGTACCCCCTCCCTATAATTCCATTAAAGTTGCTTTCAAATTACCTTGTTTTTGCTGGCAGGCCCTACCTTACAGACAGACATACGCATGTTCTGCTGTTAACAAAACTAAATTGTCTGGAGACATCTGTACTGAACTTTTTCCTACTATAAACAATCCCTTGTTTTTCTTAAAAACATCGACCTTACAATATACAATCAAGATGGGAGGGAGACCTAGGAATCCTCGAAGACGAGGACTGGAGTGAAGCATTGGACGCATGCAAAGCTGTCTCAACCAAACTATCTGACCGATTGACCCAAACATACATCCTACACCGTGCATAGCTCATGCTTATAAAAATAGTGAATTTCACCCAGGGACAACCCTCCACATGTCTGTTATGTAGTCGAGAAACAGGCACATTCTACCACCTCCTGTGGTCCTGCCCCTACATACAGGGGTTCTGGAAACAAGTTGTAGATTTTCTTCATGACAATATGGGATCTCCGCTGACCCTAGACCCCAAACCGCGCCTACTGGGTTTTTTCCCCAGACGCTAACACTGACAAATACACCAAAACTTTTATGCAGGAGACCCTATTTTCTGCCCGGAAAACTATTGCTAAACTCTGGATGAGACTGGTTCCCCCTAGATTATCTGATTGGAAAACTGACGTTAATGGCACATTGCCCTATCAAAAAATTTGTCTACATTAATAGAGGGTGCTCTGCAAAATATAACAAAGTCTGGGACCGTTGGCTGAATACAACTGACACGTGTGTAGCACTGCAGAGTTCATCTCTTTTAACGTACCACCCTACTGGACCTATACCCTAAGGCTCATTCTCTTCAAATCTGTATAATAGCAAATGATATATGGCTACCCCAAAAGGATCTAATGTATTGCTACATTGTAATAGTCTTTGTAATTGACCAGAGACTTCTGGCTATCACCTACGTGAGTAATATGTATAATTTTGCTGAACAAAAGATATATGTTTGTGCATTGGAAAATTGTACAATTATTTTTTTGAGGAATTAAAAACGTTTTAATTAAAAAAAAAAAAAAAAAAATCGACCTAGTCCTTGTCTGCCATATAGATAATCTGTAATCCTGTTTTAGAGCTTTCTCTTCTTGTGAAGAAGGTATGGTGGGTTAAACACCCCCCCCCCCCCCTCCCATTCACAGATGCATGTGAACCAGCTTAGAATTTTCCCTTCACCTCGCTGATTTAAGTTCTGTATTTTCTGTGATTCTTTTCCCTCCAAACCCATTAATGGCCAAGAAAAAAAAAAAACATGGACACTCCGGTCATCTGCTTTCTGTACCTGTCTTGATTCTTTTTTAACTGCTACTATTCTCCATTCCCCTTTTTTAGTGGAGCCTAGCCCCATGCCAAGGTTTTGTTCCCATGATCCTTGTACCTTGGTATCAAGGTACATTCCTAACACCTTCACTGCAAAGTTTGGTTTCAGTCCGATAATGCATTGTAGAATTATCCTTGCCTCTTCCGGTGCTACTCATTTGCTTCTCTGATTCCTTTCTCTTTCATTTTGCTTGTCCTTCATACACCCAGGGTGCAGCCATTGTGCTTAGTCCCGATTTTAATATTCTGAGGAGGTTAATTCCCTTACCTGGAATGCCTACTGCTCCATTGTGCCAGCACATATCCTCCCTGGAATCCGCCTTCAAGTACTGTTGTACAGTCACTACATTTTCTGCAGTTGCGGATTGCCCCTCCCAAGTAGAAGCTACTATCTTGACTTCCCTGCCTTAGCCTTTGACGTTACTTCGTGTTGGAAATTTTATTACTGACCTACGTTGGTCGGTTCCTGCTAAGCCATTTCCATTTAGTCATCCAAAAGATGTTGATTTTTAGGGCTTGAGCTAGAATTTGTGTGCAAATTTCACTAAGGGAAGTTGCTTTTAGGGCTTCAAGAAGGCTGCTTTGTAAATGTCTGCTTACCACGTTGCCCCTGACGCTAGTGTTTTTCAAGTTAGATTAACCACTTTTGCCCCGGAAGCATTTGCAAACAAAAGAGCGACAATTTTGTAAAATAAGGAATATTTTTTACTTTTTGCTGTAATATCCCCAAAACAATATTAAAAAACGAATTTCTTCCTCAGTTTAGGCCGATATGTATTCTACAGATTTTTGGTAAAACTAAACGCAATAAGCGTGTATTGATTGGTTTGCACAAAAGTTATAGCGTCTGCAATAGGAGGGATAGATTTATGGCATTTTTAAAGTATGTGTGTGTGTGTGTGTGTGTATGTATGTGTATATATATATATATATATATATATATATATATATATATATATATATATATATATATATATATATGTATATATATATATATATATATATATATATATATATATATATATATATATATATATATATATATATATATATTACACACACTGCCAGAGCAGTTTCCTTTTTAAATTTAACATTAAACCATATTTGTTTTTTATCTTGCTTTCATTATACTAAACAGCCATTATTGTATGATAACACTTAAAGCGGAATTCCAAGAATTCGGCTCCTTTTTAAAAAGTAGAGGCACACTAGGTGTTAAGGTGTGTGTGTGTGTGTGTGTGTGTGTGTGTGTATATGTATGTAGAGAGATAGATAGATATATATATATGGGATAGATAGATATATAGATAGATAGATAGATAGATATCTAGATTTTTTTATTTTATTTTTTCTGGTAATGGCGACGATCTGTGACTTTGCGGCCGACATATCGGACACTTGATACTTTTTTTTGGGACCATTGACAACTATTCATAGATCAGAGCCAACCTGCCACAGTATAACTGCGGCGGCTGGTCATCTAGTGGTTAAGCCCACGTTCACATCGAGACGTTTTGACATCAGTCAATCGACATCAGACATCAGTCAAATCGCTGGCTATTGCCGGCAACAGCACCATCCGAATCGCTTTCCAAAAGTAGTTCCTGTGCTACTTTTGGTGACTTTGGGGGTGATTTGAATGGACATCTGTGCATGAACCCGCACAGATGTCTGTCACATCACCCCTAAAGACTGCATTGCCGGTTTGAAATCGTGCGAGTTCAGCTAAACTTGCAAGATTTCAAACCCGCCCTCAATGTGAATCTAGGGTAAACAAACTGATTATGTGTTTTCAGTGAGAACGTATTTGTGAGTTCCAATGTTCACCTGTACTTGATCTTTTAAGATAAAATGCAGGGGAGACAGTAGGGGTCTAATGCCTGATATCTTCAAAAATACACCTGTACAATGCTGTCAAATAGGGGACTTGTAAGCCCCCTTATGGTAGCAATACCAAATCAAAAATGCCTAATAAATTACAAAAGTAAAGGACTTCACTGTGTATGCAAAATAAGCACACCCAGCAAGCATGTAATGTACATAAATGCCAGTTTTGCAACACATATTATACATTGACGCACGCACGCACGCACACACACACACACACACGCACGCACACTCTCACACACACTCCCCTCCCCACAGTTTGAGGAATATTTTTAGAATATATATGGACAATGCTAATTTAATGAGCCATAAAGGTTTTTAACTGTCATTTCGTAGTTGCATGCAATTTTGAGATCTAACTTACCTGATTTGCTTTCTATTCACACACCATGATCTTATCTTTTATGAAAATAATGGGGAATATATTTTGTGTGTGTATATGGTGTTTGTGTGCACTAAAATTAAGTTTAATGTACTTTTTACTGAAATTTAGGCTTGATCAACCATTGTGCAAATATCATGCAACATAAAAACTTGCAAATGCCATCTTTTTTGTTCTACGGATTCTCTGCTTTCAGAAAATATAGAATGTTTTGCGAGTTAGTCTTCTTAAGGTCAAAAAATACATTTGTGTGTGTGAAAATATCTGAAATAAATTGGTCTGACAGCTAAGTGGTTTAAACATGGGGGAAATTTGCATGTATTACAGAATTGTACTGCATTTTTTATTTTTTTTGCCCTGACATACTCTTTTATTTTTGCAAAATAGTTTATGCTTTGTGAGGTCAAATCTCTTATCTGAAATTACCATGACCGTTTGGGAGATGCTGCTATATGTAATCCTATAATCATATAGATAACTACTACCTCCTAACAACCCCTCCATTTTGGCCTAGTTGATTACAAAGCTGGATTCCACATATCACACAGCCCCCACACAACACTTGTACGCTATTTTTTGTTTGAGTACGATTCGGTTGAATTACTTGTTGGCTTTTTATATGTCTTTAAGCGGAACTTTACCCATAACAACTTGATAAAGTATATATATATATATATATATATATTTTTTTTTTTTAGTAAGGAACATACGTTCTACATTAAGCTTCCACAGTGTGTACTGTCAATTGCATCCAGCATTGTTTTTCGGTTTCTTCTTGCTGAAGGCTGCCATTTTGCTGAAGCCGAGAGCCCCTAAACAGTAGTAAAGCCTAAAGCAGCACTAAACAGTGATTTAATAGTTTAAAAACCGTTACATTCCTGGAATAAATCTCAACACAGTGAAAAGTATAAACATTACATTTCCAAAAATCAGAATAATATAAAATAAAAATGTATATATAATCAACTTCTATCATTTCTTGATAGCTGTGTACCACACTTCTTAGGTATAATAAGCTGTGCACACCTCCACCAGCTGTTATTCCTGCTCACCTCAAAAATTACCCAAAAAAGCTCTGAATGAAAGCTCCCTCCTTTCTCTCTCCACTTCGATATCAGTTCTCCTACTCCAGCCTTTTCCGGCAGATCCTTTGACAATTTTTTTCTTTTCCCCATGACTCAGAAACATCAGTGTAGCACTGGATGAAAGATGCAAGGGTCTGTCAGGAGTCCAGAAACTCATTGATCTTTTATACACACACATTAATTACAAGCAAACAGATCACAGGTGAGGATGGTTACCTTTTAAGGTCTCATGCACACTGGACGTTAAAATAACGTTATAAAAACGCCAGTAGCTTTGCAGTGAGTTTTTCAGCTTTTTTCAACGTTTTTGCAATAGCTTTTTTTGAAAAAAAAAAAAAAATTTTTTTTTTCAATAGATCAAAAATGTTAAATGCTGGTGAGCGACATTTTTAAGCGTTTATCAACGTTTTTTCGACGTTCATCAACGTTGGAGCATTTTTACAGCTTAAAAACGTCTCTCAGAACCCACTAGTTTTGTTTTTTTTTTTACTGCTCAAAAACGCCACTACCCATAACAGCCTATGTGTGCATGGACACATAGGATAACATGATAGAGAGTTTAATGACTGTGGAAAAAAACATCTACTAAATGTTTCTGTAGTTGCTTCAACCCTCTCGTGACCAGATGTCGTTGATGTCTAGATTTTCATGCCAAGTTTTGCAATATTGGCAAGTGTCGGTTAACTTTGCAATGGGCATATGACTAATTTGTACACCTAACTTATTATTTTTATAATGGACATGTTGGTCTTTGTTATACTGATTTTAATAAAAATAAAAAACCCTGCTCTTGCTTTTCTTTTATATGCCCCCCCCCCCCCCCCCCCCCCCAGTCTTTCTCTCTCTTTTTTT